>BMAW01004519.1:186224-235196 GCA_019974015.1 Nephila pilipes | reverse complement strand
GCGTATTGAAAAGAATAATGAACGCTGGAATTATTTTTTCCTCCGATTTTAAAAAAATATTTTTAAAAATCGAAAAAAAGTAATTCACAAAGCATCTATTATTTTTGCTCTTTAGATGCACTTTATTGTACTCAAAAATAAAAAAATAGGTCGAAGAATAAAAGTTTGAGAAACGAAAGTCGAAATTCCATAGCATTTACATTAAGCTGACGAAATCAAAATGGCGGGTAGACGGGAACCTCAATAGCGCAAGAATTAAATATGGCTATACCGCAGCAATTAAGTGAATCGAGGAAAGAAAAACACCGCCTACTACAACAATGCAAAGGAAAAAGAAGACTTAGAATAAGTGAACTATTGAATAAAATCTGTTTTGAAAATGTAAAATTGTGACTGATTGATTTTAGTAACGTCGCCCCAGAAGCAACACGAGGACTATTGGCAACGGACCTCGTAATTTTGAACCTCGGTCAAGTGACGAGGACGACACCATGAGCTGGCACCCCTCTCTCCCACACCACGCCAATGGGAAAATTTAGAGCCTCAAAGATTTAACGTGCATCAGCACCGGCTACCCGTCGGGTCTTTAATGGCATCAAGACTCGAACCCACGAATCGAGAAAACTGCCACCCGTGAGTCCGCAACCATGACCACTAGACTACTGGGGCCACATAAAATTGCAACAAGACCAGAGTTGAAAACAGAAGCTCGAGATAATATAGCAAAGTAAATAATGTACAGCTAGTAATAGATAAAAGCAGAACATATCACGAAATCATTTCCGCTTCCGGCTTCGCTTTTTCTTGGATGACTTGAAAGGACGAGTCTTCCGTCTCATTCACCTCGTTTCCGAATGAGGAATCATCAATATGATAGATATAATCAGCATCCTTATAAAAAAAACCTGCGTTTTGGTTCATATGGGTTCAACTGAGTATCTATATCAGGTTTATTTCGCGGTGTGAATGAGAAATATTGCGCTTTGCTTTTCGCTTAAGTGTACTATTGTATATTGTGGATATCTATGTCAATTATAGTGGCTACAGCAGTGGTCGATGATCACGGTGTTTCGTCGAGTCGTGAGTTCAAGCCCTGATGCCACTAAAAACCCACCGTGTAGCGGGGCCCATTAAATTTGTCAAGGCTCCATGTCCTCTGTTGGTGTGGAAGTTAATTCCAACTGAAGTATTATTCTTATGACATGACCAATGTTCAAAATCATGAAGCCTATTGCCAATAGCCCTCGTGTTGGTTCTCAGAGCGACGTTAATAAACAATCAAACCACATACGCAAGTTAAAGGGATTGATAATTTAGCCGGATTGTATTTGAAGCAAGGTAATAAATTTTTAGTGAATTCTATTATAATTTTGCAGTGTATGAGGATGATGTAGAGACTATAGGAATAGAAATGGAGGAATATAATGATACTAAAATAGAAAAGTTTGGTAATAGTTGAACTTGAGTGTAAGAGGACGATGTGGAAACCGTAGTTGTCGTGGAAAACGAATGCAACGGATTGGATGGAGGTGACAAATGTGTCACATGGGAATAAATGTGAGATACCTATAGGACTATTTGTTTACGTGCTTCAATATAAGAAATATTTTGGATGATTTTAATTTCCTCGTTGCATAATTTCAAATCAGATGAGTGAGATTGTTGGTAATGATCACACTTAGCTTCCAGGTGTCAGTCCTTGGAATAGTGACCAACATATAACAATGTTAATTGCCTCCTACATGCAGTTTTTGAACGAAGCATACCAAATGCACTTTATTGCATTCAAATAGATCAAATAATAAAGATGTGAGAATTAAAGTCCAAATTCCATAGGATTAACATTACGTCCACGAAAATGGCGGGTAGACGGGAGCCTTAAGGCTCCCGTTATTAAATTAAATATTTAATTTAGTATTTTATTATAACTCTCAATAACACACCACTATTTCATAAATTCGCCTGATTTCAGTTGAAAATCCGTCTGGTGAGAGAAACTGAGTTAAGAAAAAAAAATTATCCTATTTTTCTGGTACATTATTTGTTAAACTCAATAGCAGCATAGCATCATTTTTTAAAAAGAAATCGGCTTGGAACCACAGTGTTACAATTTTTTTAATTGAAAAATAAATATTTTAATAAAAAAATTTTTTCTTTAAATTAAAATAATACATTATTAATGCGCCATTTATTATGTCGATACAGTATTCGCCTTGATAGTAATTTTAAATTTATATGCATTAGAGAAAACGTAGAGAGTGAAGTTGATATTTAATGTTGTTTAAAAATGTTTTTATGAATATCTCATAATAAAAGAGAATGTTAAATGAAAAAGATTCAAAACTGAATTAACAGCAAGTTAAAATTGTAATTCTAATGCTATTAATGATATTTTTAATCACAATCTCAAAAGGTTTATCTGTGATTTTTAAATGGATTGCGTACATTGCTGTGCTTGGCCATGAATTGAATAAGCCAGCTCCAGAGCAACGTAACATAAATCAAGCAGATATTTGCATCATTTCGACAAAACTCGACTACTTTTTTGTTTTAAATTCATGTTTCAAACTTTGGATAGATTTTCGGACAATTTCTAAAGACTTTTATACACTCATGTACAAAAAAAATTAACGCACCAAGAAGGAATCGTCGGAATGAAACGAAATTTTATATATGTAATGACTACTTTGATGTAAGTAAATGAAAAGAAAATCAAAGAAAAAGGATTATTTATTTCAGAGAAAAAGGCAAAAGAACGGAGGATTTAATACCCTGTTGAACTCCCTGTAGCGCGAATGCACGATGCGATACGGTCAGGCATTGAGACATACAAGTTTTGTATGATGTCTTGAGACATTTCGTTCCATTTTTGCTGTAACCTTGCCTCTAGTTCGTTCAAACTCATGGAATGCCCAACTCACCGTCCCAAATGTTCCGAGATATGCTTGATTGGAGACAAATCTGGGGATCGGGCAGGCCAAGGAAGGGTAGTAACAGTGCGAGACAGTCTTGTGACACCCTTACAGTGTGAGGCGGAGCATTGTCTTGTTGAAAAATGGCTCCTGGGAGCCGTTGCATGAGTGACAACACATGTGGTTGCAGGATGTCATGGACATACCGTTGGGCTGTCATGGTGCTACGGATCAATACTAGAGGTGACAGTGTATTGTAGGCAATGGCACCCCATACCATCACACCAGCTGTAGGAGCGGTGTGTCGCTGTAAAGCAAAGGCAGGATTGAGGTGTTCACCACGGGATCTCCACACACGAACACGATTGTCATCACTGCTGAGATTGAATCTGGATTCGTCGCTAAAGATGACCTGGTTCCATTCCGCTGCAGTCCAGTTTCCTCGTGCGCGGCACCACTCCAAATGGAGGCGTCGATTGGTGGACGTCAAGGGCAGCACACGTAATGGGCGCCGCTATCCCAAATGTCCTTCAGCCAGGCACCCTCATATGGTTTTAGAAGATATAGGGGGCCCTAATGAAGGTGCTACCTGTGCCTGGATGGCGGCCGATGAAGCAGTTGGCTGTACGCGTGCATTTCTTGCGATGTGGCGGTCTTCTCAGCAACTGGTCTGCCGAGGGCGTCCTGAGCCTGGTCTTCGTGTAAATGACATCTCTCGGATCCACTGGTCCCAACACCACCTCACAACAGAATCAGAGTGGCCTAATTGACGAGCTACTCGCCTTGCTGACCACCCAGCTTCCATCCGATGATTCTTCCCCTCTCAAACTACGACAGCTGTTCATATTTTCTTTGAAAACGACGTAATAGCATGTCTACCTCAGCTATTCCTTTGTAAACGATTCAGCACACTCAAACATGCCTTGGTTACTAGTTTTATACTCCACGGAAGACGACGTTAAACGCGCAATCACGCTGCATTTCTAATCATTTGCATATATCCACGACATGTACCTTCATTCCAAAGTTTCGTTACGATCCCGCAATTATTTCTTGAGTGTATATCACAAGCGTTTAATTAACTTACTTTGCTCATAACAGGTCAATTTAAATGTCCTCGGTCTGACACATAGATGGTGCTACTAGAATTAAATCCATATGTTTTTTAGTTAGCCCTAAACCTCAAAAGATGCGTGTATAAATTTTACAGCTGTCGCATCATTAGTTTGTGAATTATAGCATTTTGAGTGAAGCAACTTTTGGTATTGTGAAAAAAATGGATAAAAAGGAATTTCGCGTGTTGATAAAATATTGTTTTTTCAAGGGAAAAAATACAGTTGAAGCAAAAACTTGGCTTGATGCCGAGTTTCCGGACACTGCCCCAGGAAAATCAACCATCAAGGATTGGTATGCTAAGTTTAGACGTGGTGAAATGAGCACCGAAGACGGTGAACGCAGTGGACGCCCAAAAGAGGTTGTTACCGACGAAAACATTAAAAAAATCCACAAAATGATTTTGAATGACCGTCAAATGAAATTGAATGAAATAGCAGACACTCTAAAGATATCAATTGAACGTGTACATCATATCATTCACGAATATTTGGGTATGAGAATGCTCTGTGCAAAGTGGATGCCGCGCGAGCTCACTTTTGATCAAAAACAACGACGAGTTGATGATTCGGAGCAGTGTTTTAAGATGATCAAGCGTAATAAACCCGAGTTTTTGCGTCGATATGTGACAATGGATGAAACATGGCTCCATCATTTCACTCCGAAGTGCAATCGACAGTCATCCGAGTGGACTGCTCACGATGAACCCGCTCCAAAGCGTGGGAAAACGCAACAGTCGGCTGGCAAGGTTATGGCGTCTGTATTTTGGGATGCGCATGGAATAATTTTCATTGACTACCTTGAAAAAGGAAGGACCATCAACAGCGACTATTATATAGCGTTATTGGACCGTTTGAAGGACGAAATCGCCGAAAAAAGGCCGCATTTGAAGAAAAAGAAAGTGCTGCTTCACCAAGACAATGCACCGTGTCACAAGTCAGTGAAAACGATGGCAAAAATCCATGAATTGGGCTTCGAATTGCTTCCTCATACACCGTATTCTCCAGATCTGGCTCCCAGCGACTATTTCCTGTTCTCAGATCTCAAAAGAATGCTCGCTGGGAAGAAATTTTCGTCGAATGAAGAGGTGATCGCCGAAACTGAGGCCTATTTTGAAGCAAAGGACAAATCGTACTACAAAAATTGTGTCGAAAAGTTGGAGGGTCGCTATAATCAGTGTATCACCCTTGAAGGGAATTATGTTGAATAAAAAAAACTAATTTTGCCAAAAAAATGTGTTTTACTATGGTAGGTCGGGGACTTTTCAATTCACCTGTTATGTGTACACGTGATATATATATGTGTGTAAAAAAAAAAAATCTGTCCTACTAGATCAAAACTTGCACTCGAATTTCTACTAACTTCCTACTATTCGATAAAGTTGAATTTTTGCGTACTGTCGATGACAGTACTACACCATAGTATGCTCAAACAGTGACCGACATTGGAGAGCAATCAGGTCTTTCACTTTGTACTCAAATCTTATCCCACATCCGATCAAGCAGAATTTTTGCATATTCGTCTAACTCCGGTGACAATACAATATCAGGGTACTCTCAGGTAGTAACGGACTTTGGGTAGGGAGGGGAGCCTTGTTTATTTGAGATATTGCACACAAGTGCAACTCCCATGATTGCTTTTTAAGTGAAGTTTTTATTTAAAGATGGACTAAATATAAAATAATATATAAAAGCTTGAGTCATTAATACTTTTTTTGATCCCATATATAAATAGTTATGGTACTTAATTTATCGTAACTATATATCTGGGTGTCCGAACGTATCAAACTTTCATAAATTATGTATCATTTTATATTTTAAAAAAAAAAATGTTTATATACCTTTTAGTCCATCTTTAAATAAAGATTTTAATTATATATATATATATATATATATATATATATATATATTATCGATGTCTTAGAATTTTAAATTTTTCTTTTAAATAAAGAACATAATAAAATATTTTTTAAAAATAATGCGATATTATTCCGTCTGATAGTCCTTATTTCAAAGTGCATGGTCATTAAGGTCTTTTGCAATGTGTCTAAGGTAACTACTTGTTTAACGTTATATGATTATATATTAATAATTTATAGCATTGCTTATGTATATTGTTTTGGGTATTCATTTACACTTCTAGAGTATCTTATAAGCAATATTTTAAAGATGAAATTATTTGGCTTTTGATTATCCATGCCAAATGTAATGTAGACAGGCTAAATTTGTTTCAGAAATAAAAATTTGGCATATGTATAATTTTAGCACTTCAACAAAATTGTGAAGAATTATTCGTCAATAAACATGTATTGTTTCCTTCTGTGATTTTTTTCCTCGATACATTCAATTACTATTAAAGACTCCGTATAAAAATTATATTTCATTAAGCATATAAACAAAATTTCATCTAAACAATAGTAACCATATGAAAATACAAGCGTTAATACATGATTTAGGCTATAATTATGAAAATTTGTTGAGCTGAAGTGTGAAATAAATTACAAAATAGTATTTTTGTTAAAATATCTTCTTTTTTTTTCACGAATTTTTTACTTCCATAAAAAGGTTTTCTTAATTTTCATAATTATTAATATTTATGAAATATGATAAATTTCTCGTAATTATTCCACATTTTATAAAATATGTTACAAATAACAGGGCTAAGATTTTTGCTAAACAATATCATTTTATTAAATAAATATTTTATAAAATATATCTTAGTTTGTTTTCGCGAGTGAATACAAATTTTAAGAAGAGTCATCTTCCATTTGTTTTTTTAAAAATTAGTAACTGAGTTACACAATGAAAATATTGCTGAAAAATAGCAATATTAAATTATTTCAAATATGGAAGGCATTATATCTATAATTCGAATACATTTTTACAAAAACTCTTCGCATTTTAAAAATTCAATAAATTTTCACCGGAACATTTTTCTGTCAGAGCTATCAAAATTACTTTTATGCAAGTTATAACAGAACAGGATTTGATTAGACGTCTGAAGTTCGGATAACAAATGAAAATATGAAATGTATATTTGGCTTATTTTCATAACATGTTTTGCGTGACTTTATTAACAATACACTGACGTTCATCGTGCTCGATTCATCTGCATCCACCTGCTGCATGTGGTATTTCTCATTTAAACAATTTACTTATGCTGTCTGTATTGATACCTCTTCTTATTTCTCTTTTATTGTAAATAAAATTCAATCACATTTCGATTGGGATTTTTTTTTATTGAACCCTCACATGTGTTTTTCTGAAGATAAATGAGACTAGACACATGTTCTACATCTATTTAAACATAAAGATACGAAAATTTTAATGTGGAAGACTACAGCACAAAAAAATTATTTTAGTGATATTGTTTACTTGAAACTATCATTAAAGAAATAAACCATTAAAATAGGAAAATGAAACCATATCCTGTTTGTACTTTCACTATTCGTAATCTCTGGGAATTATTCGAATGAAGCTTTATGTAAAACTCAAAATAGCATTTAGAAATAGTCTGAATAAATAATAGAACTAAATTATATCGTTGATGTACAACTTTTTCTTCTGGACATTCTTAAAATATCTCAGAATGTAGCAATAATTTGCAAACACTTCTGAAAACTTAAAATATGATGTCGAACTTATAAGCTCGTTTTAGCATCAAATAATGAATTTTTTTTTTAATTATGACTGTTAAAACCTACATTTTTTCAGGCCTTTACTCTTCCCAAACTCAATCAAGAAAAGACATAAGTCGCTTGAATTTAAATCAAGAAATCTTGAACTTTACACTAAGAAGAGAGAGAGAGAGAGATTTTATGAATATTATTCAGTTTTATTTAGTTATTACCACCTAAGGAGCTATTGTTTTATTTGAGGCTTTTGGGCATACCAAGTCCCTTTTCAATGCCTTATCGTTTGCTTCAATATTAATTATATTTAGCTTAAATATATCCAATTTAATAATATTTATCATTTGCTTGAATTTTAATTACATTTAGTTTGAATCTATTCAATTTAATAATTTATAGTTTCCTTTAATTTTAATAACAAAAAAGTTTACTATTGTCCATTTCTCGATATTTCATGGTTTACTTTAATTCTTATATTTAATTGAGTAATTTAATAATAATTATAAAAAAAAAGCGCACGTTAGGTGGATAAACTGTTCTTTGCAAAACTTTACATAGAACTTTTAAATAAAGTTGTGCTTAATGCTTAATAAATTATCTTTATTACCATTATTTATTTTTGTCTTCATTTTCACACGACCGTATAACAAATGTTTTTCTCTCAAAATCCAGACAGTACTTACAACCAGGAGTAGGTTACATGCTTAAATCATAGCTGTAAAAATATTCAACTGAATAACTCAATCGAAATCGAAAGGTATTTAAGCTTGTCTCGTATGCTAAATCATGAAAAAATTAAAATATGTATAGCTGTTTAACAACTCTTCATAGTGTTTTACCTCCTGGGTTAACCAATGTACAGTGACATCCCATTGCAATTGATGACGTCACTACCATGAGTAATGTATGTAAATTTAACCCTTCTTAGCATGATTTTTTTCTTTTTTTTTTTGTGAAATCAGGGTGATATAATTCATACTCTAGATTAAAAGAAAACTGTTTAAAATATTCTAGTATAAATGTATAATGTAAAATAATTAAGCAATAGTATGATGGAAATATCCATCATCATGCAACTTTACATGTTAAGTTCAGAACAAAATAAATAAAAATAGTAATATATCTTTGTATCCTTATCCACTCATTATCACTTTTAATAGCAAAAAAAAAAAAAAAAATCCCAGATTAGTTGTAAAAAAATATTTAAGAGAAATCGCATGTTTCTTCCAACCACAACAAACAGTGGAATGACAAGTTCAAACCCACTTTAATGATTGTAACATTTGATTTTTTTAACAGCTACGTTTCTTATTATGCAATAGTCATGAAAAAAGTTGCCAGCAACAACCAATTTACATTACACTTGTTTTGAATACAATTTTTTGTTCACTAAATGTTATGATGGAAATTTAGGGAAGGGTTAAGTTTACTTTGAATCAAAGAAGGGTTAAGCTTACTTTGAAGGCCAATAACATTTCTTTGAAACTAATGTGTATTAATAGTATACACTTTAATAAACTTGAAGTTATTTATTCAAATATATGACATTAAAGTCTTGGTACCTTGCTTTCGAATTCAGTTGAAATTTATTAGACTGCTTTCGGGAAAAAAACGGAGAAATTCGAGTGTTTATATTTTGGTACCAAATTGTCAGACCTGAAATCAGATCCTAATCTTTTGTTGTTTTCGTTTTTCAAACGACGCAAGGCTAATCTTGATTTATTTTAGAAATTCAAAAACAAAATGCGACAGTCAAAATTATCTTAATTGATCATCTGTCAAACCCTTTATACATAACACAAGTATGTGCGACTCTTAATAAACAAGTTTGTTAGTAGTCCCCTTCAAATCCAGTCGAAGATTATCATTAAATGCAAATAGACTCGTATGATACGTGAAAGGACATATCCTTTCCCATGAGTTTTGAGGTCAAGACTGACCTTATAGACGCCTTATCTCCTGGAGACGACAAGAAACTACATTTTTCACGTTCCATTTCTTTTTCTGGTTGGGGTTCTCAACCACCCGATCCAACAGAAAAAGTTGTGCACCGCGGTTTTGAAGAGGCGTGGCCAAATTCATTCTACACAAATATTCCGAAGAGAAGAGACATCAGAGATCTCATAAGCATTCAAATAGAATTTCATGTCTGCGGACATTGTAACAACTGTAATACTTATTCTAGCGTGCAACTAGCTCCTTAAAATATGAAAATAGCAAATGTAAATGCAACAAACAGAATGACAATTAATACATGAATACAAAGGAAAAACTTGGGAGTTTTATAAAGTGAACAAAAGATGGCCATTATGTGTTCTTCTAGAAGCTATTTTACGAAAGCTGTTTTAGAAGCTTTCATGGAGCTACTTAGCAATTGGATCGGTCGTAGTGAACCAGATGACTTGATGTTACCCATCCAGCCACTTGATAAAGCCCAATGCTACTTCTTGCATTGGGAGTTTGTAAAAGATAAAGTGTATGTGTCACCATAACCCACAAATTCATTTGAATTTAAACAACGGATTTATACTGCTATACAATCAATTATCAGTGAAATTTTACAACGTGTTTGACAGGAATTTACATTCGAATTGAAATTAGGTGAGTAACTAAAGGAAGTTCTATTGAACACTTGTAAAAAAACACACTTCTATATTTTCCTTTTGCATTCATGCATTACTTATTATTCTTTGTCTATTATTTATGAAAATACAGAATTTTGAAATCAGATGAATCATTTTTAATAATTCTGTATAATACATATAATAAACATATACATAGATAAAAATATATAATTGTTTTTCATCAAAGAAATATAGTTGAATTTTTACATAACGCGAAGTCTTCTGGTTCTCAAAAAATCATTAAATAGAACATTCAGTTAATCAAGTAATCAGCCCTTAAAATGGCAATCATAATTCTAGTATGCAAATAATTCTTTACGGTATCAATACTTAAAATCTGTTTTTTCAATATTCGAATAATTATATTAAAAACAAAAGCTCTAGTAATAATTTAACGTAATTAAAAATTTAATAAAACTTGTGACGGGTCTATCCGCGTTCTTTTCACTAATAGTCATCTTGGGGAATTTGCACTCCTCAACAATTATTTGTATCAGAGGGCTTCCTCCGAAGAAGAGAACGGTAACATGCAAATTAAGACTGATATATGTATATATAGTGTAAACTTTCAAGAGAGAAAAGAAGGGGAGATCGGGGAGAGAGATAGGATAGATTTCTATTTGAATTGTTCTGTAGATTTGTAGCTGAGCTGTCAATAAAGTAAATTGTTTTAGAGATGTCGACCCATCCTTCCGTACCGTCTGACCAAATATTCTCACAAACTGAAATGCATATTTAGTTCATAAAACGAGGACATCAAAAGCACTTAAGACAATTAATTAAGGATTTTTTGCTAATGAACTTTTCGTATTTATAACATTCTGAAATGAACTGAAATATTGTTGCTATAAATACCTTAAAATATCGCTTTGTGATTTCACGTAATTATTGACCTAAAATACCACATGCGAATTAAAAATAATCTTTTATTATATCTGGAAGTTCTAAAAATGCAGAAGCACACTCGAAAACAGAAAAACTTGATGTAAATTGCTTATGAATCTCGAATTCATAAGCTTTTGACCGAAAGACATATTTTTAAATTTCGATTTCCTGTAAAATTATTATTGGAAAAGGCGCTGTAAGTACTAGTTAAAATCAAAAGTATCCTATGAGAGTTTAGACTCGTTCTTTGTTTAGAAAAAAAAATCAAGTTTTTCAGAATTTATTTCAGTTGTGCTTGTCAAACTCTCTGAAGTTCCCTTAGGAAGAAGAAGGAAAGGAGCATTAACATTTATAAAAAAGAGAAATAAAATTATTCAAATTTCTTATTTAAAACGTTTATTTATCTGGAAACGGTCTCAAATTTTATAATTCACAAATTATTAGTTTATGCGAAAAAATGTTTCATCTGTCATATATTTTTTCTCTCATTCTTTATGGTTACTATTTTTCATTAGTTTAATGTATAAGAAGCTTTCATCATTTGCATTCCCGTTTAAGATATTTAAAAAAAACTCTTCATTGACTTGTTTGAAGTTAATTTTTTATTAATTAGGTACCTTTCCTTAGGTACTCTGAACTTTTTAAATAATATGCCTTTCCTCAGTCCGTTGAACGCTAATTATAGGTAGATTCCTACTTGTCTTATAGAAACTTTTTAAAAAAATCTTTTTTCCCCCCTTTCTTTCTTTTCTTTTCCTTTCCTTTTTTTTAATCTTCAGGAATCGAGGAAAAGAGTTTTGTTTCCACCTCCCTCTCAGTTCCAATTATTTTCTTTCTTTTTCTTTTTTTTAATTGAATACGCTAAATACGAGTACGAAAAAGGTTTTACATTCAAATTTTTTCAGATATATAAATTCTCTGCGTGCAGAAACTTCTAAGATGTCCAAAATTTCACGCTATTATCTCTAATAGGAAATATTGGAAGCAAAACTTCCGATTTAAAAAATTATTTTTCTTAAAATCCGTATTCTAGCTTACAATTGCTAACTATCGATCTTTTTCTTATGTGATTGAAAACGGTCGAAAACGGAAAAATAGTATATGAATTTTTTTTATTTTTTTTAACTAATAGCTCAAAGTAAAAGAATTCCTTTGGTTTTATTTAAAACAAGATAAAAAAAAAAAAAAGCTAAAATGTTAAAACAAAAAATCAATTAGAAAAACTTTGTTAAGTTTATATTTATAAAACAAGTTAACGTTTAACAAATTAAACGTTTGCACGAAGAAATCAAGTTTATGGCACTTTATCAATTTTGTCTTGAATATCTTTTGAGTAAACTATCAGATTGGAATGAAATTTATGCTGTAAAATTTTTAGAAAATTTTCAACATAATTCTTCAAAATATACACAAAAACTTTCAGTTATGGAAACTTCCTTTTTAACGGTTAATTAAGTACTCTAATTTAGTTCAAGTAACATAATTTCATTTCCTTTGAATTATTAATAGTTATACCAATTTTGTCAAGTTGTGAAGAGAATTATAAACGCTATTAAAGGTATTCACACTATTATTTTTTGACATCTTTGTTTAAAGAAATTCGAGAAAACCTAAATTGAATCTAGAAAGACTATGATAATTTAAGGTGCATCAATCCAACTGCAAAGGAAAAGTGACATTTTAGCGTCCTTCACTTCCTTCACCCTTATAAACACAGTTAAAATAATAATGAACATCGAGTGGAAAGTCTCATGAACTATTTTTACCAATTGGATGTAAGAGAAATTGCACGAACAATTTGAGTTACCAAAATTTTTTCACTATATTATTTTAATGCAGAATTTTATGAGAATATTTACATTTTCAAAAATGATTCTATTATAACATTTCATAAGCAAAATAAAAATATTGAATAAAATAAAATTATAGTTTGCAGATTATAAGCTGTTTATTTATTTATTTTTGTTTTATATTGTCCTACTTTTTTTATAATTTTGTTTTCAGTTGGGTGTTTAAATTCTTAAACTTAATGTTATGATGGAACAGAATTTTCACTGTTCCTGCATTTCGTAAAAAAAAGAAAATCTTTTGGTATGTCCTTCATTTTGCGTATCTATAATTAGGCTTACAAATATATTTTGATTGTTTCTTTATTGTTTCCATATTATTTTCATTTCATTCATTTAAACTGATATATATATATATATATCCTCTTGAGACCCAAGACCATATTTTTTGAGCAATTTTATTTAAATTTGAGACATATCTAAAAACTAAAGAGTAGGACAAAACAGTATATACAGCCGTATTTATTTTTTTAAATTAAAAAAAATACGCAATTTTTGGCGAGTCCATTATAATGGACATTGGGTCTTAGAACAGAAAAAACATGAGTTACTGATTAAATGTGCAACATAATTTCATTATTCACGCACCTAAAATTGAAAATTAGCTACTTTTAATTAAAAAAAAAAAATTGCAAAAGTAGAATAAAACCAAATTTAAATTGCTGACACACCTTTAATTCTTGCTTTTTTCTTGTCCATCATTTTTAAATGCTTGTGGTACAAGAATCCTGCCAAATAATTTCAAGTTTTGATAAATAGATGGCAATTCTGGACTGTCCAATATAATGATGGAGTGCCTGATGTTGGGATATTAAAATATAAATTCTTTTTCAACATGTAAAATAAAAATGTGTCATAGAATGGACATTGGTTCAGAATAGGTTATATATATATATATATATATATATATATATATATATATATATATATATATATATACTGCTGTTTTGGAAAATGCAACACCTGAAGAATCATCGAAATCAATGAAATTTAATGCAAAACGACTTGTACTGATACAAATAAATGATGAAATTTTCAAAACAAAAGAAACAAATTAAGCGTCCGAAATCAGTATTTGGTGCAGCCACCATGCGCTGCAATAAGTGCTGCTATACGACGTGGCATGGAGTCAAACAGATGTTGAATATCTGCTTGAGGAAGAGAATTCCATATCGCTTGTATGCGCAACCAAAGTTCGTCTTTGGAAACTGCAGGACGCGGATCACGAGCGAGACGCCGACCAACCATATCCCACACGTGCTCAATAGGCGACATATCCGGTGAATAAGCAGGCCAAGGAAGAAGTTGCATGCGTTGTGCTGAACAGAAGTCTCGAACAGTCCGCGCAACATGTGGGCGTGCATTATCCTGCTGAAAGATAGCTCCAGGGATGCCTTGAAGGAAAGGAACGACTTCGGGCTGTAGCACTTCACGGACGTACCTGTTGCTATTGAGATTACCCTCAATTCGTATCAAATTGGATCGTCCATGATACGAAATCGCACCCCAGACCATAACTCCGGGTGTTCGACCACTATGTCGTTCAATAATACACTCAGGAAGGCAGCGTTGACCGGCATAACGTCTAACACGAACACGGCCATCATGGGTCCACAAATTGAAGCGTGATTCATCTGAAAAGACAACTTGGTGCCAATCAGCTCGCCTGTCTCTGTGCTCAAGAGCCGTCAATGATTCGCCGTGAGGGGAATCCTGTATAAAGGCACCCTTGCACGCAATCCACGGCGCAGCAGACGACGACGAATTGACGAAGCCGACAATTGTACACCTGTAGCAGTAGACCAACGTGCTGCCAGCTGCCTGGAGGAAGCTGTGCGATCATTCACCGCCATGCGGAGCAGGTGTCGATCATCGCGCTCTGACGTCACCTTCTGTCGTCCAGTGCCTGTTTTTCGAGTTGTTCGGTGCTCGTCGGTCCACTGCTTCCAAACTCGCATCACTGTGGAACTGTTCCGCTGCATACGAGCTGCTATTGCGCGATAGGAAAATCCTCCTTCTCGAAGGCCGATTATCCTCCCTCGTTCAAACTCCGTAAGTTGCTTGAATTTCTTATTCTTCCGTCGTGGAGGCGTACTCAGGTCTCACTAAACGTTTGCCACTAACAAATAATCATAGACTTTTTTCAACGTCCCGCTACAGCACTTTATTTATACGCTTTCAGCATCAATTCAGAGGGCGCTGCGCGCGGCGCGCACGCGCGATGGCTCTGAAACTTTATTAATTTGCATAATATCCTATAATTGACATTTGCTGCGAATTTCATTTGATTCTGATGATTCCTTCATGGTGTTGCATTTTCTACAAACAGCAGTTTATATATATATATATGAAAGATATTAAACGTTGGTTTTTAACATTAATTAATCATTTTGAATGCAAGGCCGAAATGAACAGTACTTTTTTCATACTAAGATTATTTATTGATTCTAGCAGAGAGAGAGCGTTACGTTCTGATGAACTTCGCCGGGCTTCAGCCACCAGAGCTGAAGCCAAACATCATATATATTTCAGAAGATAAAAAAAGAAGTGTATATTAGGGAGGGCTTTTTCGCTGTGCAACAGGTTATATAGCAGGGATTTTTCCCAATTGACGTAATAGAACACGTGGTACAGGATTAGGGATTCCAGGGAATTTCAATCTTGACAAAGAGTCTAGTAGGGATTATTTTGGCAGATTAACGATCGTGGGAAAGCGGATTAAACAAATTTTATGAGCACGGGATGTAATAAATAAAAGGATAATTTGGAAAGGGATTAGGAAATAAGAATGAACTGTTTACTTTTGAATTAGAGAGAGAACGGGGCATAATAGCAAATAAAAATTATTATTAAGCGAAATTATTAAAGTTAAATTATTACACACACACACACACACACACACACACATATATATATATATATATATATTATATATGTAAGAAATAAATCAAGAATTGCAGAAATTAAAAAATATAAAATTGGAATAAATTTGAAGCTGCAAATCTTTTTTTTTTGAAAAGACAGAAAAATGGAAAATAATATATTTAATTTTGTAACATTCTTCAAACTGGGTTGTTCTAGAATTATAGGCTTAACTATCCCATCAACAAAATATATTATTAAAAATAGTTATGAAATCTATAATCTATATGTAATGATTTAACTTTAATTTATAATAGTTTCTCTGAATAATAATATAATTTCCTAATTTTTCCCATTCTCTCACTTGAAAGTAAAGAATTTATTCTTATTTCCTGATACCATTCCTTTTTAACTTTAATTTATACAAACACGCACTCTTAAAACCTGCAATATCAGTTGTTCTCAAGGATGCAAAACTATAGAGATAATCTCTATTAAACTTTATGTCTGCAGCTAAAGTCTCCAAGAATCCCTACACCTAGACCACGAGAACTAAAGGAAAAAATCCTCGTATATAAAGAAACACAAGGAAAAATTCGCTCTCTTTTCGCTTCGGCCGTGCAGAATGACACTGCGCTGCTTCCTTCAACAACAATGTAAAATTCGTACTTTCTAACTTTTTCGCTTCGGCCGGAATGTTCGAGCCCGCGTTCCTCATCTATGTAATTCACGGAATCTAATGGACGTAATTTGCACTGCTTTCATCACCAAGTTATTGCCCTTCTCTCCTTCAAAATGAAATAAATAAATTTTACTCGGATAATTGGTCTTTATTATTACAACCATGGAATGCTAATGTGGTGTTTACTTGTACTGTAAAATCATATATATATATATATATATATATATATATATATATAATGTGTGTTTGTTCAAAGCCTCAAATCTCCGAAACTACAGGAGCATTTGATCTGAAATTTTGACATAACGTTGCATTTTAAATTCGGACGGGTTTTTATGTACTTATTATTTCGTAATTCACTCTAAATTTTTTGAAATTTAATTTTTAAGTGATTTTTTGGTGTTATGACGTCATATCGCGTTTCTCTCTGAATGCGAAAATTTATACTTTACATTTTCACATTTACATTTTTTTCAGGATTATTACATATTTCTACTATAATTATGATTATCGATTGAAATATTTATCTATTTTTTTGTTCTTTGATACTTAATTAGGATTATTTTTTGAATAAATCATTTTTAATGCTTATTCTTTTAACAACTAAAATTTCGTTTTGTAATTTTGGCAACATTCGGATAATATTATCGCAGGATGTTTATGATTTTGCTTAAAAATTACTTTTTCAGTAATTTCACGCAGAATTTATTTATTTCTTTATTAATATTTTTACAAATCAAAACTTCGCACTTCAGTTCAGTTCTTCTTACTGCAATTAACGTTAGTATTGTATTTTGGTAGTGTTATGTTACTCGCGTCATTAATGATACTTCCAGTTCTCTGTTACTATTTTGCATGTAGACAGTCACCTTAATTATTTTGTGATACATTGCATTGCTATTGAGCTGTATCTTTTACGATAGTGTTGATTATGTGATGAATATTTCTTTCTACGTATGCTATTGGTAAATGTGCCTGGTCCAGTGTCTTTCGAACATCTGAGGACTATCAATGGGATTACACATTTCATTTTCCGCAGTTCATGTCATGCTCTAAATTTATTGGAAAATGGGATGTATGCATTAATGATGCATACAAAATGTCGATTTCAAAGCAAATTCGTGGTTTGTTTGCAATCGTATTGACTGCCTGTTCTCCTTCATCTTCTACAAACTTATGGAAGAAATATAAATCACACATAACGGAAGATATTTTTCATCGAATGTGTAGGGAAAATATTCTTATATGGGCATTGATTTCCCAGCTGAAAACTATAATGAAGCATTGATAATGATTGAAGATTTGTGTTTAACAATTGCAAACAAAGTTCTCAATCAGTTGGGAATGCCATCACCAACTCGATCTGCTGCTGCTTCATTTGATGTAGAACTGTGTCGCGAGCAAATCTACAACATAATGGATTTTTGTCCTTTGTTTCATCAAATATTCCTAAGTTAAAACTTGAGCAAAAAGGCATTTATGATCAAATCATGCAAACTATCAATAGTGGGAATTAAAAAATCTTCTTAGATGTGCCTGGAGGAACTGGTAAAACATTCCTAATCAAATTGATTCTGGCAGCAGTACGATACCAAAATGATATAGCCTCTTGCGTCATCAGGTATAGCTGCAACCTTGTTACCAGATGGAAGAACTGCTCATTCCGCTTTGAAACTACCATTGAACATTCGAATCATTGAAACTCCCACATGCAATATTTCCAGAGCATCGGGCATGGGAAAAGTATTGCAGAAATGCCAACTTATTGTTTGGGATGAATGCACAATGGCACACAAAAAATCGCTTGAAGCTCTTGATCGATCATTACAAGATTTGCGTGGAAACACTAGACCGTTTGGGAACGTTTTAATATTGATTGCAGGAGATTTCAGGCAAACATTACCTGTAATTCCTCGATCAACACCAGCAAATGAAATAAATGCTTCTTTGAAACACTCTGCTTTGTGGCGACATGTGAAGACCTTGAAATTAACTACAAATATGCGTGTCCAGTTGCAAAATGATCGATCAGCTGAAATTTTCTCAATTCAGTTGTTGGATATTGGAAACGGAAATGTGCCAGTAGATTTGACCTCAAGGAAAATTTCATTGCCTCATAACTTCTGCAATTTGGTGACATCCAAAGGAGAATTGGTTGAAAGATTATTTCCTGACATTCAAACCAATTTTAAGAATCCCAATTGGCTGAGTGAACGTCTACCAGCTTAACAACATCATTCAGTCTCGCATTCAAAATGAGACAGTTACCTATAAATCTGTTGACACTATTGTGGAAGTAGATGAAGCAGTGAATTACCCTACAGAATTTTTGAATTCACTTGATCTGCCAGGAATGCTACCCCACATACTGCAGTTGAAAGTTGGTGTGTCAATTATCATGTTGCGAAATATCAACCAACCAAAACTGTGTAATGGTACGCGACTTTCAGTAAGAAAATTAAAGAGCAACGTCATAGAGGCAACAATTTTGACAGGACCTTCCAATGGTGAAGATGTCCTCATTCCTCGCATTCCTATGATACCAACAGATATGGCATTTCAGTTTAAGATATTGTAATTCCCAATTCGATTGGCATTTGCAATCACTATCAATAAAACTCAGGGGCAATCTTTAGAATTGTGAGACTTAGATTTAGAGGCAGATTGCTTCTCTCATGGACAATTATATGTTGCATGTTCCAGAGTAGGCAAACCAGGCAATCTATATATCTATACTGAAAATGGAAAAACAAAGAATGTTGTGTAAACTGAAGCATTGTAAAATTAACCTTTTGCCCTCAAGGACTCCAGGGTAGAACCATTTCCAATTTGTGTATATTTTAATTGTTTAAGACTGTTTTTTTTTATTTAAATTAATGCAATTTCTTTTATCAGTTTTGGGCTGTTTATCATTTCGATATTTTTTACTATTTTATGAACTACATGAACCTATTTATGTATTTTTGCATTTAATTTATTATGATTATTTCTTATTTGTTTTTGTGATTTGCATTTAATTAATTTTTGCTTATGATTGTTTCTTATATATTTTTGTGATATGCATTTATTTTGGTTTGCTACTTTTTTATGAACTACATGAACCTATTTATATATATGTATTTAATTCATTATTATGATTATTTATTTTTATGATTTGCATTTATATAATTTTTGCTTATGATTTGCATTTATATAATTTTTGCTTAGATTATTTCCTATATATTTTTGTGTTATGTATTTATTTTAATTTATTATTATTTCTTATATATTTTTGTGATTTGCCAATGCATTTCATTGTCCTTTAAATGTTCTGAAAGAATGCCATCCTACATGCTTCAGTTGAAATTTAGCATGCCAATTATGTTGCGAAATATCAACCAGCCAAAGCTGTGTAATGGTACGCGACTTGCAGTAAAAAAATATGTATATATTTTAACAGTTTAAGACTGTTTTTTTTATTTCAATTAATGCAATTTTTTTTTATCAGTTTTGGGCTGTTTATCGTTCCTCTATGTTTATTAATATTTTATGAACTGCTTGAATCTATTTATGTATTTTTGCATTTAAGTTATTATTAAGATTCAATCTCTGTAATTAAACCAGACTATCCATTAAAGAAAATTATGCCCATTATAAGATTCACAATTGGCTGGATGGACAAGTTCTTTTCTTTTCATTTAACCAGACTGAGCCACAGCAACGCGTGGCAGGGTACAGCTAGTATATATATATATATATATATATAAAGAATAACAATAACATCGGCAATCCCACAAATCAGAAGTGGGATTAGGGTGTAAATCATATTAGGATATAAACTCATTAGGAGATAAAACTCGTGATGGTGTAGGACTCATGATTAAATTGTGAACATATTGAATTTTTTTTAAGTGTTCCCATTATTGGATAATTGCGTGATAACTTAAGGGATATAAATTCAAGACTTTGAGGTGAGTCAGATTTATTCTTATTTGCTAATTTAAAGTTGAAGATTGCCGGTAATAATGTGATAAGTGATGCACTGAAGAATCTGAAGAAAGAAAAAAAAAAATTAAAACTTTACATAAGTTTATTTTTGATACAGATGGCGATGCTAAAAATACGGAAAGAGTAAGTTCACAGTAAATGACTCTAATTTTAAGTCTAAATTAAAAACTATTAATGATACTCTTTCATTACATGTATTGATTACCATTTGTGATATTCGGAATATTGCATTCCATATAACAAAAACCCAAATAATCCAGAAAATATCAGTTTTTTTTTCAATGATGTTAACTCTCTCTATCAATATATTCATAATTCGAATCAATCTGTATCGGAAAGGGAAACCGGAGTAGAAACAAAACAAATCCCATCAGTGCAGAGCCAGAACATTAATGAGCCAGCAGTTCATTCTGAAGAGCGATATAATGATTATGGCGCCCCTCGAAATCAGAATATCTCTTTAAACTTTTCAGACGTTTAAAGTGTTATATCTTCTTTTAATGGTGAATTGCATGAAAACATTTCAGTTTGATTGGAGCAACTTGAGTGCGCTACGAACAGGTTTAATTTATCAGACCTATCAAAGTTTATTTTCTCTAAGCGAAAGTAAACTTTGCTAAACGAAAATAAACGATCGCTTGGCGGTAATGCTTTATTGTTTGTTTGTTAGGAGCGAATTGAATATTACGTCATATCAGGAATTAAAACGAGTGTTGATAGATGAATTCGAGGTCACTACTAGTTCAGCCCAATTGCATGAAATATTGAGTAAACATAAAGTGAAAAAATCTGAGTCTATACAGGAATATTATTTTATAATGAAAGAGTTGGGTATCTATTAAAGGTTTAGGAGGTTATCAAAAATGATTTTATGAGAGAAAAACGTAAATATAATTTTAGTAAAATTAAACACAAATCTGATAATTTTGTGAATCAGAAACGATCAAGTAATTAATATGATCAAAATACTAAATTTTGTTTCAATTGTGATATTAAAGGACATTTATCTAAATTTTGTACTCATAAGAATAAAGGTTTAAAATGTTTCAGATGTCAAAACTTTGGGCATAAGGCGTCTGAATGTTCGAGATAACCTATGGAAACCAAACCCAATGATAACGTAACATCTCTTAATATTGAGAAACAAAGAAATCTGTTCAAAATGGTTCATTTCGGTAATTTAAATATTAACTCTTTCGTAGATACTGAAAGTCAAGCTACGTTAATTTCTAAATATATATTTGAAAAGTTAAATATTTGTGAGCTGAATTAGTGTAATTCAATTTTATCGGGATTAGGAGTTTGTAAAATAAAGCTTTTAAGTATATTTACGGGAGAGATACAAATAGATAAATTTAAATACATTACTGACATATGCGTTATTGAAAACGGTACTATACCACATAATGCTATTATAAGACTTGATGTAATTTTGCAAGGTGAAATTATAATAAATTAAAATGGATTTATAATAAAAAATAAATCTCCATGTGAAGAAAACAATATTTTATCGGTTTTTCCAGTTAATATTAATTTTGAGAAAAATGAAGAAAATACAGGTTGTAACACACTAATTTCAAAACGAGACTGTAGATGGCGCCACATGATGGAAAAAATCCTCACAGTTAGGATGTGGCTATGTCATCTAGTATTTTTTTTGCCAGAGAGAGCTGCGATTTCGTGGAGTAAGGTCTCCTGTTGCTGTCCAACCCTGGACTATGTTTAAGTTTACTTGTGATAAACTTCTTTCCTTCTAAATGTTACTGTTAATTGTTTTAATTCCGTCCTTGTAACTGTGATGTTTTATGTCATTAAAAATATAGTAATTTACCCCGAGATGTTGTTGAATTCTTTTGCGTTAAAGCAGTTATGGCATAAGAACGTCGGTTACAAAATTGGCACCCAATGCGGGGCCTATCCCAGTTCTGTCTCGCCTTTTTACAACAGACTTAGGTGTTGAAGTTTTGTCACCCTGACAATATAGGGAGGATTCGCACCTTGCGAATAAAAGATACTTGCATCCCGCAAGTTTATTATGTGCTATCTAAGATAAGTGTTATTTTTTTCTACATAAATTATACTCTTTTATTCAGCATAAAAATTATGATTATTGTTACTCGTATTATTGTATGTTGCAGTTTATTGTTTACTTTGATTAAGGCTAACCGAAAGTTAGTTTATTATTTATGAATGCATATTTTCTTCCTAATTTAAAAATTTTATACCATTAACACATATGTAGTTTTGTTTTCAAGAAATTATTGCTATTGGTATTTATTCAAAGCATGTCACTTTGATTCTTATTATGTTGATTGCAATTCTTATCATAATGATTTTTTTTGTTCTGTTTTTATGACTAATGTAAAAATAAAATTTTTATGAAATATATAACGGAGTTGGAAAGGAATTGCTATAACATTTGAAAAGTTGTATGTTATTCATAAAGTATTTACATTTCTGGTTTTTAATAAAAATTTTGGAAAATAATATTAATTACTTTTGAGTGCAAACAAGTTTGCAATATTGGTAACTCCAAGGTTAATAAAAAGATTTATGAATGCTATTCCTACTAAAATGATTTATGAATGCTATTTGAATTTTGTATAAATAATTTCATGTTATTTGCTGATACTGTTTTGATTAATAATGAATGTTATATAAACTTATTTTGGTTTTGATTTTGATGAAAGGAATTAGAAGATATTTGATAAAAAAAATTGTTTCATTTTAATCTTCTTAATAAAATGGTTTGCAAATTAATTATCACAATTTGAGATTAGGGAATTTTATTGTTTTTCTGCAAAAAAGAGAGAGCATAAATATTGTTATTTTTATATATAACAAAAATTTAAATGCATAAGTGTTATTTTTATATATAACAAAAATTTAAATGCATAAGTGTTATTTTTATATATAAATGAAATTTTTTGTGCATAAGTATTATTTTATATGTAACTGAAATTTTTATTGCATAAGTATTATTTTACATATAACTGAAATTTTAAGTGCATAAGTATTATTTTATATATAACGAAAATTTTAGTGCATAAGTATTGTGTGACTATAATGTTTTCAGATAACAGAATTAACACTGTCACTTAGTGAACTTTTGTTCATTAACTTTAATTGAACGTTAGAAAATTAAATTTGAAATAGACTAAAAAGTGATGAAAAATGGCATTTTTGGGAAGATCCAGAAAAGAGGATTTAAGGACGTTAGCCACAGAATTGGGTTTGGCTCCGTCGGACAATCTCAAAATTATTGAACTAAAAGATCTCATAACCGCAAGTGATAGGTATGATGAGGAATTCACCAAGGATATGCTCAGCGTCATTGTGGAAGAACATATAACAACGGAAAAACAGAAAGCTTCGGAATTGGAAGAGAAACAGAAAGCTGTGGAGGTTGCCTAGCAACGAGAAAGAGAATTCGAACTGGAAAAATTGAAAATTCAACTTGAAATGCAGAAGTTATCACAAACATCTGTTGTAAGCCAACAGTTAGAAAACCCGAAGCTTGAGCTAAATAGAATTATTCCGAGATTCAACTCGAAGGAAGACGAAATGGGTCTATACCTAACTATTTTCGAACGTCAATTGAAGTTCTTGAACATTCCTGAAAAAACTTGGACAGCATACCTGATTGGCTCATTGCCACCTGATATAGCTCAGCTCATCGCAAGAGAGGATGAAGATGATTCTCAAAACTATGAAAAGGTAAAAGAAATGCTTCTAAAAAGATTTCGAGTTACAGGAGATAGGTTTAGGCAGTACTTTTCTCAACAGAAGAAAAAACCTGACTCGACATGGAGAGACTTTTATTTCGAATTAAGTTCTTATTTTGAAGGTTGGATCAAAGAATTGAAGATAACCACGTTTGATCAACTTAAAAGTCTAATCATCGCTGATCAGATGAAAAGAAAAACTCCTGCAAATATCAAAGAACACTTTCTGGATATTTGGGCGGATTTGAACGATCCTTTGGAATTAGCTGAGAAATTGGACGGATACGATAGCCTAAGGCCTGGAATGAAAAATAATCCAAATCAGACTTTCAAGAAGAAAGAAGAATTCAGGAAACCCTTTCCATTAAAGAAAAGTCCACCTGTTGGAGGCTCCTATGAAAACCACTCACCAGGACCCTCTAGAACAGTACCTAGATTCCCAAATTCCAGAACTGAAGGAAGAAAGCCAATCCAGTGTTACGGATGCGGGACTCCTGGAGTCATCAAGGCAAAGTGTCCTACCTGCAAGAGAGCTAATGAAACGGTAACAGCAGTGAACTGTATGACGTTATCCAACTTGAATTCAAACTCGGATCCCTCAAGTTTGATTGCTCTCAGAATTTTTGGAGAAAAGATTGCTGTATGTGCGGATACCGGTGCTTCCCATATCATTGCAGGTGAAAAGCTGTTCAAATTCCTGCAAGAGCATGACATCATCTTTGAGAACAAGATTATTTCATTAATGATGGCTGATGGAATTCGACAGAACATTACGGCTCTGAGTGCTGTCGTCAACCTGTACATTGAAGGCAAAGCTATCCCAACAGAATTTCTAGTATTGCCTGAAGCAAAAGGAAATCAGACTCTGTTAGGAAGGGATTTCCTCGATGCAGCTGGAATCGTCCTTGACGTCCAAGGCGGAAAATAGTATTTTTCCGAAAATCCTCGAAAACAGTACGAGTTCTTCAAGAAGCCCTTGGAAGAAATAGCCATCAGTGCGTTCGAACTTCGAGAATATGAGGGTAAACACCTATCCCTAGAACAGACAAGAAAACTAAATAAACTCCTGGACAAAAATGAGACATGTTTCCAACCAGGGGGAGGACCCACGCCGTTTATCGAACACCGTATCGACACGGGTGATCACCCCCCCAATAGCAACGTCTCCCTACAGGATGAATCCAATAAAGAAACAGGATCGTCAGAAAGAAAACTTCGATCGACGAAGGAGACGAAAGTACTACAAACTTGGTGACAAAGTTTGGGTTACCATTCATCCCATAAGTCGGAACAACAGAAGCAAGAAATTCATGCCAAAGAAGGAAGGTCCTTACCTCATTCTCACCTTGAGATCTCCAGTAACGTATGAGATTGCCGACCCGGCCAACCCAGACCAAGTCCTTGGAACTTATCACATTTCTGCCCTAAAGGACAATCATGAGCCTGGAGTAGAAAGAGACACTGGACCAGTGGCTCCACTTAGAAAAAGAGGACGTCCCAAGAAATTACCTCCTGGTTCCGAGCCGAGACGTCAACGGAACCAGAGGGGGAGTCTGTAACACACTAATTTCAAAACGAGACTGTAGATGGCGCCACATGATGGGGAAAATCCTCACAGTTAGGGTGTGGCTATGTCATCTAGTATTTTTTTTGCCAGAGAGAGCTGCGATTTCGTGGAGTAAGGTCTCCTGTTGCTGTCCAACCCTGGACTATGTTTAAGCTTACTTGTGATAAACTTCTTTCCTTCTAAATGTTACTGTTAATTGTTTTAATTCCGTCCTTGTAACTGTGATGTTTTATGTCATTAAAAATATAGTAATTTACCCCGAGATGTTGTTGAATTCTTTTGCGTTAAAGCAGTTATGGCATAAGAACGTTGGTTACAAGGTTACAATATTTCAAAATCCATTAAAGATGAAGTGCGTCAACCTATATTAAATTACCAACCGAAGAAGATTAAATCAACTAACATAGAATTAAATATTTTAACTAAAAATAAGGAACCAATATATCAACGACCACGACGTTTACTTTTTTCGGAAAATAAGATTGTTGATGCTCAAATAACTGAAGGGTTAAAACAAGGAATAATAGAACCTTGTTCTTTAATCAATACCAAGCATACTGAAAATTTAAAAGAAGTCATTGAAGCCGAATTTCAAGCTAATTTTGAAAAAACAGCGTAACGATCTACAAAAAGATGCCAAAAAACAAGTATTCAAAGTTCAAGAGCAAAATAAGAAGACGTATAATTTACGAAGGCGAACGCCTCATTGCTATAAATTATGTGATTTAGTTGCTATAAAACACACTCAATTCGGACCACCTCTTAAACTTAAATCGAAATTTTTAGGGCCTTACAAAATTATTAAAATTAGAGGCAATGACACTTATGAGGTCTCAAAAGAAGGAGAACATGAAGGACCTATAAATACTACAACTTGAGCAGAATTTATAAAAAGATGGTGTATAACATAAGATATCCAATTATATTTCATTTATTTGACTGTGAATCTACCAACTAAAACTTTTTTCCGATTAGGACTGTCTCCTCCCAAACATGATTGGATTTATCTATGTTTTTTGAAGACGTTCGAAAAAAAGAAGAGAAAAGTGAAGCGGATGACAAAGCAAGACGATGATACTTGATAGACGATAGTGTTTTTCGAAGGCGATGATGTTCCAAGATTGACAACTGCTGTTTGAATTATCAACTTGTTACTGCTTTTGAGTTCTCTTTTTTCTGATTTGTTTTCCACGTTGAGACGATTTTTCTTTTATTAGAATCAAGAAGCTGAAATCATCTTCTTCCTGGATGGCCGAGAGTGTAGTTTTAGAAGGATCACCCGATCATAGAGGGCGCTGCCTCTGCTACTGAAGAGAGCAGCTCTGGAAGGAGAGTCGATTAGAGTCATGGAAAGAAGGAAGACACCTTTGTTGATGTCTAGGAGCCATATAGACGATTTGTGATTTTAGACGCTAAGATGATAGTTGTTTAAATGGTTTTTTTTTATGTTATTGTGAAACGTCTTGTCCAGTGTGTGTTCAATAATTGTTAAGGGGAAATGTCAATATTAAATGTGTGTGTGTTAATATTCAAGTTTAATTCTTTAATTACAATAATAGTAATATCGGCCATCCCATATATATAAATGGTGGATCATATTAAAATGAAATGGTGTATTATATTAAAATGTTAGCAAACGGAATAACTATTTTTATAATTTCACAATATAAACAATATCACTTACCATAAAATATACTTTAAGATGCATGTCGCATTAATCTTCTTTACCAAAGAATCTTGGTAAGTAATACGTAGTTTGTTTTTATGTTATTCAATGTTTTTTTTATTGATAACCTTTCCTCTTTTTTTTTTTTTTTTTTTTTTTTGTTGAAGATAATTTAATTGGAAATTTTTAGATAGGTAAAAATGGATTAAACGGACCAACTCTGATCTTGGTTTTATTGAGTTAGTTGTGCCTATCAATTTCAAACAGTATATCTTAACACTTTCTTCATGCTGTGTAGGAGCTTGAATAAAGGGGAATTAATGGTCTTGTTCTGAGATATCGAAATTTTTCATACGTAACGAAGCCATCCATTCTGAAATCTGCTTTTTTAAACCTTTTGGAGTATTATATTTATTTGATAACATTGCTTAGCTCTTCCATTAGCTAATTTTCTTACATTTTCTACATGAGGATATATCTTATGTTTTTTTTTTACCGAAACTTCAAAAGGTAAACTGCCATACATAAAATAAGTTTGAGGAAGCTTGTTATAGTATTTGGAGTTCGATTGTATTGAAAGGTTACCTTTTTCAAAATTTTCATCTAGGGACTTTATTTGAATTATTATTAATTTCACATTTTTTGCGGTGTAATACAGGTTTGATTTACGCATTCAATTTTTCCATTTGTTAATGGTCTGTGTGAATCAGTTAATAATTGAGCGACTTTATTAAGAAATGTTTACATTTCGAAGCGATTAAAGCAGTATTTTTATCACTTAAAACTTTTTCAGGTACATGATTTTGTAAAATCAGTTTTATGGAATTAATATAGGTTTTTGTTTTCGTAGTTTTTGAAAGGAAACTCCAAGTACTCGTATGCCCTTTCAAGTGCGGTGGTATATTTTTTATACCACATATTTGGCACGTTAAAAATCTTAGTAAAGTACGCTTTCTCCCTAGTTATATTTTTCTTCAAATTGTAGCTTATAGTTTTATTTACGTAAATTAGATGGCATAATCATGCAGAATAATTATTAAAATTATTGCTTTGAATCTATTGAAAATTCCTAACAAGTGGTTGTTTTATGCCTCTCAGAAATATTTCTGAAATGATTTGAAAATTTTAAATTCATGAGCTGCCTAATCTTCATGTTTCAAACTTTATGTTTACTACTAATTATTCAAATATATATATATATATATATATATATATATAAAGTATTGGATTCATACTCTAAATTAAGTGGTATCATATTTATACCACCACCCTATAGAGCACACAGGAAATTAGAGAGCAACAGATGACAGCACTGAAAGTTTCGTTTCATACTGAAAAGATTTCTTGTCAACATATCAGCTTTAGTGTTGTTATTTCCTTTCTTATACTTTGTGTATCAAAATCATTCTAAGAGACTTTAAAGAACCATCTGAAAAGCATGCCTGTGAGAATTTTGAATTTTTTAAAACCAAACTAGGGAATTATGGTCGGTATACATAGTGAAATGACGTTCATGAAGGTAACTATGAAATTTACGTAATTAGTTACTGTAAATATTTTAAATGAGTTATTGTATAGTTGATTTCATAATTTCTCGGTCTTCTGGAGAATGTAATATGATGCTGACTTCTATCGGGTCTTTCTTGTGTTACTATAGCTGCTATGGTTCCTTTATATGCATCTACATTGACATGACAAAGGTAATTTGGATTAAATAAGGTCAAAATAGGTTTTGAAATTAAGCATTCTTTAAATTTTGTGAAATATTGTTGACATTTTGGGATCCAGTTCCCTTTTTGATCTTTCTTGTGAAGATTATTTAGAGGCATTCAAATTTTTGCATATTGAGGAATGAGAACTTATGATAACTTTAATACTACCAAGGAATCTTTGTAAATATTTTACTTTTATAGGGCGGAATTTTTTTTAAATATTTTTATATTAGTATTATTGGGGCTGTTTGCTCCTTGTTTTATTTCAGATCCCTAGAAATCAATAGTATATTGTATAATTTTACTCTTTGAGAACTTTAATATAATGTTTTCAGTTTCAATAACTTTAAAAATGCTTGTCAAATGTTTAGACTATTCTTCTTCGAAGTCTGAAAATATAATAATGTCATGAAAGTAATTTAATGCAAATTTTATTTGTTATCGACATAGAATTTGCCTAATAGCTCTTTGGAATGCAGAGGAGAGTTTTTATACTCAAAGGGCTAGCGATTAAATTGAAAAAGACCATACTTTGATGTTAATGCAAATTTTTCTGCTTCGTTATCATCTAATTCAATACTCGTATGCTAATATTCTAAACAGAGATCTGAAGTGGTAAAAATATTTGCATAGGTTAATTTATCTAAAACTGTGTGAGAATGATTCTGCATCCAATTTTGTGATAGTATTGAATTTTCTAGAATTGACACACAATCGTGTGCGTCATTATCTTCTTTTTAAAAGTCAAATAATAGGAATGGGATAACAACTGTTAGATAGTTTAACTATTTCTGCTTTTAACATTATGTCTAATTTTTCTTATATATATTTCCCTATCATCCTTAGGTGAGATTCTATAAGGACGATTAGTAATAGGTAGTTCTAAGATAAATATTAATTAGGGAGAGTACATTTTATTATACCCATATCACAAATTTGTTTTTAGAAAAGAAATAACTGTTATTGTCAATAATTATATTAATATTATGATAGTGTCACTATTTGGAATTATTTGTACATTAAAACATGAGCTGTTTCCTTATTGATAATTCTGTAGTTATTCAGTTTAAGAATTTTATTTTTCTGATATAATTTACTCTTTTCTTTTACGATCCGACAATATTCACTCTATTTTGAGTATATTTTTTCTCTTTGAAATATTTTTGTTCCCTAAAATAAATAATTCATTCAAAACTACGCATGGTTTTACTAGACACAATTATATATGAGAGCTCTACAGTTAATATGAAGAATTTAATATTCTTATTTATTCCTTTCAGCCTTAATCGTAAGGATGACATAGAAATATAGGTGATGATAGTGGAGAAATAAAGGATAACTGACTTATTTCTCGATTTAATGGTGGAGATGCCCATGATCTGTTGCAGTTCCCATGTTTTTGGATCGTTCACTAAGTCCTTAGAAAATCCAAGAGATGGCGCTCGTAGCATCGAAAATGGTTTATTTTTAGTTAGCATATTGACTCACTAAACGCAGACTGTGTCAGCTATTTCCATCATGTGGTTTCATTCTTCTTGTCGATTGAAGCAAGAAACTAGTATGTATTTAGAGAAATGGTAAAAAAGTGAGTTTCAGGAGGTGATTAAACTCTTATATTTAAAAGGCTTAACACAGAATAAGATCAAAGCTGAGTTGAATGAAGTTTATGGTACATCTGCTCCTGTGTTTGCAACTGTTTGCAATTGTATAAATGAGTTTAAACACGGCTGTATATTAATAAAAGATGAACTTCTTTCAGGGAGTCCAGTGGAAGTGACTAATCCCGCAATTATTGACAATGTCTACTACATGGCTTTGAGTGATCGACGATTCAAAGTGCGCGAAGTATGAAAAAAGTGAGTGGAAAATAAACTCATTAGTGTGGCTGACTATCAGGCTATATTGGAGCTTTTTCGTCCCAATCCTGATGCAGCGTCCTCTATTTTTGAACAAACCCCCGTACGCTCAGCGCAGCTCAGATTTCCAGCTCACCGCTTTTCGCTCGTCACCTTTCTTCCGTGTTTAGCCAGTTAGTGCTCTTTCCCTCTGCAGCTCTGGATCGTGGTTTTCACTCCTCATGTAAACTACAGTAAAGTCCTACTCCGAACGCCCGTGTGCATTCAACACTCACCGACATTATGTTACTAACAGAGGTTGCCATCAACAATATTTGAAAAACTAGTTCCCTAAATAAAAATGTCTATGTAAATAGAAACTATGTATAGAGCAATAATTCGATCACCAGCAAATAAACAGGATTATTTCCCAACGCTGCCTCATCTGTTAATACAAAAGTCAAAATCACCATGGAACCCGGCGATAAAACCACAGCCTCTAGACTCCGAAGCACCAGTGGATGTCTCGTCCTGATAAATACACCCACACACCCACACAGTTGACAGAAGAAATTAAAATTTCTGGACGCTTGTTGCAGAGGAAGTAAATATGCAACCATAATAAAAAAGAATTAATATTTAAAATTCTTTTTCTAAGAAGATTTTTATTATACTTATAATAGTTACAAGTTAAGTCAGTCATCAGATTGAAAAAAAATATGGTGTAAATAATTATACCTTAGAGATGCTAAAGAAATAATAAATGCTTAGAGAAACAATATTCTGGAATTATTTTGTTTGTATGCTAATTCTCTTTTAAGTTAAAATACACCAACCTTTAAAAAGATTATTAAAAGGTGAACAATAGCATTGCTACAAATAGAGTAAATTTACTAGAAAATTGTTCTTCTTTAAGGTGTAAAAATACAGTAATAATGAAATAATGACTCAAAAAATTTCATTTAATAAAAGGGGGTATCGCCCAAATTCCAGTTTCAATTAATATAAACTGATGCCAAGTGAAGCAATTAGGGATGCTAATTTCAATAATTACATAGGCTTATGATACATTCTTAAAGAATTGCTTAAGAAATGCGCAGCTGTTATTGATCTTTGATAATTGTCAATTATTTTGATCTACTGCAATTATATGTCTTTTTGAAGAGCTTAAGATACTAGATTCAATATATGTATTACTGTCTAGGAATTTGATGTAATCTTTATTTAAATTGAATTAAATTTTTTTCCATCCTGATTCAAAATTTGTTTCATGCAGGATTTCGTTTTTAATAAACCAATGAGCATTACCAGCTTTTCGGAGGTGAATGTGCAGTCTTTTTAGATGTTTCATATCTAAAAGATGGGAAAGGTATATAGCATTATTGGTTTCAATATTGTTTTGTAGAGCAGAAGCTTGTGCCTGATCATAAGCTTTCTGTTTAGAAAAATCGAGTTGTTTTATGAACAATCAAACTGGCTTGTAACGGACAGATCAGAAGTGTTTTGTATAAATTAATTTAGCGTCTAAAATTAATTCTTGAAACTCATATTCAGTAAACCAGGAGATGGGCTATCATAAATAGTGACATTATAGACAATTTTCCAATGTAACGTTGGCTCGTAGAAAGAAGATGGTAACTGTTGAAACGGGGTTGAAGATTTTCTCTCGCCAAATCCACTTTACCAGTAAAAGGTTGATCGCCAAGGCGTTGTCTTGGAAAAGAACTAATTTAAGGTAACTTCGAAACGCACTTCAAAAATGTTTAAATCTCCTATCAAAAAGTTTTCCCCAACACACTATAATATACGGTGTTATGAAAATTGTATAATGTATTGAAAATAAATTATAAGAGCGTAACTAAATTTTGTTGCATTTGGTTAGAAATGATCAGAAAAAAGTGATACAGGGGCATGTTTTTCTAATCAAAAGTTCGTTAATAGTTTGTTTGGTTTGATTTCGTTTTATTAACATCATACTAGAAGCAACACGAAGGCTATTGTCGAATAACCACGTAATTTTGAACTTTGGTCAAATGACGAAGATGATACCTGAGCAGGCACCTCCCTCTTCTAACTTGCACACCCCTCCAAGGGAGAACTTTGAGCCTCAATAGATTTAACGGGCATAAGCCTCGGCTACATTGGTTTGTTAAATACAAACAAAACGTTTTGTTATATTAAAAAAACAACTAGTTTATGAGATCTCATTGAGAGCTAACAACTTACATTTCCTCGCCTTATATATATTAGATTTTCTGGCACGATATACGAGGTTCGTCGCCGATAGATCTCGTGTAATCTCTAATGTGACGGTTATAAAATCAATCAATCTAGCGTATTATATACTGTTGGCCATTAAAATTGCTACACCCAAAAGGTGAAACGCTACACAAGTTAAATTTACGCGACAGAAAGAAGGTGTTGAGATATGCAAATGATTAACTTTTCAACGCATTAATGTAAAGCAGACACTGGTAGCGACATCTATAATGTCTTTAAGTGAAGAAATTATACAGCAGATTTCTCATACATAAATTGCATTTGAACGTTGTTGCCTGGTGAAAAGTTGTGATGCCTCGTGTAAGTAGGAAGTTGTTTATTCGCTCTTTTCTGACTTTGATAGAGATCGAATTGTAGCCTACTGGGATTGCGGATTATCGTATCGCAGCATTGCTTCTCACGTCGATCATGATCCCATAAATGTATGAAGAATATGGAATCGAATGGTTCAGGATGGTCAAACGAAACGTCGTGCTAGATCTCAAAGACCCGCTATCACTAAAAGCCGAGAAAACAACATGTTATCCGCATGACCTTATTGGATCATACAGCCACGCCACAAACCCTGAGTCAAGAAATGGGATTGTTTGCAAGGCAACTAGTGTATACACGAACATTTCGACGATATTTTCAGCAGCATGGACTGTCAGCTCTGCGACCTTGACTTCGGATATCCTTGAAGCTACACCACAGACAGGAACGCCTTTAATGGTGTGATCAACGACGAACCTGGACACAGAAATGGCGTGATGTCGTCATTTCAGACGAATCTCGTTTCTGTTTACAACTTCATAATGGTCGCATCCACTATTGGCGATATCGAGGAGAACGCACATTATTATTGTGCATTCGATATCGTCATACTGGCCAATCACTTGGAGTGATGGTAGGGAGTGCCATTGGATGTACGTCTTGGTCAACTCTTGATCGCATTGACAGCACTTTAAACAGTGGTCGTTAAATTTCTGGTGTGTTAAGACCCATGGCTCTCAGCTTTCTTCGCTACATTTACCTACATTACCTTCGTGTAACCTCTTATATTTCGCTACATTATCTTCGAAACGCTACATATCAATAAAATAATGCATGATCGCATGTTGTCGTTATTGTCTGGACACTTATTTTTGGAGACTTATTTTTGGACACTTATATTCTGGAGGAAGTACACTTATTTTTATTAAAAGAGCACTGCCCCACAATAGTCACATTTCCGCACCACTCCAGCATATTGAAGCCCGATTATCGTGGTCAAATTAACCAATCAAGAACCTGTTTCTATCACCTCTGTCTTTTCCCATCTTCTTCTGATCCTAGATTATTTACAATGAACCTCAAATGCTTCATGCAAAAAATAGTAAAGTTGTTTTATTCGGCGATTTTAACGCTAAACACACTATTTGGAAGTGTCATACCAAAAATACAAGATAGAAGAATTAGCAACATTTTATTTTGACATCGAAATTATTCACCCCCCCCCTCCTAACTAGATTTTGTTTTCAAACAATCAAATACTATTGCTTTTGCAATTACTAAAAAATTTTAATACCCAAATGAAATTAAATCCTGCCCAGTGTTCTCCTCAGACCACAATCCAATAATTCTAGATTTCTTCCCTTCATCTATGCCTGATACAAATGCATATTCAATTAGAACATGTTGGTCAAAATTCACTAATTCTCTTAAAAAAAATACCAGCTTTGATAATTATACAATAGAAATCAAACAAGATAATGATTAAAATGTTATTGGATTCACAACACATTTACATTAAGCTTATATATATAATGCCTCCCCCTCTAAACTTCTCCCAAGAACATAATAGCAACCTCCCATGTTGCCGTGGTAGCCTAGTAGTCATGGCTTCGGATTCGTGACTGGCGGTTTTCGTTCAATCGTGGGTTCGAGCCTTGGTTGCTAAAGACCCGCCGTGTAGCCTGGGCTGATGAACGTTAAATCTGTCGGGGCGCAAAGTCCTCGCGTTCGCGTGATGTGGAAGTTAAAAAAGGGGTTGCCAGTTCAGGTGTCGTCCTGGTCACTTGACCAAGGATCTAAATTACGAGGTCCATTGCCAATAGCCCTCGTGTTGCTTCTAGTGTGACGTTAATACAAACTAAAGTAAAAATAAACTAAGTAACCTCTCATTTAAAATTAAACATATAATTAAAATTAAAAACAGTTTTCTAAAACTAAACTTCTTTCTCTTACTAAAACAGTTTCAAAGAACACTGGATCTCTCTCTTAAAATAGAAATAAACAGACTGCAAAATAGGATTAGAAGTGAATCCAAAAAATCATTCATGAGTCATGGAAAAATTCTCTTCGGCAATTAGATACACAAGATAACTCCATCTGGAGAATAACCAAATTTCTTACAAACAAGAGAAAGGATATCCCATCATTAAGCTGTCAGGGTGGTATTGACTTCTTCAGAGAAGAAAATGTAAATCTCTTTGCTGTCAGCATCGCAACCTATTCCCATACTAATGATACCCCTGAAAAAGAGGAAGCTTCCGACATTATCTCCAAAACTATTTACATTCTAAATTCGCTTTCCCCTTCTGCCCCAGTTCTTATGAGCTGATGAGTTTTTTTTTTTTGGAAATTTATACATGTGTTAAAAAAACTCAAAATTAAAAAAGCACCTGCCTGTGATAAAATCACTAATACAATAATTAACTTATATGATTAATTTCACGATGAAACTAACACTCTTTCCAACTTCCCGGAAAAAAGTAATCATTTTCCTCATTAAAAACATGGTAAAAATATTTCTTTACAAGATTGTTATCTACTTATCTCCCTTCTTTCAAAACTCGAGAAAATCACCGAGTTTATCATCCTAAACAGAATGAAGAGCATCTTGAAATCAACGATATTTAATTCCTGAACAATACGATTTACATAATCGATTATTCAGCTCCACTCCCTCCTAACTCTGACTGAACTCATTAGCTCTGGCTTCAACAGAAGATTAATAACAAGTGTAGTCCTATAAATCGCAAACGCATTTGAATGAGTTTGGATCGACAGTTTTAATTTTTTATTTAACCCATCACTCATTGCCATCTAACCAAATTAATCTTCTATATTTATATCTTACACAGAGAAGTTTCCTAGTCCTAGTTAACCACGCTCTCTCACATACTAAGCCAATCAACGCAAGTATAGCTCAGGGCTCTCTTATCGGATCGGTTCTCTTCTGCTTCTTCGTAAATGACATTCCTCAAAGAGAAAATCTTTATGATCATGATTAATCACGATTAATCTTTTCGCAGATGATTTCGCTATTCTAGTGTGATACAAACTTTTCTTATCAGTTTGTAAGACACTTCATTAATTAGGGTTAAATTCATAGAAAATTAAAGTTAACAACGATAAGATTGATGCCTTGTTATTCACTTATCATCGAAAACTACCTCCACTAATTACATTTTTCAACACCTCTATCTCGCGTTCTCAAAAGACAAAATACCTCAGTTTAATATTAGACCAACGATTAATTTAGAAAAAACATATTCTATATACACACGCGTGAGATATTCCGTATTTTATTCAACGTAATATGTACCCTTTAATTAAGCGAAACTGTCCCATTCTAAGCTACAGTTACTCAGTATGGGGTTATGCTGCAAATTAAAACCTGAATATCCATAATACTAATGGAACTATTCGAATAATTTACGATGTTAAATTGTACATGAGAAATAATGATATTTATAACACCACCCGTATCAGAATCTTCGATCAATACATAAAGCACCCCTCGAATTTTTTTTATAGCAATATAGAAACTATTGATAAAAATTACCTAAGATCACTTGAAAACCTAAGAACACACCAACTGTTAGAAGGCCTAGACGATTCTTTTAGACTTCCATAATTAATTTACCATCATTTTTATATCAAATGCATCTATTACACTTCAATAGCACACACATAGTAAACAATGATTCACTAAATGCAGTGGTATGTCATCAGATTCCCGCGCATTAGACCATTGTTCTATCCTTGGATTACCCATTTCTTTCTCAATAGCATGCGGAATTCTTAAATTTCCCCCAATATAATCTGAATTTTCCACTTTTTTTTTTTTTTTAATTAGAACTTAAATTTTTTTTTAAAAAAAAGCAAAAAATGTTTTCCACACCTTTTCTTTTAACAATCACTACAATATAAGCAGGTTTAATTTCCTAATATTCAATCAATACATAAGACACCTCCCGAAATTTCTTATAAGAATATAGAAACTGTCAATAAAGATAACTTAAGATTATTTGAAAAATACAATATCACACCAACTGTTAAACCGCCAAGAAGAATCCTAGCCGGTTCTTTTAGAACTTCGTAACTAATTCACAAAACATTTTTTTACTTATAATCCCGTTAAATCAAACACGTATATTACATTTCAATTCTGCAATCAGAACCCTATCTCAAGCGTGGTAGTAAGTTATCGTGTATCTGCGCATTAGGCTAGGGTTCTATTCTCGGATTTACCATTTTGACTTTTCCCTCCCAGAAGTTGCGAAATTACTAAATTTCATCCCATTTAATCCGAATATAGCATTTTTTTTTTTAAATTCAGAACTTAATTAAATTTGTAGAGATTACCTTAAACAAGTTTCATTTTCATACCTCTGCCATTCTTCTCCTTAGCGCACGAGCTCGTAATTCGTTTCGATGAGTACTTGAACCAAGATCTAAAATTTCCTAAGATTTAGATGAGCTTAACCTCTCCTTTCTTGAACTAGTTTGCTGTCCACTGCTGTGCACCAAGCTAAAAAAGAACCATTCTTACTTTTCCCTTCCTTCTTCAGCTTTCACATCATTAAATAATATTTTATTTATTACTATTTTAGTTATTGTAATTTTACAGTAATAGTAATAAATTTTTTTTAAAAAAAATATCATATAAAATAATAATACTCTCCTCTTGCTGAAGAATAGACATAGTATATCGAAGGCACTGAGGGGCTAAAAAAAATATAAATATTTTTTATATTCTTATCTTACGATAAGATTTGTAATTTTTTTTTTAAAATCTATTAAATATCTCATCCTAATTGTAAATAATTCATTCACTTCCCTATCCTCTTTCTTCTCCCTATTCTGTTACGTTTTTCTTAAAATTCATTTGTACATTAAGTATATTTTAATATGCTTGTTTTAATTTAAAAAAAAAAAAATCAAGGCTTCAATATGACACTGAGTAAAGAGTCTACCGGACTGGCACACGTCTCCATCTGATTGTTGTTGTTGAGATGAGCTAAGGACAAAAGCAGAACGCACAAATTTGTTTGAATTATTAGTTGAATAACAAAAATGACTACTTTAGAATCATTTGTTGCTATATATTGACCATTCCTTTTTTCTGGATGCCAAAATTTAACTTTAGAAGGCAATTTTAAGTTAAAATTTCGTAGCTAGTCAACAGCCTATCATACTTTGATTTTACTTTTAATTTTCAGACGAGTGGCAGTACCGTCTTCGTTGTCGATTTCAGACAATCTTTCTTGTTTATTTTGCTTTAAATGTACGGTTGTTTGTTTGCATGACGTGTAAAGAAATTGGCATGGATGTTCCATTTATAACATTTTTTAAAATTTTTTGTATTATATTTGTATTATTTTTTACTGTAGTTGCTCAAGAACCTTACTATGGCATGTGTGTTAATCCTACATGTTCAGGTAATTTTATTGATATTCAAAAACATAATTTTATCATAAAGCAAGATTTGTATCAATGGTAAAATTGTATGATTCTACACTTTGTTTCATGAAGTAGTTTTTTTCTCATTAATTATGCAATTTTTTTTCAAAAAAAAAAAAAAATTGTATTGAGTTTGAAATTCGTGTATGTGTAGAAAAAATCAAAAAGTTAATTTCATACGTATTTTTACACTGATCATCTGTTATTTCAAGGTGATATAAAAATGCTAGTGTATCTTTAATAATGTTCATAATTGTATTTCTGTGTAATTTATTTGACCCTAAATTAAAAATTTATTTGAATTTCATTAATTTCTATCTATCTATAGTTAAGAAATGCTTAATTTTCGCGAGAGCAATTTTACTTTCCCCAATGATCTAGTAATATTAATACTATGCTCTTATATTTTCATCGAAATTTTTTCAATAAAATGCTAAGCTCCAGTAAAATTTCTATTAACTGTTTTCTGAGATGTTGTTTTATAAATGGATTATTTGCAATTTTTTGTAGTTTTCTGTGAAAGTTAGAAAAATGAATTACGTAAAAATGACATTTAAGATTTAACTTTACTTACACTAACATACAAAATTCTGTTTTTTTTCTTGTATAAATATACTTAAAAAAATACTTTCATGTATAAATATACTTAAAAAAATGCTTTCATGTATAAATATACTTAATTACAATCCACATTATTAATAATAATTTCTTAGGCAATTTTTAAGATCTTCACGCATATGTTGCACTAAAAATTTAAAAAAAAAAATGTATCATGATTTACAATTTTGTAAAACTTTTCAATTAATGTATTTTTGACTTAAATTAGCAGATTTAGCTCTGAATGTTATATTTTGTGTAGAATAATTTTTTTTTTTCATTTTAAAATTCCTTTCAGAAATTATCACTTCTTTGTGAAATGTTTTAAGTATGATTTTTTTCTTAATTTTGTTGCAGATCATTTACAATTTTTTTTTTTTGAATTCATGATCTGTATTGTTAAAAACATGAGTTTTTAATTTTTTTCATATTTTTTAAATTTTTATTTCAATCATTTTTGTGTTTTTATATCACTTTATATTCTAGTAATCTCTTTATTAACAGCTAATAATACATTTTGAAATATATGTTTTTCATTTATTTTAATAATGCTTATAATTTTATAAATTTAGTGCAATATTTATGATATTCAATTATTAAGATAAGTTTTCATATACATTGCTAGTTTCTTGTCTTGTATTCGTTTCAGTTACTATTCTTAATTAAATTATGTTTGTTATTTTGGTTTATTTTAGTTATAATTTTCTGCCCTTAATAGTAGGCTTTATTATTTGTCATATTTTAATATATTTTATATTTATTAAATATTTCTTTCATTCTAAGTACATTATGTTTTTAAAACAAATATATTTCTTTAAATTATTTTGCACTTCATTTTCTAAATTTAAGGCAGAACTATCTTATCAGGAATTAATGTAAAACTCAAAACAGTTGTGAATACAATCAATTGTTTATATCTTTTTTGGTAGATTTTGTGATGTGAATTGTTATACCTGTTTGCAGAGAAAAGAGCAAGATTCTTATAGTTATTTTAGTAAGGTCTTCTTTTCAGTAGTCTGATTTTATTGTTCATTGATGATGATTAAGAAATAATGATCTGTAACATGCTTTATCCATTTACTGAAAATAAAAAAAATAAAACCAGAAAAAACAATCATTGCTTGACTCATTTTACAAACATAAAATGAAGCTTATAAAGAGAAAGTGTACAGACAACTGGATTAGATTTAGATTTGAGGCAATAGTATTTCTCTTCAAAAATTATGATTAATAAAAGTTATATTTGGATGCTTTGGTCTTTTGGGGAATTAAGGAATTGTTTATGTTAAGAGATTCTGATGTTCTTTAAATACAGTTTATCACTTCTAGGAAGTATATTAAAAGTCTTTGTACATTTGTAAAATCTTATTATTCATTTTTGCCAAACTAGATATAGGTGTCCAAATGATGCAGTATCATGGAACCATGCATAACCTTTTAGCTATATATATTTAAATTAGTATGGAGTTAAATTAACCATGAAGATGACCCATTCATTATTATCTCTATAGGAACGAGAGATTTTTAGCCATTGAAATTATTTGTATAAGGTTTAATATCTAGTATTCATTTGGAAAGTATTAGATCATAAGTATGGCTACTTGTTTATGTTATCTATTTTAAAGCCATTGCCCTTATAATTGATATGAAAATTTTCTATTAAATAGAAAATAAAACATTTATTCTTCAAATTTTCAATGTCTTTTTTTATTTCATTTTTTTATCAGGGAATTTGTGTCCAAAAATAATTAAGAATATGTTGATATGTTTTGTAACAAATCTTTAAATCGATTTCTATTTGGAGTTAAATTAAAAATTAGTAGATGTTGTTTGTTTTTTAAACTTAATACTGTAAGTCAAAATATTTCTCATTAAAAAAATTTAAGTTTGAATTATGTTGTTGCATCATCAGCATTATTTCTTATTAATGAATAAATGGTACTTGTCTATTATAGCGGCACCCGATGATTAATCGCCAAGCAACTAAGAAATATCACCAAGTAGGTTGTTTCAAGAGATAGGCTTCACGAGTTTGGGGATGACTTGGCGTAATCATAATTTGATGGGCACTGCTACGAGGGTTGCTATTTATATTTCTGGCCTTGGCAACAGTAAGTGTTGCTAGGCGACCGCAGACGATTTTAATCGAAAGTTTGATATTTTTAAACATAAATTCAGCAAACGATTTACCATTATAGCTTTATTTGTGTTGTTGACAGTAAATTGAAAAGTTCTTCTCTGTCAAAAAATGGAATTGAATCGTGAACATTTCCGTGCCATTATTTTTCATAACTTTCGACGTGGATTGTCAAGACAAGAGTGCTTCGATGAACTTAATTCTTTATACAGCGATAAAGCGCCATCCTACAGCACTGTAAAAAATTGGTATAACGAATTTAATCGTGGTCGATGTTCGATCCAGGACGAATCCCGTGCAGGTCGTCCAAAATCCGTTGTTGTGCAGAAAAGATCAATGCTGTGCGTGAACTGATAAAGCAAGATCGTCATGTGACATACCGTGAGATAGAGGCGTCTTTGGACATTAGTATGACTAGCATCAATAAAATATTGCATGAACATTTGAGCGTAAAAAAAATTTATTCGCGTTGGATCCCGCATAATCTGACAAACGCTCAAAAAAAGGCTCGTGTCGATTGGTGCAAGGAAATGTTGGAAAAATACATTCAAGGTACATCAAAGGCTGTGTATAACATCTACACAGGTGACGAATCATGGATCTATGCATATGAGCCGGAAACAAAACAGCAATCAACTGTATGGGTCTTCCAAGATGAGGCAAAACCAACAAAAGTTGTTCGAGGAAGAAGCACATCGAAACAAATGATTGCCTGTTTCTTCGGCATTAACGGTCATGTGGCAACAGTGGCGTTAGAGCAACGCAGGACGGTCAATTCTGAATGGTACACGACCATTTGTTTGCCAGAAGTCATCGGAGAAATTCGAAAAAAGCAGAAGAACAGGCGAATCATTCTTCATCATGACAATGCGAGCTCTCACACATCGACTCAAACAAAGGCATTTCTGACGGAGCGAAAGATCGAACTGATGGGTCATCCGCCGTACAGCCCTGATTTGGCACCCAATGACTTCTTCTTATTCCCACACATCAAAAATAAATTACGTGGACAACGATTTTCGACCCTCGAAGAAGCGGTTGATGCCTTCAAAACGCATGTTTTGGAGTTACCTCAATCGGACTGGAAAAAGTGCTTTGAAAATTGGTTCAAACGCATGCAAAAGTGTATTGATCATCATGGAGAATATTTTGAAAAACAATAAAACCAATTTCGATCCTACATATTTGTTTTTTCATTATTAGGACAGAAATATAAATAGCAACCCTCGTATAACGGACATGTACCGAATACATTGTATCATTATACTGTCAGCATTTTATCTTTTATATTTTTCTGCATGAATATTTCAATCTTCTATACTATTTTGAATATTTTGTGAAATATATTTTTCATTAACTTTTAATGAACTTTTACAATAGTTTTGTTTTTGGTATTAATACTTTGTACTTGTTGCTATAAAGTCAATTTTGAATGAAAAGGTAAATGTTGTAATACGTTGGCTTTTACTTATGAATTTAAATCTCTGTTAAAGTTTAAAATATTTTTCTATTTGTTTAAATAAAGATTTATGAATATTTTTTTACAGAGCCAATTGGATATGGTGTTGCTGTTATAAACTATAACCCTGGAGAATATGGTAGAATAAGACTTATACCAAATCAAGAATTTCATATATATGTAAAGGGATATGGTGAAAAGAAAAATTTGATTGGAATTATGGTAATACTTTCAGATTAATTTATGAATTGTAAGCTAATTTGAATAGGTGAAGTGATCGTGGTAGTGTAGTGGCAATGACTGCTGACTCGTGATCGACTGTTTTCATTGAGTCGTGGGTTCGAACTTTGATGCCACTAAATACCTGCTGTGTAGCTGATGCAAAAAGCCCTTCCTTGGCATGGTAGGGAAATTAGGAGAGGGATGTGCTAGCTCAAGTGCCATCCTTATCACTTGACCCAGGTTCCAAATTACGAGGTTCGTCGCCAATAACCCTCATGTTGTCTCTAGTGCTGTCTTAATAAAACTAATCAATCAATCTGTTAAAGTGATGAAAGGAAAATGTTTCAGTTCATTATAAATCAGTATTCATGATTCAAACATTATCAATGATATTTATGGTCAAAGAATCATTGTATGAGGACTAAAAATTGATTCATGGAAAATCATTTTAGAATAATGGTAACTTTGTCATATATAATTGCAATTAAGAGTTATGTAGTGTATTTTGGAAAGTTAGAGATTAAAGAACCAATATAAATTTTGTTCTTGTTAGCTGATTGTAGTTAAGAATTGAGAGCTTCATTGCTGTTTCAATATTGTGAGACATAAGAATGTCATTAAATTAAATTAAGAAAAATTGGTGATGAATATTTCTGTTGCAATATCTTACTATTTTTATTGTTTATGCTGCTGGATCTTGTGTGGAACAATATGTTCCATGAGGATTCAGAGCCAAAAACCTGAAACAACTAACCAACTTATGCTGCTAAATATAACATTTCAGATTAGTTCAAATTGTTTGATTGTATAGTTTTGTTTAAATGTGTAAATTTAAAGTTATATATGTTCATATTATTTGCAAATTTAATAAATATTGTTTTTGAAAATGTTTTTTTTTTTATTTTCAGCTAAAAATTATTAGACATCTTTTTTTTTTGTTTAAAAAAAACCCCCACTTTTTTTTGTTTGTTTGCAAATAGTTAAAAAAGATATATATATATATATATATATATATATATATATATATATATATATATATATAGTTAAAAAAAGTATATGCATAGCTTTTCATATTTAGTAAAATATAAGTATGTTTTTTTAACTAGGCAAATGGCCATTTTGGTTATGTTCCAAATAATGTTGTGAAAGAGACACACACCTATAAAAGAAATTTAGTTCCTGCTGTTGTAGAAGTAAGTATAGCTTAAAAAAAGTTACTATTTTTTAAAAAAATTTGTATTTTTTTTAAAGTTATGTAATATTGAAATTAGGAATTAGAATTCTACATTACAGCTATTATGTGGAAATGATGGAACAGTTACTTTGATGTAGAATTTTATATTTTATTTGTGTTAAAGAAAAATTGCAGATTATATTTGGAATAATTAGCAATGTCTGATCACATTAGATTATGATGCTATGTTTTTTCCCCCCCATAGTATAAGATTTAAAAAAAAAATTGTGTTTCCTTGTGTTTCTAATTTTTTATTAAGGAAAATATAATAAAATTTATTGTAATTATATTTTTCTTAAATATATTAATATCAACTTTTTTTTTGTGAACCTGATTTAATATTAATTGTTGGATGAATTATATGAAATTGCTCCTTCTAATATGCTTTTATAATGGAGTTGCATAAAAATATTTATGACAAATAAGAAAAGGTGTATCTCAAATTTTTAGTCTAATTTTTAAATTTAAGAAAATTAAATTACTAGAGCAATTGACTCTTTATTTTTTAAATTGTGTAGTTTTTTTTATTACTCAATTTGTTTATTCTCTGGGATAACGATTAATTTTATATAAAGACAGTTCATTTGTTTTTTTAGAAATTTTTTCATAGCATTGAAAATATATGATTAAGAATTGAAGGGTACTATTACATATATTCCATTACTTGAAACATATCTTTCTATAATAGAAAAGTTATTTTATGTATAAAGAATAATTTTTTCATGTTTTGATATGAGGATTTCAACTAATTCATAGTTGTGCTATGATGTAACAGTTTATTGTATATTGTAATTTTCAGTAAATTAAAAAAAAAAAAAAATGTTAAAGTTTCAGAAAAATTTTGCTTATTAAATTAAGAAAAGTTTTTTTTTTATTTATAATGAAACAGTATCATTATTTTTATTTATATTACTTAATTATGATAAACAACTTTTAGTATAAAATATAGAACTTAGATTATATTTGTATTATTGTCAACCTCTATTTAGGGATTTTGTATTATTTTTTACCCAATATTTATCGCTTATTGAGATGTTTATTGTGAAAGAAAAGTGATTGGTTGAAAAATTTTTTTTTACATTGTTTTATTTTTATGTCTTGGAGAAATATTGTGAAATGAAAAATTTTGTAAATGGGTGGATTTGCGAATATAAATGTTGAATATGATTCATTTGAAAATAATTCATTTTTTAAAAAAATATTACTATCTTTATGAATTAATATAACAGGCTGTACATAATTTTGTAAAATATTTCTTTACTCTTTTAGAGTCACATGTGATGATCATTAGTTAGACTCTTTATGTGATAAATAATTATACTGAGGATTTCAAGCAGAAAATTTATAATTACTTAGTTTTTCTTTATCCAATGAACTGAGAAGGATCTGTGAGTAAATTAAATGTAATTAGTTATTTAGTAAAATGATTCTGAGTAGATAAAGTAAAATAAAGAATTTATATATATGTATTGCTTGCATATATTACATCTGTATCATTTCATCTGCATTAGAATTTCAAAATATTAAATGTAATTGCAGTTTTGAAAATTTTTTAAAGAAAGAGAAAATTGTGTTTAATTTCTGAGGCATTTACTACCTTTGGATGTTGGTTAAAATGAACAGTACCAGGTTCATAAGTATTTACATTAAAATGGTTATGCTTTTCATTTTTTATTAACATGTGATCTTTAAATTTATCAAATATGTTTCTGGAACAACTATAGTTTTAAATTATTTATATTTCCTTGTATGAAAATGAATCTCAAATTTGTTCAACTGGATCCAAAGGTTTAATTTTGAAATATTACGTTCTTTTAATTATTAAATATTTTTTAAAAAAGCTTTTCTTTTTTTTCATTTCAGTTTACTACTAATCAAGCTACAAATCTAAATCATGTGTCTAGTCAAGTTCATGTTTCTGTATCTCGTCAAGATGTTGTTCACCACGCATTGCCTGATACTTACACGAATACTTATTCTAATGAGCAAAATTATCATTCAGGTCGACAAGACTCTAATTATTACTCGGAGGGTTCTTGTAAGTATAAACATAATCTTCAAGCATTTATTATTTTTTTTATTTTTTTTTTATTAAGTTCTCATTTGATGTTTATATTTTCTTATTAAGTCATTAGTTCATTTCAAATTTAAAACTAAGACAGGATGTATGGTCTATTTTATTCACATGTTTAAGTAAGAGAAATTTGTATTTTAGGACAAAAAATTTAATATAAAAACTAATATGTGTTCCATATTTGCATTACTTTTATATTGAGCTTAAAATATAAATGAGCATTGAATGTAGATTCAATGTTCATGATTTTTGACAATGATGACATTTTTGTTTTGTATGTTGCATCTGCTTTGATTTTCAACTTTATTAAAGTTGAAATATTATATAAATATAAATGTATATGCTAGTGATAAACATGGTTTTGAAATGCATAAAAAATTACAAAATTTGTGTGAACTTTACACAACCAATACTTATACTTGCAACTTTTTTTTAAAAAAAAATTTCCACCGCCCCGTGGGCCCCCCCCCCCCCCCCTACAGCATTTAAATTTTCAATTGCATTTTTTGTTTAAGTATAAATTTTTCTTATACTTATGTTATTGATAGAGATAAACAGTAATATTTCTTGAAATGTCATAAAATAAATAAAAGTAATGTATAAAATAATTATGATATAGGCATATAAAAATAATGTAAAAAAAATTCAGAGTTTTTAAAATAAGGAAATTTTAAATTAAAATTTCATTTGGAGAAAAGAATGCTTGAGAAAGATGGAAGTAGTAGAAATGACCTAAAATGTACTAGGCAAATCTAAAATTTTCAATATTGTTTTATTATTTAAGTGCTTTTATTTTGTATTAGAAGATGTGATGTTCTGTTTAAAATCTTTCAATTAAAAAAGTGTATTAATTTCTTTTTCTGAGAAAAAATATTTTGTTCCATCTAGTTCTAACAGGGGTGGCCATAGGGGGCTCGCAAGCTGTGTGCTGCTTTTATGCAAATAAAATATGTATATGAAATATGCTAAGCTTAAACAACTCAGTGTCCAGAAATAAGTAATGTATTTCTTAAATTAGTGAACTTAAACTGAACAATGCCCAAAAATAATAGTTTTAATTCTTTTCATGTTAGATAGAAAAATTGTTATTCAAAAACATAAAAAATATTGTACTGTTGTTATCATATTTTTGTAATGATAATCTTTGAATTATAGATTTTCTTGAGGCTGTGTCAGTTAGCTGCTGATAGTTTATTTGATATTAGGGCAGTTCACACAAGCTCAACTAAATTCAGATCAGTTAAAATTGACCAATGCTAATTTTTAACCTGGAGTTCAATATGGAGACAAATATTAATTATGAAGAAATTTTAGGGAGAAAAATTTAAAGCTATAGTTTATTTTTATTGGCCCCACATTAAGCATATCTGTGATAACATCAAACAAGTTCTATTTTGGAAAATGCTTATGAAATAATGCCATTTTTTAAGGGCAAAATGTAAATCTTCATTGTAAATTCTACAGTAATGGTTACTATGGCTATTGTTTAGATAATAATCACCTGATTGAAAAAATGGTCTAGGGGGAACTGAAGTGTTTATATGCAATTACAGTTTCTAGCAACACTGAATAATAAACTGTTTCAAATCTTCCTTTTTGAAATGCAACTTCTAAAAGCAGTGTAGATGGCCATCCCTGTTAGATACCATTCTATTATTCAAAATTTGTAATTTTAGTAAGGATCATGAAGATATAAAGAAATTTTAATAATGGATTTTGAAATAATTCAAGTATTCTTAATTCTGTACTCTTAAATCTGTGTGGGAATCTCCATCATAAACTTCCTCATAATGGAGAAACTTGGAAATCTGAATTAGGAATTTATTCATGCACATAAGAGGAGAAGAATATCCATTGGGATAGCTATGGATATGTGTCTACTCTGATAAGCAATCAAAAATGAAGTGACCAAAAAATTTCTCTATTTGGGAAATCGTGGTTCTAGGTGTCAGGACCTTTATGTATTTTATATTAAGGTGAACAATCTAATTGGGATTATCCGTATTGCTTTGAAGCAGGAGATAGGACGACTTGAACAGATTTTAAGAGCATGTGATTACATAAATTAAAAGCTCAAAATTATTTGTATCACAAAATAAGATGAATTTTTCATTAGCAACATTAAAAGTATAGGATAAATTTAGAAATTAAATTATATTTAGTGAAATTATTATATCTATATACACCCATCTCTTTTTTTTACATGGTAGAT
>BMAW01004519.1:132951-184041 GCA_019974015.1 Nephila pilipes | reverse complement strand
CCCCCCCCCCCTCCCTACAGCATTTAAATTTTCAATTGCATTTTTTGTGTAAGTATAAATTTTTCTTATACTTATGTTATTGATAGAGATAAACAGTAATATTTCTTGAAATGTCATAAAATAAATAAAAGTAATGTATAAAATAATTATGATATAGGCATATAAAAATAATGTAAAAAAAATTCAGAGTTTTTAAAATAAGGAAATTTTAAATTAAAATTTCATTTGGAGAAAAGAATGCTTGAGAAAGATGGAAGTAGTAGAAATGACCTAAAATGTACTAGGCAAATCTAAAATTTTCAATATTGTTTTATTATTTAAGTGCTTTTATTTTGTATTAGAAGATGTGATGTTCTGTTTAAAATCTTTCAATTAAAAAAGTGTATTAATTTCTTTTTCTGAGAAAAAATATTTTGTTCCATCTAGTTCTAACAGGGGTGGCCATAGGGGGCTCGCAAGCTGTGTGCTGCTTTTATGCAAATAAAATATGTATATGAAATATGCTAAGCTTAAACAACTCAGTGTCCAGAAATAAGTAATGTATTTCTTAAATTAGTGAACTTAAACTGAACAATGCCCAAAAATAATAGTTTTAATTCTTTTCATGTTAGATAGAAAAATTGTTATTCAAAAACATAAAAAATATTGTACTGTTGTTATCATATTTTTGTAATGATAATCTTTGAATTATAGATTTTCTTGAGGCTGTGTCAGTTAGCTGCTGATAGTTTGTTTGATATTAGGGCAGTTCACACAAGCTCAACTAAATTCAGATCAGTTAAAATTGACCAATGCTAATTTTTAACCTGGAGTTCAATATGGAGACAAATATTAATTATGAAGAAATTTTAGGGAGAAAAATTTAAAGCTATAGTTTATTTTTATTGGCCCCACATTAAGCATATCTGTGATAACATCAAACAAGTTCTATTTTGGAAAATGCTTATGAAATAATGCCATTTTTTAAGGGCAAAATGTAAATCTTCATTGTAAATTCTGCAGTAATGGTTACTATGGCTATTGTTTAGATAATAATCACCTGATTGAAAAAATGGTCTAGGGGGAACTGAAGTGTTTATATGCAATTACAGTTTCTAGCAACACTGAATAATAAACTGTTTCAAATCTTCCTTTTTGAAATGCAACTTCTAAAAGCAGTGTAGATGGCCATCCCTGTTAGATACCATTCTATTATTCAAAATTTGTAATTTTAGTAAGGATCATGAAGATATAAAGAAATTTTAATAATGGATTTTGAAATAATTCAAGTATTCTTAATTCTGTACTCTTAAATCTGTGTGGGAATCTCCATCATAAACTTCCTCATAATGGAGAAACTTGAAAATCTGAATTAGGAATTTATTCATGCACATAAGAGGAGAAGAATATCCATTGGGATAGCTATGGATATGTGTCTACTCTGATAAGCAATCAAAAATGAAGTGACCAAAAAATTTCTCTATTTGGGAAATCGTGGTCCTAGATGTCAGGACCTTTATGTATTTTATATTAAGGTGAACAATCTAATTGGGATTATCCGTATTGCTTTGAAGCAGGAGATAGGACGACTTGAACAGATTTTAAGAGCATGTGATTACATAAATTAAAAGCTCAAAATTATTTGTATCACAAAATAAGATGAATTTTTCATTAGCAACATTAAAAGTATAGGATAAATTTAGAAATTAAATTATATTTAGTGAAATTATTATATCTATATACACCCATCTCTTTTTTTTACATGGTAGATACAGGGGGTGGACAAAAATATGGAAACACCTTGTAAAATGCATGTTTGAAAAGAAAGATTGATTTTAATGAAATATGTAGGTGGCGCTGGCGTTTTTGACTACTAACGCCACCTATACAACTTCGTAAATGTGCTAAACAGTTCAGTTGTTGTCGGAGTACTGTTATGTGAGGTTGTCATTGCATTATGTTAGAGTTAACAGACTTCGAACGTGGAGCACAAATTGTTCGACACTTCGACAAATTGTTGGAGCACATATGGTAGGTGCTTCCGTAAGCAAGGTAGCCGAGGTGTTTAGTGTTTCAAGAGGTATTGTATCGAAGATTTATTCCGCATATTTGAAAAGCGGAAAAACATCATCTGCTAAATCACAGCGCGGACGAAAGTGTGTGCTGAGTGATCGTGACAGACGATCATTAAGGGCAATTGTGACGAAAAATAAGAAGACCACAGCTACAAAAGTTACTGCTGAAATGAATGTTGTGTTACAGAACCCTGTGAGTACCAAAACAATTAGAAGGGAGCTTCATAAACAGGGAATTTCTGGCCGTGCTGCAATTGAGAAGCCACTCATCAGTGATGCTAATGCCCGTAACAGGAAAAGGTGGTGTTTAAGTCATAAAGCCTGGACTATAGGGCAGTGGAAGCGTGTAATATGGTCTGACGAGTCTTCTTTCACATTGTTTCTCACTTCTGGCTGAGTTTACGTCTGGAGAACGCCATCTCAAGCCTATAATACAGACTGCTTGTTGCCAAGAGTGAAACATGGCGGGGGTTCTGTTATGGTTTGGGCAGCCATATCATGGTTCTCTGCTGGCCCCATGATAACTGTGTCAGGGCACATGACTGCCAAGACTTATGTGAACATTTTGGCAGATCAAGTTCATCCCATGGTACAAACTTCGTTCCCCGATGGTGATGGTGTCTTCCAAGACGACAAAGCCCCTGTTCACACAGCTCACATTGCCCAGGACTGGTTTTCTGAGCACGAGGAGGATTTGTCCCATCTCCCCTGGCCACCACAGTCACCAGACCTGAATATTATCGAACCTTTGTGGTCTACATTGGAACGGAAAGTGCGTTCTCGTTATCCACCGCCAACATCGTTGTTTCAAAGTCTGTTATTAGCAATTGTTCTTTTGGTTTCTCAAGTTGCTCATATAATTCTTGATATCCTGTTACACAAAACTAAGATTACATTGAAATTTTAATGCATGCTCTTTGTCAGGATCATGAGTAAGAAAATGTTCCATACCTGTAGCAAATTTCAAGCCCTCGCTAATTAAATCAGCTGTTAATAGCTGAACTTCACATTCGACTTCATCATTATCAACTTTTTGTATTATCCTAAACTGTCTTAAATTCGATCAAATCATCCTCATCTAAAGGGATTTCTAGCATCAATTTTTCAATTTCAGCCATTTGGACGTACTTAAAACCTTCACCACCAATTGCATTTGTTAGAGTTTTAATTTCTAAACCCACAGCTGATTTTTGTACTATGAAACTTCTTCTTTTGACGTATGCTGGCGAAAAAGATTTCCAATAAGTATTTAAGGTTGATTGGCGCTACTGTTTGATGACAAAAGAAACATGTGTAATACAGTCCATAATCGTAAATTTTCTCCATGCTTCCACAACAATAAAATTCTTTTCTTCCACTGAGTCTAAAACATACTTAAACGTTTGCTTTAAGTAGTACATTTTAAATGCTGCAATAGTACCAGGAGCTTTAAGTAGTACATTTTAAATGCTGCAATAGTACCAGGATCGAGTGGCTGAATCAAAGAGGTGGTATTAGGTGTTAAAAATAGCATTTGAATTTTTTTTTTTTTTTTTTTGGTGATTCGTGTTAGAACCAAATTTTGTGTAAAAAAAGTATGTTGGTGAACCATGTTATTTTCAAAATCATGTATTAAAAGGGTTGTATGTATATATATATATATATATATTATTTTACTAAATTTAATTTAGTTTCCTAATTTATCCTACACTTTTAACAATTTTAATGAGAAATTCATCTTATTTTCTGATTCATCTCCTTTTGAGCTATTAATTTATGTAATCATATGCTTTTGAAATCTGTTCAGTCGCCCTATCTCACATTTCAAAACAATAGGGATAATCCCAACTAGATTCTTCACCTGAATACAAAATAGTATGAAATAGTTAAACGTATGAAGCTATTCAGAGATTTATTAAAAATTTAATGTATAATAAATCAAATAGATATTCACATTTCTATTTTTTTGAAATTATTAGGCAATTTGATATATTTATTCTTTTTAAATGTCTTTTTATGTATTAGTTACTGTTGTTCAGTTAAGAAAGGGATAAAATAATATCCCCTCAGAGATTCATTGCATTTCTTTTCTTTTTTTTTTTGTTATTTTGAATACTTTTTTGAAACTTCTATACTTATGTAGCTTGTTAATTTAAAAAAAATAATAATGATATTTATTAAAGCTTGTTTACTGATATCTGTGCTTAATTTCAATCAGGGGCTGGTGAAAACTCTCAGATGTATGCCTCGCCTCATGTTCATGTGCTAAGTAGCCACATGGAAGCTACAGTGACCTCTCAGACTTCTAATGTTGCTCAACAAGCTAGTGGCTGGGAATCAACTAGTCATACACATTATGCAGCTGGCAATGCTATCCCATCTTCGTTTGGCCCTAATGTTCAACAAACCACATCTCAAAAAATAACACCTGAACAATCATATTCTCAAACAACCTATGGAAATGAAAATCAATCTCCCCAATTCAGTAATGTACTGCAAACATCTTTTTCATCACAAATACAAAGCAATACTCCATATTCTGATAATTCCTACAATAGCGAAATTTATACAAATAATTTAGGTAATGGAGGGCAAAGCTATTATGGTCAATCTCAATCTGATGTTATATCAAACCAAAGAGTAAGGAATCAGTATTTTCAAGATGCATATGTACCATCTCAGTACTCGCAACATGTAAAAGAGTTGGCACAGCATCCACCATCATATGATACACAACACATTAAGCCTCAAGCAGATATATCAGATACTTATGCAACTTTAAAAGCACAAGGCATTGATGAAAGTCAAATTAAAGGATATTTTAACTCGGAAACTTCAAATGTTAACCCTAGTCATAGTTCTTACTCCAGGCAAAATTCTTGGCAAGGGGTACAAGATAATTATTATGGTAATGATGCTAATTATTATGGTAATGATGCTAATTATTATGGTAGTGATGGTAGTTATTATGGTTCACAATCTAGTCAATCAGGGTATTCTGCTAATGAAAAAGATGGAAGCTATTCAACAACCTTAGATTCAAGCATGTCATCTGATTCTACAATTTTGAAAAAAAGAACTGATTTACATTCAGGAACTTCTGTAGAGGGGTTTACTAGCCAAATTCAGGTGCAAGAAGCATCATCTTCAGAAAAAATATCTGTCCAAGAAGATATTGAAGACAGAACTAATGAAGTTCAGAATGTTCCTGATGAAAAAATCCAGGAAGAAAATATATCTTTGTTAGATATAATTCCTGAGAGTAAGGAAGAACCAAAATCTGAAGAAGTAGTTACATCAAAAAAGGATGAAACTTCTAGTGCCCCTGATACAAAAATAGAAAGTGATACTTCTTCTATGATGCAAGTACAAAGTTCTGACGCACAAGAATTGATTGCAAAAACTACTACCTCTGATAGTGATAGTGATAATACTTTAACTTCAACTCCTAAAGAATTTGCTTTACCTGCAGATACTATTTCAAGAACTGAAAAAACGGCTATTCCTGATTCTACTGTAGATGTTTTTTCTAAAGATCCTTATAAAGAAAACACAGTTTTGCCTCAAACTGAAGAAACTTTTCAGTTTACTGATAATGAGTTGAGAAAATCAGACTCTGGGGGTGATATATCAATAAATAAGGATTTAATAAATTTAACTCCAAATAATACCATATTAGAAAATAAGGGTTCTGAAATTAAGGATGCAACAGATGAGGCAGTTGATACTGTTGCATTTGGTGTATCTGATAGTGATTACAAGACAGAAATTTTCTCTTTCGATAATGTTGAGAATATGTTTGATAATATAGAAAATATAAATGAATCAGACATGTTATTAGATAAAGAACAAACAGGTGATTTGGATACAATATTGAATGTTTCAGAAATGAGAGACCCAGAAAATAGTGGATATTCAAATGCATATCAAATTCGAAATCTAAAAGGAGAACAAAATACTGTAGATAACCAAAATGCTGAAGCTTTTGATGAAATGGATGAAAATGCAACATATTCAGAATTCTTTTGGCATCAATCTATTGAAAATAGTTTAGGAGCAATCAGGTCTTTCATTGAAGTATTGTTACCATGGGTGAGTTCTTTTAAATATGGAATTTTGCTATAAATTTCTACACAATGTTTTTTTTACCATAATTTTTATTTTGAGCAATATAATAATTTTTTAAAAAAAATCTCATGGTATGAAATAACTTAAATATTTAGAATCTATTTGTGTATGTTTATATATGTATAATTTTGAAATGTATTTTGCATATTTTTAGAACTCTGTTTGAAACAATTTAGTGCAGCTGTATTTTGTACATTCAACTTTTACAAATCGTTTTAATTAGCAATGAAAAAAAAGTTTCATTTAAAATTATAGTGCACATTTGGAAATTTTTATTTGAAATAATTTAAATACTTTTCAACAAGTAATATTAATGGTTATGTAAAGAGTTAAATTGCTATGACATGAACAAACACTCACAAAAATGAGGAAGAGATCTATAGATTGTAATGTCATTATAAATCTGTAACAAGATTACCAATGGAATAAAAAAAAAAGATATATATATATATATATATATATATATATATGTATTTCAATTTTGAATTATATTCAGCTCTTATAAATATTTTTTATATTTAATGGCAGATTTTATAATTATAAAAAATAAAATGCTCATATAATGTTCAAATTTATTGTGGGTTTGTGAATACTGTGAAACATGGAAATAAAAGAGTGTCCTTTCAGTCTCAGCCAAGAAAATCAATCATCACTTTTTATATATCATAAATTTCTTGTTTGTTGCATAATCTTATTAACCCTGAAAAGGCCTAATATTATTAAAAAACTGAGTTACTGATAACATTGATTTTTCCTGCAATAATTTATGGCATTGGTAGGATACTGATATCATAATAAGTTAACTTTTGTCTTGTACTTTGTTAGTTGCACAATAAAGAGAACTGATCTGGGGTGATATTTGATATTTCAGCCATGATACAGAAAGTGTTAAGTTTATAAAAATTACTTCATGAAGATTTAATTTGCTGTTCAGTACCATAGTTATAATTTTTGTTTCTAGTAAGACAACTATAAGCTGATAGCTAAAGAAATAATTGTTTTACAAGTGTTTTTATTCATTTAAGTAGTAATTAAACTATATATCATTAAGTAAATAATGATATGTAGTTTAAATTTATAAATTTTTTTTTCATTTACTGGGTGAAATTATACCCATAATACTATTAGTATGATTTTTTAGATACCTTTTAATGGTTTATATGTGATGATAAGTATAATTGTTAAGATAACCAGCTTTGCAAGCCAGCACTGCAAATCCTAATTCCACTAAAGATCCATGATGTATAATAGTGGGTAATTTTTCTCATTAAACAGAACTGAATCTCAAAGTCCTTATGTTCCTGGAAGATAGAAATATCATATACTAACTGTTGGTCAAATCCAATGCTTTAAGTTATCTTTTGACTGTTGTCAGGTGAATGTTGAAATCTTTGGCATGATTGAATTCAAACTGGTATTATGGCTTGATAAACGGCCTCTTCTCTAAAAAGTACAGGGCATCCACTCCTTGCTGGATCTTGAAAGATTTTGTCCCCATCCCAGAATTTCTGAAATTAGTGTTGGCAAGTGCTGTTTTCAGTTGCATCTTCCCCATAAACTTGACATTACAACAGTATGCTACAGCTGCAGTACTGTTTTTGTCTTATACCAACAAACAATGTCTCACAAATGCTTTATCACTTGCCATACTACACAGTCTTGGTTGTTTTTACAAATGTTGTACTATCAGAAACGCAGTGCATTGATATGTTAATAATCTATGAATTTTATTGACCAAAGATACTGGTCATCACAGTGTCATGCAATATTATTTCAATTGGAAATTTGCGATTGAAAAATAGATACATCTGTTACACATATCTGATAAAATGAATCTTATTTGCATTTTTGTTTAGTTTGATAATTCAATGAAAATAAGTACAGTCAATTTATATTTATAAAATGAAAACTGTAAAATTTTTTAAATTGAAACACATTTTTTTTGTTGCTATTCAAAAAATTTTTTAATATAAAAGATATCCATTCTCATAAATATATAATTATAAAATTCCTCATAGAACATGTTACTATTGTGTTTCACAGTAAAATCCCAATTACTACAAGGATTGCAATTTTGTTAATTGAAAATACTCAATAATTTTAAAAAAAAATAATAAAGCTTAAAAAAATTAAATGAAAAAAGTAAGTTATTGGTAACTTTAAAAGGTGTAGAATATTACTGAATGTGTGAATTACTCTACTAATTCACTGAATGTGTAAATTACTGTACTAATTCACTGAATGTGTAAATTACTGTACTTACTCATATTCTATGTATGAGTTAAAACCATTAATTTTGTGTATGTAGGAGAATATTAATGATATCATTAATTATTTTGAATTCAGTATTTTGTTCTGTTACAGTAAGTAGAAATTTGGAAAATCATAAAAATGTAAAAATTTGTGTGTGTGATGTAATGCTATTAATATCATTATTTATAGAATTTATTAAATATTAATAAAATCTTGGGTTTATTTTTTTAGATTCCTGAACCAGTTTATTCACTAATTATGGATCTTGAAAGTAAAGGTATTTCTCCAAGAGTCCCTGTGTTCACTGCATTGAGTGCAATACCTTGTTTATTTTTAATTGTGACTGTTGTTTATATCAAGGTATGCAGTTTAAATCAATATATTTTTTTTTATTGTAATTCCTTTATATAAGCTATCTCAGACTTTTAATGCCTAATCAGTTTTTAAAATGTGTGTAAAAGATGAAATATGTGCAAGTAGAACAATATAAAAACACACCATAAATATTTATCAAAATATTTATTTTAAATTAGGTGTATTAATACATGAACAAATTAATAATACTATATTGACCTATATTGATGTTTTCCTTACAAATTTATCAAAGGGTTATCGAATTTGATTCATTTTCTTTTATTGAAGAAGAACAATTAGCAGTTCATCTTGTGTATTTTACTGTTTCTCTTTATATATGAGATGTATGCTCACTTCATTGAGATCATATAAATACATTCTTTCATGATAGTAAAAAACATATTAACATTTTGTTCTTATTTTTGATTTCAAAGTCTTATTTATGACATGATAGATATCAATAAAAATCTAACTTTTAAATATAATCTGAAATGTGTATGAAGTAGTATATTACATGGTATACTGAGGGAGGGGGCAATGAGAACTCTAAATTTTAATTTTTTTAAATATATATGTACCCATATGTAGGAATATGAAAAAATGCATTGAAAGTGGGTGATTATGTATAAATGTGGGGTATTTATGTTTAAAAGTTTCTGTTAAAAGCTCTGATGTTATAATTTTATAACATATGAGCAGTTTTCCACCCCTCGAGCTATGCAGTTGCTTAGATGGTAGGTACAGCTCTATGTACAGAAAGTGAATAGGTGGATAAGCATGTGTCAATATATTGTTTTAAGTTTGTAAAATTTAATAAAATTTTATGAACTAAACAAGCTTAATGAATTTTTCTATATATTTAAGGTCAAGTTGCACAATATGTAATCATGTTTTTAAGGTAATCAAGGACCAACCCCTCCTCCACTGCTAGAGAACTTACAACTTATGATAAATAAATGTTAATTATGCATGTTTTGATATATTTTGTATGGGGTAATCATTCCAATAAGAGGGAGCCCCTGGGAGATTTCTACTTTGCACGTCAATAACTGTAGGTCTGCCACTGCTGCCTATGTGTTGTTTTATGTTTATGATATTTTTATATTTTCATAAATCATCATTGTTCAATTTTTGAAAATATCTTCACAATCTTTTTAAAATTGAGAATAATGTGTGCAAATTTAATAATGATATTTTATTTGCAGGAAAAATCAAAAGAAAAGAAGTTAAATAGTAAGTCTACATCTTTCTTTTATTTGGATTTAAAAATTGAATGGTTTAAAAAAATAAATTTAAATACAAACTCTGATTAAATAAGACCTTTTATTTAGAATTTGAATATTTTTTTAAATATAAACTCTGAATTTTTTTTTTATCATTATCTCCTACTTTTGAACTTCTTTAACTTAATTTTTATTTAATTCCTTTCTGTCTTTTTGATGATATAATTACTTACATATATGTATTTTAAGAACTAAATAATTTGTCTAATGAATAATATTAATTTAGTTGTGTGTATATATATACACATACAGGGTGATCAATTTAAAAGAGTACCTGTTTGCTTTTTGTATTATCCACATCTATAATATACGTAATAAGGCTTTCAACATCATTACTTATTTAATATGTCTATATTTAATGTACGGGTATCATTTTTTCTCTTTCAAAATGTAAAAACTCGTTTTTTAAATTTAAATTCACGTGAATATCATTAATAATTTTTAATTCGATTACACACAAATGATTTGAGTAAATCATTGGCTTCTTTCAACGTTTTTCATTATTTTTATTTTTGAAAACTCATTTTGTAAGATTATGAATGGTAACAATAAAAATCATCTGTTTGAACTAATTCTTTGATTTTAATAAATTTCGAAGTGAACCTAATTAAATTAATTCAAATTTTTATTGCTTCACTTGAGATACAGGACAGTCAGTTACTGCTGGTTTCAGCAAGATGGAGCCACTCCACACATGTCAAACCAAACAATGAAAGTGTTTAAAGAATTCTTTGACCATTTAATTTCAATAGGCCTCATACCACCAAGGTCACCAGACTTCACCTCGTTAGATTTTATTTTGTGGGGTTACCTCAAAGATAGGGTTTTCCAGAGAAGTCCTGCAAATATCAGAGAATTAAAACAAATAATAACAGAAGAAATCTCATCAATAACACCTACAATGTTGCGAAGTGTGTCAAAAAACTTGGTTGGATGTGTTCATGTTTGCATTTAAATTGGTGGCGAAAATTTTCAACATTTGCTATAAGGAATGATAATGTAAAAAATGTGAGTTGAATTATGTTTTTCAAAAAAAAAAAAAAAAAAAATTATCACAGTGTTAAGTAACATTGTTAAGTTTTGCCTCACAAATAAAGTTGTAACAGTCCAACAGTGTTGGAAATTGTCTCCAAGACTTAAAAAAGGTTCTAACGATTATACTTCAGTGTTAAAATAGTTGTCACATCTGTCAGATTTATGGATAATAAGAAAAACCATTGGTTACTCTTTTAAATTGATCACAACATATATATGTGTGTGTGTATATATATATATACACATAAATAATATATATATATATATATGTATATCTATTTTTATATATGTATCTGTATATATATGTGTGTGTATATATTTTTTATATTTGTATAATATTCATATACACACACATAATAGGTTATTAATGTATTGTTGTAATTGTTACTTTAAAGAAGCTTTTACTACCTGTTTCTTAAAGTTGTCACCCCCCCCCCCATAAAAAGCATTAACACTATAAAAGTTTTTATTTCTCCATATAACTCTTTTAAGTCTGTTTTCACTAAATGTTAAACAGTACGATCGTAATTCGAAACACTTTATCAAATTGAAAATTCCTGCGATATTTTGTCTTTATTGGCGTATGAAGAACATTACATTTTTATTATACCAATGATTTTTGTTTGATTTTATTTATTTTTACATGCATATAATGTATTCTATATTTTATCAGCTTTATGAGAATATGTAAAATCAGTTGTATGAGCAATTTCATTGATTAAGAGCTTTTGGAAAGAATGATTTTTTTACTAAGAATATTATCTGAATCAAATCGTAATAAATAATTTTTTTGTTATGAACTTAATTCTTGATATGAAATTAAATATAAATGCAGATAATTATTTTATCTCCAGTGTTGTTTTTTTTTTGTTTCATTCAAGTATCTACCACAAAGAATGTCAAAATTTCTTATATCAATTATGTTATTTCTAATGTGTTTCTTTATTTTTGCTTATGCAAGGCATTTGTGGCTGTGGTAGCTGAGTGGGTATGATTGCATTGTTTGCTGAATCATTGGTTTGAGTGCTGATATCACTAAACACCTATTATATAGGAGGCTCAAAGTCCTCAGGCTGGGATGGTTAGGAAATTTAGAGAGTTAATAATCAGCTCACACGTGTCATCCATCACTTGACCGAGGCTCAAACATCGGTCAGCTTTGGGGTACATCGCCAATAGCCCTTTTGTTGCTGCTAAGTGTGATGTTAATAAACAGGCAATCAATACATATGACTTCATTTATAAAGCATTTTTTTATAAAATGCGTGATTATCAGACTTTTTTTGCAAGTCTGTAAATTTAATATTATATTAATTATTATAATTACTGCTTTTTTTTCTATTTGAAAACTAATAGATTTATGGATTTGTTTTTCTTACTATTTATGAAAGAAATATATACACAAATTATGATTTACTGTTAAAATATTGCAACTTTGAAAAATGAAATGCATAAGATAATGCGTTATAAAATAATCATTTTATTGAGCTTGCGCATTGGCTTGTCATGCCATTCATTAATATAAACCTGTTTAATAAAATATCCTAGGATGGCTGAAATAATGTTTCTGAAGTGAAGAATATTTCTCTAAAATTTTTTTTTTTGCATTCCATTCCGTTACTTATGAAACAAAATTTAGTATCTTCTTTTTGTGTTTTGTGCCGTGATCTAACACTTTTATAGGCTCGTGTCTCATTTCTAAAAGGAATCTGAACATGAGATTTACTTTTACTGACATTGCTTTTGAATAGTTTTAAAATTACTTATGTACTTAAATTTTTTTTTTTTGTAATTTAAGGTAAATACTGAAATCTGTTACTCTTTTACAGATGAGAAATCAGGTGACATGTAACAATAGTGAATGATGTATTTCCTTTTATGTTCTATTTTTTTAAATAAATTTTTTAGTATTTGATCTGTAATTTTTTAATGAATTTTAATATTCCATCCATTATTGAATATTTTTATTTGTTATCTGTTATGCATATACATTTTCATATGGAATATTTAATGTTTTTATATTTTTAATTTCGTCAATGTTGGATTTTGACAAATTTCTTATTTTCTTAGCTCAGTTAGCTCTTGCTGAAAAAAATATATATACTCTCTCTGCTGAGAAAAATATTTTGGAAGAAAAATTTGAAAAAGCAGAAGTTGAAGTAAATATGTTAATATATATTTCCTTATGTAAACTTATCAAAATTTATTTTTGCTATGCCTAAATCTACTTTCATGAAGTATCTGCTGTTATAAAGTATACATGCTCTCTCTATGTATTATTATACAGGGTCAGCTTAAATTATTGAGTGCATTTCAGAATTCCATAAAACAATAACTAAGTAATGTAGCAACTGCTGTTGTTCTTTAAACGAGCAAGCAGTTTAAAAATATTTTTTTAGATAGTCACTGAGCAGAATCTGATGCAGCTGGAGATAACCAACATTCAAGTGTCAAAGTGGCTGATGTACATTCAAAAGTTGATGTACGTTCTGTGGTATTGCGAAAGCAAATAAGTTATAACAGTTTAAAGACTTTTTCCTCTTAGAGTATTGAAACCAGCATGCTTTAGTATGGACTTCCTTTAGCAGTAGTATCGGCAATTTTAAGGATATAGGAAACATGCAACATCAGAAAGGTGCAGCAAGATCATTGGTTTTGGATGATGGTGTTGATTAAGTGAGGAAGCTTTTCATTAGAATCACAATTAAATCAACGTGTCATGGGATTTTGTAAATTTGGAACTCTGCAATCATCAGTCTTGAAAGTTATGCATAAGCATCTGGAACTGTATGCATACAAAATGCAGTTACTAAACGATTGTCAAGCTAATGGTAAACCTACATGGATTGACTTTGCCATGCATGTTCTGGAGGAAGTTGACAGAAACAACTCTTTCTAATCGCAAGTCATCTGAGACGAAGAAAGATTTTATATTTCCTGTAAAAATTACAACTGTCATAATTGCTATGCATTATGACAGTAAGAAAATCATCATGTGGTTAGAGAATACCAATGTGATAGTCCAAGGGTTAGTGTTTAATGTGGATGAAATGATAGAGCTATTTTCTTTTGTGCACCTTCAGTAACAAGTTGGGTGAATCTCGATATGTTACTGTGTTACACTACAAGGTATGGCTATTAAATAACGAAATTGATGTTGCTACAGAAAAAGTGCGCATTTGTTGAATGCCAGTGACTGACAGCTTTTTAGCATGAAGCTTTCTCTTTCAAATGCCTTTTCAGTGCCTCTCATTTTTGTAAATAAATCCATATATTTGCAGTTTTCGTTGGCGATAGTTTTTTTGTTTTGACAAAAATGATAAAGGAGCAATGAATTGTGAAATTATGCATGAAACATAAAAAAAAAACCTCTATTGAAACTTATAATTTATTGAAAGAAATGTATGGCAACGAATGTTTATTGCATGCACGTATTTTTGAGTGGTTTAATTGTTTTCAAGATGGCCGAGAAGACATGGAAGGTAATTCATGCCCGGGTTGCCCATCACATAAAAAACAGATGACATTATAAAAAAAATTAGTAATCTGGTTTGATCTGACTGTTGGTTAAGTATTTGTGCAATCGCTGAGACTGTAAGAATTGACAAAGAATCTGTACGACTTTGTAATTTTTCTACCAAGACAATGCACTGGCCCATTCCATATTGTCTGTCAAGAAGTTTCTAGTCAAATACAGCATCCCAGTATTAGACCATTTCCCTTATTCACTGGATCTTGAAACATGTGACTTATCTCTGTTTCCCATGGTGAAATCTACACGAAAAGAAACAAGATTTAAGTCTGTTGAAGTTGAGAAAGAAAAAGTGGCACACTTCCTGAAAGAGCTGGCATAAGAAGACTTCCAGCACTGTTTCAAACAATGGAAGATTTTCATGGGTCATTGCAAGGATAGAGGAGGAATATATATATATATATATATATATATATATATATTGAAAGTGACAATAAGTAAATAACTTTGAAATAAAAAAAAATGTTTTAAAGTGGCAGTCTCGTTATTTAATAGCCACACCTTGTATACCTCAGATGAAGCATCATCTGAGAAGCAGCATCATAGATTCTTGCCACAAGTTTACTTTTGGCAAGAATGGGGCATCATCGCCATTGGGGTACCATTGTTAGAGACTACCTGCAGAAAACATTTCCCCAATGATGGACTGATTTTCTTACACCCTATATTTTTTTCTTTCGAGTTTATTGAAGATGGTATACATAAAATTTTTTTATAATATATTTAGGATCTGAAGTGAAGAATCACTGAGGTAGTAGGAGTAATAACGACTAAGATGCTTCACAATGCGTGCTGTGAAGTTGAATACAAGAATATTCTATGTCATATTCTTTGATATTCTATGTATGACAAATAGAGTTCACGTTGAAGTTTTTGAAAATGTAACATAAATTTGTTTGAAATATACATATCAATAAACCATTAAACATGTTTGTAATTTTGTTTTTGTTTTATGGAACTCTGAAATGTATTCAGTAATTTATGCTCTTGTATATTTGTGATTTGTTTAATAACATATTTATTGTAGTTTATATTATTGACATATTTTAATATTGTTATATGATACAAACTATGTTTGCGAATTTGATAAATATTGATGCATTTAAGCATTTTTGTATGGGCAGATTTTACAATATTTTGATTATTAGAATTTTAAGTAACATTAAACATTTAAAACTGATTTATTAAAAATGGATTATATATTTAACTATTATATACAATTCTGTTGTAACAATAACAGTAGGCATTAATGATCTCATTGGAACAAATGAATGAAAATTAAAAATACTTTTCTTTTGCATAGCTTATGACAAAGTTTTTGATTGCTGATTTTTAATTTTATCTCTCAGATTGAATTATCCAAAACAACCATCAGTAGTGAAAGAAAGTTTTATGAAGATTTAAAGTTAGAAGTTGTAAATTTGAACCAAGATCTTGAAGTAAGAATTTTTATTTATCAGTGCACAGTTTCATTTCATAATGACATTTTAAAGTGATTTTTTATTTAAATTGCTTCTCCACCCATAATACATTCTTAATGTAAACAATTTGTGTCATAATTTTTGTGATAATGAAGACTAATCTTATATTCTTTCCAAAAAATTATATTCAGTATTGACATTTGTTGCTAAATGGCATTTGAAAAAAAAAGATGTTCTAAGGGTGTTAAATATCTCTTATTCTTAAAAAAATATTTAGATTTCATTTGATGACCTTTAATATGTTGGAAGTAATTCTTATGAAATTATCGATCTTTCCTTAGGAGTAAGATTCTTAATAATTGTTTATTTTTCCATGATGATAAAATTATTTAAATTGTAAAAATTTCACTCTTTATCATGGGACTTCTATTTTTTTGCAACTTACATATTCAAATTATTTTTTTAGGTATTGTTTAACTTGTTTAAATGAAAATGGGAGGTTTTTTTAAAAAAGATTTACTCTTATATCAAATTTTTTCTACTTATGATTTTGAAAAGTTTCACATTGAGCATTTTTGTTTTTGTTTCAATGTTCTGTTGAGGAATATTTCAGTCAGATTTAGATTTGTCTCTTTAATTTCAATTTTTTTTTGTTATTTTCTTTGTAAACATGTTAATTACAATGTATTTAAAGTGCATAATTTGTCTTGCACAAATTATTTTACATGATATGACAGTTTTCTCAGTGATTGTATTTAAATTTATATTTTAAAACATTCATGTATTTGAATTGATTATTTTTTTAAAAATATAATTCATATATCTGAATCTTCAAACTTTACTCCCATTCGTATGATTTTTTTTAAAAAAATGAATTGAGTAATTTTACAAAGAGAGGTAGACAAAGCTATGTAATTTAAGAAATATATAAAATTGAAGGTTAATTAAGGCAACGATTAAACTGTATAGATTCAATTTTTTTAAGTGTTAAAAATATTCCAGAAAAAGTATTTCACATACATATTTGTATTCATATATAATAATGTGAATAAACTAAGTATTTCTCTATTGAATATCATTTAACAGATTTTTTTAAAACTTTCAGAAAGCAAATTTAAAATTAGAAAGCAAAGAGAAAACAATTATGTCTTTAAAAGAATATGAAAAGGAATTCAAGGAACTAACAGCTGATAAAGAAAAAGTTATTTCAGAGCTCACAGAAGAAGTAAGATTTATAATTGTTAGCTTATATAGTAGAAAAATCTAGTATAATAATTATTCAGTAATTTTTGCTTTCAATATCTTAAAAAATATTTATTCCAAATTATAGTATTTAAAAATATTCAATATAAAAATGGATGGAATTTTAATCCTAGTTTGTTTCAAGATGAATTTTTTCTATATCATTTCACATGTTGCAATGTATTTTAATTTTCTGGATTGATTTGTATGTTGTTTCACTGAATTATTTGTATTTGTTTCCTAGAAACATCAATTAATTAGTCAATTGAACAATCAAGATGAAACAGTTATCCAGCTAACTAACCAGTTACAAGAAGTATGTGTTTTACGAATACATGCCTTCTCTTTGTTGATAATGTTATTTAATGAATGTTTGCTTTAAGTATTTTAAAATTTATTACTTTTTCATTGATTGTAGATAGAAAAAGAGCTAAAAGAACTTCAAGAAGAAAAATTGCAGTATATTAAAACTAATGAAGTGTATGAAGAAAAGCTTAGTCAGTTACAACAAAACTGTAATCAATTACTGAAAGAAGCAGAAATTTGGAATTTGAGGTAAGTGTTATCTTCATTATTATTATTTTTTACTTTAAACATTTCTTTTTATGATAGTTATATTAGACATTGCTGTATATTTTTGCTGATATATAGAGAATTTTATAATATATTAAATTTTTTATTAAAATATTAGAAAATGTTTACATTGATTTATCAATTTTAGTCTTTTATTTCTACTCTTTCTCAATGATATGATGCTTGAAATTTAATGTTAATTTTGAAACTGTTTAGAAAAACATTATAAACCTTTATTGCATAATTGCTAGACAAAGCAAGCATAAATATTATGCACTTCTATTAAGACTATACTACAAATGAAAATAATACATCTTGATCATTCTTATATGTATTAAGTACTGTCCTCTGTCATGTAATAAAAATAGTGTGCATATATCTGTGAAATCTGGTTCAAAGGACTACTAAGCCATTTTTTTCAGATGATTTATGTAAAAAAATTTAATATCTTTAAATATGAATATTAATTTATGAATAAAACATTTTTATAATTTTTTTGTGATTTTATAGATTAATTTTATAAATTTCTACCAATAGTTTCTTTGAAAAATAATACATATTGTTTTCTCAGTAATTAGTTATAATAAAAAAGTACTTATTTTTATTGAATGAAATGTATATAAAAAATTCATTCAAAAGTTTTTTTTTTCAGGCTTAATGAATTAAATTCAAAGTTAAATGAAGAATCTCAAGCAAAACTAGACCTCGAAGAATCTTTGAAAACAAAAGATAGTGATATAAAAGTAAGCCCTCTGATACTTTATTTATTCCGGAAATAACACTAATAAATTATATTAATTAATTAGAATGTAATATTTTTAAGAATTTCATCAAATCATTGTGGATATTACATGTAAAACATTTAAGGTATTAAAATTTTTCCTCCTTGTCTTTTGATGTTTAAAATATTCAATATCTTCATTCCATGCTTACATATATTTGTCATTTATTGTTTTTGATAAAATAAATTCTTTTTAAAGAAGTATAGTGTTATCAGGAATTGTATAGTATTCTAATCTCTTGCTACCATACTTATCTTAATGCCTTCTACTTTTTGATATTTATGATTATTGCTCTTAATATTGCAACTGAATTTTTTTTTATTTAATGTTATTTACTCATAAATATTCCTACAAAATTTTTGAAATTTCTAGTTTCTATTTTAACATTTAGTGAGCAAGGTGTATGAAATTTATGAAAGTTTTAATCAATTATTAAAAACTGCTAAAATATGTTGTAATTTAAAATTTTTTGTTTCAACACAAAATGTATTGATGAAATCTTCATAATCTTTTAATTGAATAAAAAAAAAATTGAGATGAATACTAAAAAAATTAAATTTTTGAGAATAAATAGGGAAATCTATGTATTGATTCAGAATGTTTTTTTTTCTCATGAGAAAATCAGGTTATGAAGTTTTCCTGTAACACATGGTAATACACTTTTAAGGATATGTATATTAATTACAGTACACACTAATACATATGTTTATTAATTAAAGTTCTTTAATAATAATGCAGTATATGTGGTTTTGTTACATTCTTTTTATATTTGATGTAATTATTTTCTTTAGAAACATTAGGATGATTAAGAATTTGTGAGAATATTCGTTGTTATTTTAATTCATCAATGTTCTTTAAATGCTTGAAAGATATTTACTTATGTCTTATTTATTTGTGTCTTACTATTAAAAACATTCAATTTTTAACTATACTTATCTGTTATTTTGACATGCTAATGGACTTAAAACTAAACGCTTTTTTTTTTCATAATTTAAAAGGAAGTTTATTTCATTAGCAATTTGTTCTTAAGAGGCATAAGCCTTTATTTGTTATAAAGAATCAACTAACTTGTTTTAAAAGACATGTGTCTAAAAAATATGGCACAGTTAAATTCTTACCATTTTTCTTGTGACTGTGTTACATGATGGGTAGAGATATAGACATAACTGAGGAGTTGTGGGTTTGGATCTTGTCCTTTCACAAACACTTCTATCTAGTGGGGCTGATTCACATACTTTATCAGAGCCCAATAGTCCTCATTTTGGCATGGTGTGGCATTATCCTTATCACTGAATTGTGATTTCAAATTGCGAGATAAACACTTCTCATGTATGCTAGTAAAACAATGTATTCAAATCTTTTTCTTTTTCTATTAATATGGTTAAGCCTTTTTTCAAGTGAATAAAAATGATTATGATCATATTTATTTCTTACTTTGTAATAAAAGGTGATAAATTTCTTAAATAAATTTAATTAGATTTTTTTAAATATAAGATTTTTTATAGTAATGATCTAAAATTATGAAGTACTTAATTTTAATATTAGCATTTAGTCCTCTCATCATAATGAGTAGAATTTATATTATTAATTTGAGAAAATTCCATAATTAATTTAATTTAAAATTAAAATTTTAATGGGAGGAAAATGTCCTCAAATTAGTGGGTGAGGAATGAATGATGTAAAATTAAGATTTTTTTAATTTTCTGACATGGCGAATTACAATTGGGGACTCCAGACAAAGCACCAAATTTTCATTGGCCAGCAGAAGGAAATGGGAATAGTTAGGGGGAATGCATCAAAGAAGCAAGCTCTAACTTTGCAGCTTGGAGTCTGTGGGAAATAGAGAGGGAATTTAATTTTGGAAATGCTAAAAAATTTTCACTTTAAAGAATTGCTGTGCAAAATGTCATATTAATTATTTTTTTTAATTGCATTCTTTTTTCTGCCAAGAACTTCTGTGAGTTCTTGGTAGAAGAAAGAATGTGAATTAAAAAAGAAGAAAATATTTGTGGATCAATTTATAGAGGTGAATATGTTTATGTAAAAATAGTAGTAATTAATTTGCTGAGATATTAAAAGAAAAATTGTAACATTTTAGGACAGTTACTGCGAACCATTGCAAAGTGCAACATAGCATTGGTTTTGGGTAAAATTTAATACGGTTGAAAATCCTACAAGTTTTAAGAATTTAAAATACGCAGGACTCAAAACCCAATGAATTACTGTGTTCATAGACATTTTAGGACTGGAATGTTGGTAGCTACCCTTTGAGGGGCAGTGTTGGCAAATGCAAACACCATTTTCTATATTTTTTCTCTAAATGCTCAAGTGTTATTTTATTGCAAACACTAAACAGAATCCATCATTTAACTTCCATTTATACATAACAGATGGCAGCACCAAAAAAAATTGAGTATTCAACTGAGAACAAAGCATAGGAAATTGACTGTTTTTAATCCGTTTAATTAAAAATTCTGAAAAAAAAATATAAAACATATTTTTTTAAATGCAGTTTACGTATTATTTTTCTTGGTGCATATGATGTTCTAGGTGTGCAATTACAACTAAATAATGTGCATTTATGTACTCCATTTTATTAGTTTTTTCCAAGTGTTGTCATTCGACAACACTGCCCAGTAGATGATTCTCTTTCTTACCCCGAAGAGAAAGAGCGAATATTGCGCTGTGTTTTGAAGAGTTCAGTGCCCCTCAAGTATTTGCATCTGCGTTTTATTTACATTGTAAGAGAAAGTTGGGGTTGATTTGAAAGGGTGGATTGGAGGTGGGGAGTGGGGTAGGGGTTGACACAGGGTGGGAAACTCACAAGGGATTGTTTTTGCCTCATTTCTTGGATTTTATTCTCTTGAAAGGGAATCAGCTCCATTTATTTTACTGATTTGCTTTACTGATTCCGTTAGTTTGAAGTTTCAATTTTTATGCTTTATTAGTTAATTTTTTTTACTCAAGACGATATATTTATTTATTTGTTTTGAATGATATTAACTTTTCTTAAAATATGTCATGGAAAAGACTTGATATTCAGGAAGCTTTTCAGTTATTTTATGATCTTCCATCTGATAATGAGTCAGTTGATTCTGAAAATTCATGTGATGAAGATTATATGCCTAAGCCATTAGAATATACTAGTGACTTTGATACAGCTTCTAGTAAAGATGAGGATATAAATTTACCTGGGCCTTCTCAAGTGACTCAGGTGAAATGGCAATGGAAAAAAGTTGTAACGAAAGAGATACCTGCATTTCTTGAGAAGCTGGTCCATCAGAGGAGATAATTTTGATGGAAAAATTAATTATGATAAATTAAATAATTAATTAGTATTAAATATAATTAAAATGATAAAAATTAATAAAAAATTAATATAGCAAAAAAAAAAAAAGTAATTTATCACTTTTTATGTTTTTAATATTTAGAGTAAAAGTATTGTTTCAAACAACATCTTAAGCTCTAGTGGGGCAGTGTTGGTAATTGCCAACCCCCCCTCCACAAATATACAGTGGTTTGAAAGCAGACAATAAGTTTACTTCTCAGCAAAGTTACTTGTTACTTGGAAGATGATAGTAGGATATGTCAGTCTGCATTGGGAGAGATAAAAAGAAGGGATGATTTTAATTTTGGAGGCTACCTGTGCGTGGGAGAGTATCATTTGCAATGTCCTTGCCCTCGCAAGGATTTTGAATATTGTCAAGAACTGAGGGATCAATTACTGCATATTGGTTCGTCTGGACTGTGACAGGAGGAAGAGAAATAGGTTGTGGAGGCTTACCAGCTCTGAAGGCAAGATGCTTGGATAGAGTCTGGAAACAATCTGCATTCATGGTCCTCTTTCTGGACTGTCAGTTTTGCTTTGTTGCTGTTAGTGTCACACCACTGCAGCCAGGAATGGTTGATTTTTGAGTTGACATTTTTGTCTTTTTGGTGCTGATTTTCTCAATTTTATTGAAAATGGTCTTGGTGACCGGCAACTTGAAGATAGGTATGGGCAGTTTTTCTTTTGCATTGTTGAGATCTTTGAAAACTTTGGCGAGCTCATCTGTAGAGTATGCAAATTCAGCAGGATCTTCAGGAACTGCTTAAAATTCAACAGGATCTTTAGGTACTTATGACAGCTTATGTGCTTCATGTAAGCATTCTTGAGTTTCATCATTTGATGCATTTCATTTGCATTCATACTCTTCAATGAATTCCATATGTAATAGAGAAGGTGTAATTGTGCTGCTGTATTTTCTCCCATGGTGTTTGAGGCTGCCAATGGTTGTTGCTTTTCCCACTACTTGGGGTTTGCAGTGTGCTTTTTCCTGTGTTGGTGATGGGTGTTTCCATTTCTTGCCATGGAGGTGGGGCCTTTTTTCAAATATAGGTTGTTAATGTAAATCGAGAGATAAGAGAATTGGCTCTCAGTAATGTAAAATGCTTGAAAGGATTAAAAAAGAAGACAGCTAGAAAGGTCATTATCTGAACTTGTCAGCATCAGTATCCTGTCTCCAGACTTTTTTTTATTGAGAAAATATTTATTGAGAAAATATTAATACATTGTTTTTTAATAAACTAATATTTTTTTTAGCCCTTAAACTGTTTTTCTTAACTTGTAATTTTGTATTCTTCCTAACCAATAGGCTCTAACCTTCTTGGTGGAATCCTTCCAGTCATTTGAAGAACTTGAAGATATTGATGGAGATGAGCACAAATGTAAGCATTAAATGTTTTTCGTTTATTATATTTTTGGAATACTTAAATTTCTTTCTGTAATTAAAAAATATTTGATGAAATTGAAATATTTTTAAGTGTGTTTAATTATCAATTTGGCTTTTCCATTTTCCTTTGTTTAATAATTTTTGGATGATGTATAAAGTATAGGATAAGATGTATAATATATTTCTAAATTTATATTGCAACTTATTTTTTACAAGCTCTTGAATATCAATTTTTATTTTTGGGGCACCTTTCTTAATCTTTTAAAGGATATTTTACTTTTTGTAATTGAACTAAAATTTATTTCATCTTTAGTTTGCAATAGTTAAATTTATTTGAAGATATTGAAGCTAAATTAAATGCCTTTTACCACCTATATGAATTTTTAAAAAAATATTAAGCATTGTAATCTCAGAAATCTTGATTTAATGAATTTTCTTGCTTTATTTATCTCAAATTATTCATATGAAATGGAGCAGTAACAATTTAGTTCTGGCATAAATGTATAAACTTTTATAATTTCTTCATAAATCATTTAAATATAAAAATAAAATAAAGTTATTGTGAATGTCCAAGATTGCTTTTTTCTTATATTTGGATTTATTGTAACATTTCTTTCACAGCTGTAATTATATTTTTGCATGTATGTTTATTTGTTTATTGACTGGCATTGAGGAATTAGGCATAAACGGTGAAACAAATATCCTTCATGTTTTATTTGTAGAAATTTTGAATTATATTTAGTTTGAGGGTGGAAGTGCTTAATGTCTTTTCTGGCTTCATTACATTCTCAGTGCTATTTAGATTAAGGGTGGCCGAACCATGGCACATGGTGTATTAGATGATTACTAGTGGTGCTTCAGTCAGTTCTGAGTGAGTAACCGTGGTGTCAAATAAGAGCAATTTGATCAAATATATTGAAAAAAATCAAGATATTGCAAGGGATATTAAAAGTCATTTTCATGATTTTTCTAAAGAAAACTGCATTCATGCTTTTAAAGACCAATTTTCATATATTGAACAAAACATAATGAAGGTGCCCAATTACATATAAACATAATTGATTGATTTTAATTACATATAACATAATTTGATTCCCAGATCAAAATACTGACAGAATTGATGTCTGACTTTCATTATCATATGGACATTATCCTAGCAAAACAAGGTCACAAATAACTGATACAAATTTGAAGAATTCTCTTTTGCTCTGTGACAAATTTAACACCAAACATGAAAAGACTAGTGAAATACAATAAGGTTCAAACATTTCATTTATGTTAAATAATGTTTTTTGTTGTTGTAATATTATTTTACATACAATAACTAAATAATTATAAAAAGTTAATTTTGTCTATAAACATACTTGTATTAAGAAGGTTATTAAATATACACTAAGTCCAGGACTTCTTTTAGCAAGCAGAGAGAAGAGACAAATCCGAGTTATCTTCACCTATTCTATCACCTGGCAACTATAACACCATCAGGAAGTAAATGCTGTTTCATAGCGGAGGTCATTCCTGACTATTAAAGATTGGTGCTTCATTAAGTCCGCGTAAATTAATTTTACTGCATGATTAAATTATTCCTTTCCTTTTCCACCCATAAATGAATTGGAATCCATCCTTCTCTCAGTTTATCAACTCTCAACATGAACACAATACAGTATATAAAGGGCTTGAATTATATGGCGCATCTGAACTCATCTGTTAAAAAATTGCCTCGTGGAATGCAAAAGTTAGGCCACTTCTGATTTAGATGTTTGTGGTATTTGTAACATTCCAGTCATTGAATAAAAGTTTTTGAAAAAGTGTATTAAATTACCCTTCATACAAAGTTTCTCTCCTTTTTTTTTTAAAAAAAAATATTGTGGTAGTTGTTTTTCTGTGTCTAAAAAATTTCTCATTTTTGTTTCTGTGCCCCCCCCCCTCCTGTTGTGGAGTAGTGCAAAATTGTTACTGTTTAAATACCTTAAATATTGTAATGATTGATAAAGAGCTTGTGTAATAAACATATGGTTCTTCAATTTTTTCTCAGTTGTCTAATTATACATCTATTAATATCATGAAATCAATTTTATTTTTAAATTAAATTTTTTTTTTAGCATTATCAATAAATAGGATTGCAGCTTTTGTGCTTGAAAAAGACTTATTTTTAAATATAACTTTCAGACTCAAAATCTTGACTATATGATTGATTTGATTCTTTAAAAGTTATATATATATACTAACATTAAATTGTTAAGTTTTTCTATATGAAGCATGTCAAACTCTCACCTCACAATGTATGTTTTTGTGGCATTGCTAATATAACTTTACTTAACAAACATTTCAATAAAAACTGATAACTTAATTTTACATCTTCACAAAGGTATAAATTACGAAACAAAACTTCATCAATAATCATTACTATAATAATTCTAGTTATTATTAAAATTATTCTCATTGTTCTTTATTTTATTACTAAACATACTAAATTTCAAAAAAAAAATTTTTTTTGTACAATTCTTGTAAATGTTACTTAAATAAATTTATTTTATTTATTTAGCTCATGCTATCTGTTGAGTTTAATAAACTTATTTTGAATATTGTTTAAATTGATTTCTGATATTTTCTTCTTGCAGCAAAGAAAGAAAAACTTCAGTTGCTCCTAAATTCTGCTGCTGTAAGTATTTATATGAAGATGTTGATTGTTTCCTACAAATAAAATTTATACTTATTATCTTGAATAATTGCTTATCTTTTTCAAAAAGCAACATTAGGAAATTTTGAAAAATTATTTATTATACTAAAAATTTTAAATGATGGAGTTTTCAATAATAAATAAATAAATAAGGTAAGATCAAGCTAAGAAAATTCCAATGATTAAATTGAATAAAATTATTCAAGGAATATTATTTTTTTTAAGAAATGCTGAAATCTTAATTTTTTTTCATTTTAAAATATCAATTATAATCAGCCAAAAGTAATTTTTATTTAATTTGTATTTATAATTCTAGTAGTTTATACTAACAATGCATTACAGTTGGACTCTATTAACTCGTGAGTGCTTAACTTGCAGTTTTATTATTACTCTCTTTTTATGATATTCAAATGACTTTTTATATGATGTCGGGACATCCTGTTAAAAGAAGAAAATGCTATCTTTTCCCCCCCCTATTTTATATATTGTGGAACAAACATGCCTTGGGGCTCTAATTTACAATAGCAGACTTGCATTCCATATGAAAGAATTTAGAAATATAAGAAAGAAATTGTTCAAAAGGTGCTTGCACTCCTAAAAACAATGCAGGGCTAGAATAGGAATATTTCACAAAATCTGAACTAAAAGGATTAAATCAATAAAATAGACAAAAGAAGAAACCTTAAAAAAAATCCAAAAATAGACTAGCTGAAGCCTGAATTCAAAAGAGAGGACAAGGAAATGAAACTTATCACTTTCATTGGAAGAAATTTGACAGTGAAGCAAAAGCTGAAAAGATAAAACTGAACGAGGAGCCTGAAATACTTAAGAGAAACATTTTAAAATGAGGTGATGGTCGTAAATCCAGGTCTCTATTCAAGTACAAATAAAGAGTTGTAAAAGCAATAAGAATAAGATACAAAGAAAATAAAAAAAGTGAAGAAAATCCGTTTTCTGAATATTTGAAGTAAGACGAGGAGGCAATGAAGATTCGCAAGACCCTGATCATAAAGTGTGGATGGTGACTTTCATCATTAAAGACAGAAGATAAAAATAAGTGATGAACAAAAAATTGTCTTTGACACATATCCTTTAAAATTTGGGGCTAGAAGAGAGGGTAAACCATTTTAATACTTATAACTATATCTTTTCTGAGTTTGAATGTTTGCATTGGATATTAATCATCATTTCTTGGAAAGTGAAGTGTTCCATATTGGATTTTTTTTGTTAGAAGTTGCAAGTATTTTCCTGATCTGGATCAATGAGATTAGTTGTACAAATGTACTATTTTTATTGATCAAATTTTTAAAATTATAAAGATTTTTTCTTGTGTTAGTGATTTCTGTAATACTTAAAAATAATGTTGTAAGAGAGTAAATGTAATTCAGAGCAAATTCGAATCAAATGTTATTGAAATTTATGTTATCGCTCAATTCATATTAATGCTTTAACTTGTGGTTCTCTTAACTTGCGATTTAGTAACCATGGGTTTCGTTTATTGTGAATTAACAGCATCAAGATTCATATTTTAATGTTATCTTCCAACTTTAAGATGCTCTCCATTTTTAAGTGGATTTTTTTTATGTAAGTAGGTTCAAAACATGCATTAAGTCTATACTTAAATATGAATGATTTAGCCTAAATTTCTTTTTGATCATAGTATTTTCTTATTATTAATTTGTAAAATTGTAAGTGTTCAAAAAGTATTAAAATTCCAATACCAAGGTGAGTATTTTGAAAATAATTACTGTTTTCAGCTTAAAATATAAGCAAAAAGAAAATTTTAATATTCCAGACTTTGATATGTATCCTCTATATAATATTATAAAATCAATCTTTGAATTTGCCCTGGATTAGGGAGCAAAGTGTTTTCATCTTGTCTATGTTCCACATTTTACTATGCATTTGAAATAGAATAATAAATTTAATTTATATTATTCTGTTAATTATTAAAATTAATTAGTATGATGATAAATTCTAACTGTATTTTTTTCTTGGAAGGTTGATTTATAATGTTGGTTATTCTATTTAATAATTACTATAGTACATATTTTAATATTGATCTCTAGTTTTAAAGTAACTTAATTCATAATAATTTGCTGAAAATATTTTGAACTTTGAATGTTGCCTGATTACTAGTAATTTTTCTGTTGAGATTTTTATGGTAAAATTTTTCTTTTCTCTCTCTCTCTTTAAAAAATTACAATTAAGTTTAATCTAAAAAACATTTCACTCTGGTATTAACTGCTCAAGTCTAATGATTTAATTTAAAAGTTTATGTAAAGGATGGAAAGACATTTACATTGATTTTGAGTGATCTAAATGTTTTCAAGTATTTTTAGTCCATTATATATAATTTTTTAGCAGTTAAAATTGATTTTTGGTAAAGAATTTTTGTGTCTTTCAGATATCAATTAATTTACAAAATCAAGAGGAAGAAAATAAAATGGCGATGGAAAAGTTAGTAGAGGAGAAAAACAAAGTGTTAGATATGGAAGGTAACGTTTGCTTCATAATTATAGTATTAAAAAAAGTTTTCAATATTAAAAAAACTATATGCAAAATAACCTTTTTTTCATAAAAAGAAAAATAATTTAATATAAAATAGAAAATTTGAAGAGTTGCTTTGGGTTTGAATTTGAAGTTCAGAATTTGCTGTTATACTTACTACACTGAATAATTTGTTTTGTATGCTGTTGTTATTTATGTAGTACAAATAATTTTAAATATGAATTTAAATATTCTCTTCAGTTTTTGGTACATTAGAATTTTTATTTTCTTCAGTACATATTTTGTACATTTCCTTCTATATTTTGTTTATAATCTTGGAAAATCATGATAAGTTTTCATTTCTTAATTTCAGTAGTGTTCATAAAAGTAGTATACCTTTATTCCCACCGTATTATACATTTATAAACTTTATGTAATTCTGAAGTGTATCATTATTACTTCCTTTTGTTTCTCTTGCTCATAATCCTTGCAACCAATGATTAACAAAAGCAGTAAAAGATGTCAGGGAGTTTTTTTCCAGAGTTCAAGAGAATGTTAAAAAAATAATTGAAATTTATGAAGATGATTTATATTAGTTTTTTTCTTTCATACTGATCTCCAAGATTTTGTGAGGATTATGAAGAATAGATCATTTTGTTCTTGAGAATTAAAAAAATATTTCTAAAAAAGTTACCAAATGTGTTAAATGTTTACAATCTAATGTCAATAATCATAATAATACTTTTAACCATTATATTTTCTTGTATTATATTATTTATTTTCAAGCAGTTTTATTGAAAATAACATATTTGCTACTTATGCTATATATAGTACAATAGAAATGTTACATGATTATACATTTCTAATGTATCTAAAATTAGATCATTTTTTTAAAAAATTATTTTTAGTGGAGCTCCTTGAAGCAAAATCTGAAATAGATAAATTAAAATTGAGTTACAACCGTGCATTGCAAGATAAAACAGAAGCCCAGACAAAATTAGATGTTTTAACAAATTACTTCAAGGATAAGGAGATTCAATTGCAAAAGTAAGCAATTTTTCTCATTTGTATTTTAAATATTAGTAGCTTTATTGTATTTTATATGTTAAGCAAATATTCTATGTATGTTTTCTTACATTTTATTAGAATATCCAGCTATTGATATTTTTGTTGATTAAATGTCTTTAATGCTTATGAATGTATCAATATCTTCATATTATACTTTTGAACCACATTAATTTGTGATAGTTGAGGCCCATGTTTACTAAATCGTAAATTGCAAGTTACAGCATTAATATAAAAATCAGCAATAATATAAATTTCAACATCGATATGAATTTTCTTCATTATGATTACACTCCTTTGATATTATTTTAAATTGTTTTGGAAATCATTTGTAGAGGAAAAAGTTTTTAATAACTCTTAAAATCTGATAAAAAAAATATTTGAATTTCCAACTAATCTCACTGACCACAATATCTTGAAAATAATCTCTTACAAAAAGTCCTAACTGGAACGTCTCCGTTTCCGAGAAATGGTCCTTCATATTTGATCAAAATATTCAAATCTGAAAAGGTAAAATAAAAAGTATAATAATGGTCTACTCTCTCCCAAACTTTCAAAGGATACATTTCATTGACAATCTTTTGTATATCTCCTTTTTTTGTGAGGAAAGTCCCCTTCTACATTTTATGATCAGGGGACTTGTAGACCTTCTCATCTTGCGCAGACATTCAGAGATTTGCCTTTTCCCACTCTTTTTGTTGTCTTTGCATCTTGCGTTTGTTATTTTTCCATTTCTTTACCTGGACTTGGTTAATGGTCCAGTTTTATTCACAGTCACCTCTTTTTAAAATACATTGGCTTAAGTGTTTCAGCCTCTTTGTAAAGTTACCTTGTTCAGATTTTTATTTTTTCAGCTTTTGCTTCATTGTAGCTTTTCTTCCAAGGTAAGAGATGAGTTTCATCCCCCTTTTTGACTCAGGTTTCTGATTGTATATTTTCTCCTGCATCTCTTTTGCTAGTTTATTCAATGTACTGATTTTATAACAGATTTGTTCTCTACCCTTGTACTTCTGTTTTGCTTGTTTTTAAGTGTTCAAGCACCATTAGGCCTATGTATTTTTCATGCTTCTAAATTATTTTACTGGGGTGTAAATTTGCTATTGCAAATTGGAACCTCAAGGCATTTTTATTCTGCAACACAAAAAAAAAAAAAAGTATCACTGTCTTCTTTTAACAGGATGTCTTGATGTATGAAAAAAGTCATTTGAATAACATGTTAAGGGAGCCATAGCATAATCACAAATCAAGTGGTTTCACAACGAACCTTGAGTTAACTGACTGTAATTACTTAATATTTGCAAGCATGAAATAAAAATTTACAAAGCATTAAATTATTTTCTTTCTTAGAATAATAAGGTATAATTGAAGTTTTTTTTTTTTTTTCCTGCATAAAATCTTATTTGACATATTTTAATGATCACATTCAAATATAACTTACTTCATCTGTGAAGATATTAACAATTTTGACTTACCTGAAAGCCTGTAATTTAATAGAAGAGTTTAAAATAGCTGAAAATGATTTAAAAGTAATCTTTTCTTAGTCTCATACTGATTGCTTTTTCTTCTTGTCATTATTCTTTAGGTAGTAATTTTTGTACTTATAATAAAAGTTTATAGATTTGTAATTTTTGTTACATTTATAACAATTTTTCAGATACTTTTAATTTTTAGATAAGTGCTAATTTATAATGAGAGCATTTCATAATTATTTATGTTAAACGAAAAGAAAAAAAAAACATTTGATAGTTACATTTTATGTAAAGAATATACGATTGAATTTCATTAATAATATAAAAATGTTACTTCTAAATTCAGTTCATATGAAAATCATTAAAAAAATATTGGTAGAAAACTAGCACTCAGTGTTGTATTTTAAGTAGCTGAAGAATGTAATTAAAAAATGGCTTTTTAATGAATGTATATTGCAGGCAATTGGGAGCCCAAGAAGTTTTTAGAGAGAAGAGAGAAAAAGATGCCGATTCTGCTGAGAGAAGAATTTGCTTAATTGAACAAGAAAATGCTAGCTATAAGTATGTTAAAGATGGAAATTAATTTTTAATGTACAATTTTTTTTAAGGTTTTGAATGATGTATCTTCTTGAATTTTCAGATCTCAAGTTGCTAGCATGAAACAAGAAATGGAGGAAACAGAGAGAAATTTAAAAAGTCAAGTGCGTTATGAAACGTTTTCATTTTTTTATTTAAAATATACTATATTTAGTGGATAATTTTTTTTTTCAGATCATTCTTGAATGATGTAACTTTTTTAGTTTAGAACATCTTTTCTCTTATCTCCTTTTTTATATCAATTGTGCAGCAATTATCAGTAAATATGATGAACATATTTTGAATGCTTATAAATTCTGTATTTTTTTTATCACTAAAATAATTTAAATTGTCAAGTGCAATTTATAAATATGTTTTTTAAAAAAGAAAATTGGAATCGATTTGTAAAAATTTGTTCTGAAAAATGTTTTATGTGAAAAATATTCTTTTAAAAAATGTGAAATTCGAGGAATACTCTATTTGATAAATAATATAGGAGGAAAAAAAGATTAAAAGTACTTAAAGGTTGTCTTGCATATGTTTCATAAATTTTAAGTTATAATTTACCAATTACAAAAATTATGCATTCGAATTATTTTTTTTGTATTATCATACTTGCAATGTGTATTTGTTCTTTTCATCCATGAAATCATCTTGATACTAATATGAACATTTTCGTAGGATTTATTAGAATTGTTTCAGAAGACTATACATATTTTCTTATTGTAAAATTTAATTATTTCATTTTTAAGATAATTTGCTATTTTGATTTCAGATTGCTGTGCAAGAAAAAAAAGCTCATGAAAACTGGGTAAGCATTTATGTAATATTGTGTATTCCTTTTATTTAATATATATTTATAAATCATCAAAAAACTTTGACCATCATAATATGTAATGAAAATTCATTTTATAGATTGCAGCAAGAGCTTCAGAAAGGAAGCTAGAGGATATGAAACAAGAAGTTACACAATTGCGACAAAAGTAAATGAAATAAATTTTCTAAATGTCCAATAATCATAAGTTTTTGTTTTTAAGTAACATTCAATTGTGTAACAGTGAAATAATTATTGAATCTTTTTAGACTGACTTTAATGGAGAGAGAGCAAGGAAGTTTCTTGAACTCTACTAGAGATGATATAATACGACCAATTCCCCAAAGTAGGAAGAATTTTTTTCATATTGTAATTACATGTTAGTTAATTTTATTTATCACATATATTCAATACACTTTATTTTAGTAGCAAAAGTAATATTTTGAAAATTTCATTTAAAAATATTATATAATTTTTGCAATGTCTTCCTGTAATTCTTAAATATTTAATTTTATCCAGTTAGAGATAACAAAATCATACATAGTTAATAATCTTTGATAAGTCGATTCTTGAGGAAATGTGATTTGTTGATCTAACAAAATGAGTAAAACTGCTCATATAATTTTCCAACTACTAAAAATGGAAGTATTTATGTAACAGAGAATGTGGAAAATCTTTAAGGATTTGAAAGAATTTTATTTCACTCAAACTTTAAGGTGGTTAATAAACTTGAGATCTTACAATTAATAAATTCTGAAATTAGAGAAATAATTTCTTTAAAAGATTATGCTAAATGGATAAAAATCTCATTTTATTCCATTATAACTTAAAACAGAAAAAGGGTGAGGGTAACCCATAGCTTCTCTAATAGAACATTCTAGCCTTAGTACAATGCATGAGACAACTCCAGGGACTTGCCTTCTTTAAGTAAGTATGGGCATCATGATCCTAATGCCCCCCTCCCTCCCGGGTACCCTAGCGTTCCATTCTCTATTTTCGACCCTTTTCAATCAATTTTTCTTTTTATTCAATTTTCCCCAACTAGATCACAGTTAAATCCTGTTTTGCACAGCATAGCCACATCCGACTTTTGTGCCAATAAACTTTACATTCAATCACACACACAATGCATGAGACATTGAAATTTGCACACTTCAGTTCCTGAATTTCCTTCTCACCAAAAATTTCATATTTCTTAAATATTTAAAATTTCCAAAGATATAATACATAGTGATTAATAAGCATATAAAATATATTCCAAAGTCTCAGAAACTTGATGAGAAATTATTTAATGAAAATTAAGCTATTTCCAGTATGACCTATTATATGTAATGTTTTAATTTAAATATATATATTGTAAAGCAAATGTTTTATCTATTGTTTATTAAACTTTTGCAAACTGCATCCTGGTTTATTTCTCCTGAAATCAAATTTTGATATTTAATTGTAAAATTATTTGCATTCTAAATTTTTTTAAAATTCTTGAACAAAAAAAAAAAAAAAAAACATTAAAAGTTTGTTGTGATACATTTCTAAAATACTTAATTTTAATTTTACAGGAATTGCTGGAGCACATGATGAAACAGTTAATTCTCAAGAAATGAACAATTCAATAGATGAGCAACATATGTATCGAATGCCACCAATACCACCTATGCTTCTTCCAGATATGCCTAGAGATCGTCCTTTGCCTCCTTTACCACCAATACCTCCTCCACCATTTGAGCCACCCATGTTTGCCCCTCCTCCTTTTGGCCACTTTCCTCCACGTGACCCTATGTTTAGTTCAGAATTTAGAGTTACTCCACCTGAATTTGTAAGAGGAAGGGCATCTACCCCACCTAGAGGACGTCAGTCAGCAGTCACTGATGGTGAGGCAGGACCACGGCAATCCTCTCCTTTAGGAAGTGAAATGCGAGAGTCTCGTAATTCTACCCCTCCTCATTCTTTACCAGATTTTCATGACATTCCACCACCACCACCACCTAGGCCTTTTTTCCCTCATCATAGATTTGCATTTCGACCCCCGTTTAGGAGAGAATTTGCTCAAGGGCCACGGCCAGGTAATTAAGACAAATTTTTTCCATCTTTAAGTATATATTATGCAGAAGGGTTATATAAAAACTAGTAAGTAAATTTAAAAGAATTTCGAGCTATCAACTGCCATCATTCTTTAGTGACTTCAAATTACTAGTCATGAAAAGTTTTATCTTTTTGTTTTATCAAAAACCTTAAGCTAGCTGCTGTGATCTTGCATATTTTATTTTAAGACAGCAATTCAGTAGTAAAAAAAATCATGGGGAGAAATAGATCATTCTCAAGATCGTATAAATTTATTTGAATTTTTTTAGATTATCAAATGGAAAATTCTTCAGCTCGAGGAACACAATCATCATCTGTGTCTCAAGATAACTGGCCTCCAACTAATTCAAGAGTTTGATTTTTAAGCTGTGATTTTGCAATTTGATAACACAGAAGTGAAATCTGTGTGAGAAAGCAAGGATTTTATTATGGTTCATGTAATCTCATCAAAATCAACTTCACTTTGTGACTTACAAAAAGATAGCCACAATATGTACAAGTAATCTTTATCTTCCAAAGACAAGGATGAAGTACTTAATTTATATTATGTATATAGTAAGGAATTAGAATGTATATTTCAAATAAAATTCATAAAAAGATGTTATAATGTTTACTTTGGTAAATACAAACAGCATAGAAGATTGTATAACTACATTTTTATTTTTAATATGTACAGTGTACTTTAATGTTAGATGTTAATGGTATCTTAATTATCTGCAGTGATGACAAACAAAAATAGAAGCTGTGTTCTAGTTTACACAATCTGCTTTACTCCACATCTTCATCATGCATGCGTCGCTCTTTAATTGTGGCAGCTAATCTCTGAAATTGTAAAAATATTGTTATAATACAGAATTCAATTAAATCATTGCTTCATGTTAAAATTATTATATGGAGAACACTCCCAATACATAAAATATTTTAACCTACTTGACTGACAACAGGTAATCGTTGCATCAACATATGAAAGATTTGTGGAGGAAGTTGCACTTGTAAAACTTCAATTAGATGTTGTGGTTCACCACAAACAGCTAAGGCAGTGCTTAAATGCTCAATTCCATTTTCAATATCACCTACATATAAAGAAAATATAGTTAAAAGGTTGGAAGTGATCTAACATGCATGAAGAATTCTGAACAAAGCAACTACAATGCTATATTTCGCGTAGGATTTCATTAAAAAAATATCTACAATTTACTATCAATATTTATATATTTAACTATAAATTGCATTTAATTAAACCAAAAAAATTAAAACCTGACTAAATAACTATTTCTACCATCCTTCTCAGCAATTAATATTTAAAATGTTTATTTATTGAGGAAGTAAAAGAATTTCATAAAAAAACTTTTAAATAAAATTCAAGCAACCTTTCATTGGAATGTAGTTTTTATTATTTCATAAAATACATTGATATCAATTATATGCCAAGACATTTAAAAGCTGAAAAAAAAAATTGTATATTTAAATATTTTTTTTTTTAAAGAATATTCTTATACCTTGAGCTAGAAGTTCTTCTCCTAGTTGCACTTCTTGAATAAAGAATTTCTGCACAGATTCATAATCTCTTAATTCAGGAATCTAAAAAAATATCAATAGGGTTATTTATATATAAATATTATGGTACTTTTCCATTTCACAAGCGCATGCAATAAAATCACCAAAAATGATACAACAGACGTCAAACGGTGTCAGTTGTATTCTAAGTAATTCTATGGCGCTCAAACATTTTTACTGTGTATTGTTGCCAATAAAGTCTACTTGGCGAAATAGAAAAGTACCAATATTGTATATAATTTAATAAAATCATTCAGATTAAGACTAGCATTTTTTAAATATATTTCTTGAGGCTTAAAAAATATTTGAGAAACCTTATTTCGGCATTTCATACATTACACATGTACACAAAAAGGTATAAAACTCTTTCTTTCTCAATTAAAATTTTTAAAAAAGTGTTACATGCATTAAGATTCAGATAAATTATTGTAGTAGCTGATAATCAAGAAAATACAAAACTTGAGAATAAAACACACCTTAGAACTATCTAATTTAGCCTTTTCTTTCATCAAAAGTGCTTTGGCTCGTCCTAGAATTAAAAAAATTGTTTGCATATTTATCATGCATTTCTCTCATCACAAATTATATATACAGTACACAGTTTTAATACTTGAAATGAAAAGTGACAAAAAACAAAACATTGAAATATATTTAATAAAAAAGTATTCATATTTTTAATTTAAAAATTACGTTTTATAATACAATTTAAAATGTACATAAATTGGTAGTATTTAAAATTTAAAAAAAAAAAAAAATGTTATTAACAAATTGATTGAAATCAAATTTTATGGTATTGAATAACACAATACTTTTCCCAAAAGAAACACTTTTAACCATAGGTTTTTAGAAATTCAGCATAACATAAAGCAATTTTAAACAGCTACCTCACAATAAATATTTTCTAAAAAAATGTTTGTTTTTTTAAAACACTTTTAGCCAAACTGTCAGAAGCCAGTTGGATAGTGTCCAGGAACAGACAGGTTTTTACCCCCAAGAAATTTTTAAAATCAAGTAGTATTAATAATTTCTTCACTATAAAATTTTTTATAAACCACTATTTTAATTTAACTTAATAGCAAGTGTAAAAACTAATGACGTGTTACTCGCAAAATAAACATGTACAGAAGTCGGAGCCCATCTTGGCTAAGTACTCCAGTAAAATTGGTCCTAACACTTATGGGTTTTATAAAATTCATGCTCAGAAGGCATCGCTGAGAATACATTTTTTAAATAATTAATAGTTCTGCATCTTACTTAAATTTCAGTATTGTTAGAGTGATTGGTAACTAAAAATAATTTTATTTCGATGAATTCGAAACATTTAGAAAAATTCCAGTTTTATGGATTTAATCTTTTTTCCCCCTGCACTTTAATTTTTTCAATATGAAAATATTACATATAGTTTTAAATCAAATTATATTCTCATTCCTCTTTACAGCATTCATTATGTTAGGAATATAATATTTTTTAAACAGATTTAATACATCAGCTACATATTTAAAGAAAATAAATCTTAAAAAATATAAATAAATTTTCCAAAAATTTCATTTCTAGCTCTACATTAAATGTAAAGATTTCTACCTTAACCCATAATAGAGGAGATGAACAAGAAGTACATAACAGGATGTGTGGCATCCGGCACCATGCTACATTGCAATTTTTAAAAAAATCATTTTGATTAAAATATCCTGTTATTTCAGTTTGATGTTTTTTGAACTTTCAGAAAAAAAAAAATGTTTTCACATTTTAAAGGGAAAAAACTTTAGAGAAAATTTTGCCAAAGCCTTGGATTTCTTAATAAAAATCATAAGCTGCAGTAAATTTTACAAAATTAATATTAAAAATGAATCTATTATGTATTAATCACTGTTTTCTTTATTTAAATATAAAAAGTAAATTTCAATGGGAAAAAATTCCATACATAGCATAATACAGAAAAATTCTGACAGTATTTCAGGAATTTCCTAGAAGGAAACAATTTAATCTATCTTATTTAGCACATTAATTGCATAACTTTTTATGCATTTCAAACAAACAGGGGTTGGCAAGCTAAACATAAATATACTTTCTTTTCTTGCCTAGGAAGGGGGAGGCACAAATGATATGTTTTCCATGACATTAATTTTGTTTTTTCTGCGTACTGCTTCACATTCTGAGACTCTGCCTCTTTTCCTAAAATCTGTTTAACTGTCTTGCACAATTCTAAATTTATTCTTGAATTTTTTAACTCCGGTAGTTATGCATTAACTATGAACTAGTTAATGCATAACTACTAACCAGTACCTAACCATTTAAATAGATTTTTCCCATAGTAGTATTTTATGGAATTACTAGCTACTTCAGGTTCAGAGAAATAACTACCCTCTGAAGAAATTTATAAGTTTCTACAGTGGGAACTATCACAGGCAAAATCTTAAGTCATCTTCTCTACTAAAATCACTTAATTCATCTAGAATCTTTTGCATAATGCAGATCAAAAGGTTGAATTAATCGGTACTTTTCAATTTTGCCCGGACAAAACTCGCCATGCAGATTTTATTGGGGAAAACACATAGTATCAACATATTCTGTTTGGTGTCAGTTGTATCAATTTTGGTGACTTTATCGCTTGCGCCAGCAAAATAGAAAAGTGCCAATGAATCTCCTTGGACTCAACTTCAGAACCATATGTACTACTACTAAAAATTTTAACACCGAAAGGAAGATACTGTCTCTCAAATAGTTCTTGAAGTATGTGATGGACTTTTAACCAGATGCATCTTGATAAGAGAAGGTGATGTTCGTCACAAAACAGGAAGCTAAAGGAGGTATCCATACTATTGGACAATTTTAGTTTTTTTAGTTTTTATTAACGTCGCACTAGAAACAACACGAGAGTTATTGACAACGGACCTCGTAATTTTGAACCACGGTCAAGTGACGAGGACGACACCTGAGCTGGCACCCCCTCTCCTAACATCCACACCACGCCAACGGGAGGACTTTGGGCCTCGAACAGATTTAATGTGCATCAGCCCCGGCTACACGGCGGGTCTTCAGCAACCAAGGATTGAACCCGCGACTGAACGAAAACCGCCGGCAGCTAGTCCATGACCTTGACCACTAGGCTACCACGGCCCCATAGTATTGGACAAAGCATGTAAAAGGGGTGTTGGTGGAACATATGGAACAGTTTGCAAGACTACACGTTCCTGGTTATGGGTTTAATGTACCATTCATGCCTTTTCCAGAAATAAAAAAATGAATTTATTTTTTAATTTATTCACATTCATATAATTTTTAGTTTACAAATATATAATAAATACAACTTCACCAAAATTGTTTTAGTAATCACAAGGCCTCTTACTATTAGCCTTTTGAAGGATACAATGTTAAAAATTAAAACAATCAATAAAACACCATGAAAAATGCAATGATGCATTTCTATATGTAAATAGCAATAAAAAGAATTTTTTTCATTTCCATCCTTTCAAAATGACCTGGTTATAAGGAAAGCCTAACATGCACCTCTGTTGTCTGCCTTTACTTATTGTTAGACAGAATTTTTTTTTTCTCTCAGCAAGTTTTGATAGAATTGCATTGAATTTTGTACATGGAAAAAAAATTGCAGTCGCACCTTGCAACTAATGCAATAGCACAAAAAGTATCTTTTTTTTTAATAACAGGACATTACTTAATTTTTGACAACACTTGGCAATCAATTTTTCTTTTGCAAACATTATTATTACGGAACTGTAAGTGTCCCCACATACTTACATGAAAACCAAGTTATTTTTTAACTTATTCAAGATAATGATAAAAGTTTAAGCAGTAAAATTATAATTTACAATACCAGTTTAATTTCATGAAAAAGTAATTTAACTTTGATACATACTTTTTTATATTACTAAAATCAACTACCATATAATATACTAGCAATTATGATTCTTTTATTAATTTTATGGAATTAGTTATAATGCAGAAATTACAGTATATTTAGGAAATTCTTTTTGTATCTTTTTTTAAGAAACAAAATATTGTTTCATATAAAATTCTATTGGATAGATATTGAATCACATTCTTGAAAGATTTTCCTAAGGGCAATAAATACCCTGCTTATAAGATTTTAAAAACTCAAAAGTCTTCATACAGCCTTATTAATAAAAAAAAAAGCATAAAGATATTTCTATAATGCTTCAAAAAGTGACAAAGTTTAAATGTAGAATACTTCTACTTCAAATTTAGTAATCTATAGGCACTTTTAACTTGTTCACTTAAGAGTTAACAAATATCAGAATTTTTTTAAAATTATTAATAGCTCATAATGCACGTTCAAATTTAATTGCCATGCTACTTAAAATTAGAAACATAAAATAATTTTCTAAATAAATTTCATATTAAGGATAATTTATGTAAAACATGTTATACATTTGAGTGCAATACAACTCCATGCAGTAATACATATACAAAATGTAAGCAATTTTAAATACTTAAAAACAACTATTACCAGAAAAGTGAAATAATGTAGTGTGTAGGTAATTAATAAGTGTAGGTAGAATTGTAGAAAACTAATGTCGGAAAAATTAAAACGAAACATATCAATGATACATAATTGCATATTAATGTAATTTAACGTGGTACAGAGCGGAAGAAAATGAAAATAGTTAACAAATTTGCAGAAAAATGCTATCCATCTTTTCATAGTGAGAAAGAATAAGATCATAATACAAAAACACATTCATTATAAAAAGGCTCAGAAATATGACTTACGATCTCTGATATTTTGTTTAAAGTTGGGATCGCTCCTCCTTTTTCTGTCAAAATAAATACAGTAACCTATAAACAGCGTACCGCAAACACCAGCGGCAACAACTGCAGTTTTGGACAACATTGGTGTTTGTAAAAATTTATCGTATAACAAAAATAATATCGAAAGTAGTTTAAAATAATATCTCAAACGACTGAATAAGAAAGACCGAAACGTTAAGAGATGGGTTAAAGAAAGTAATCGAAATTATGATTTTCACTTCACTTCTTTATTGTCAGTGAGGATGAAAATTCTGGAGCTACATCAAGAGCCAAGGTCAATCCTTGTGACCTTGAAAGAGTTTTTTGGGATGCATTTCACTTAAATATAACTCACTTCTGAGCTACTTCGGCTTTTTTTAAAAATAAATTCAAAGCATGTTTTTTGAAGATTAAAAAGAAAACGACAGAAATGTTTCATTAGATGATATCTTCTGTCATTAAGAATTTTCTCTCTGGGCAGAAAAAGGTACAATCATCTTTGATTCGAAATGTGCATCACTCTTAAGTTGTAAAATTGCTTATTTTAAAAAGTTATAACGAAAATTTATAACTATTTTGTTGCAGATAGTAGGAAGTTATATTATAACTGTAATAGCAGCAATCTTAATAATTTATCGCAATATTGGACCTTCTCGAACTTATAATTGTAGTAATTATAAATTTTACTAGTAACACCTTCCAAAATAGATACAAGTTAATGAAAACAAAAGCTTTTTGGTTTATGCGACATGAATGTGTTTAAATGTAACATACATAAAATTACAAGCTTTTTAAGCAAACTTTAGCATATTTCTAACAAACTGCTATGTAATTTGACGCTTCTTCTTCCTGACTCCATATAGTGTGGTTGTTTCCGCTGCTCTTATCTAGAACTTCACCTTCGATGGGAATCTTGACTCTTTCGACCAGCAGAGTTCGATGGCAGCCTGCCCGGCCAATTTACACGTGTTGTGAGCCAAACTGCAATCTATTCTCATCGACTCTCATAAGGATTTTTTCATGCAAGTTTTTTCTTGCATCTTCTTGTGACTTTCAGTGATATAACGTCCAGTGAATATTTAGACTGTTTTTTTTTTTTATCTTGAACTTTCATATGCTAACCACCTTTGGTGGGTTAGCTTGCTAATGGGAGCTAAGCGCCTTTGAACATTGTGCTTTTTTAGGCCTATTTTTTCACTCATAAAAATTCGCTATCCCAGATTCCTTCTTGTGGATTACCATGCCAAGCTACCTGGAACTCAATTCGACTGTTGCTGGACTGCTGAAACCAGAGGAGGTAAGTGCCATTTTCGGTGACTCGATAATTACTCCTGATGTCTGTAATGGTTTTTTCTCTAATCACAATTTAGGCACTTTTCATCAAATTCTCCTCTTCTTAAAAAAATTTATTGATTCTGTTGAAAATGGTTCATGTTTGGACTGCCCACTCAGTGTTTTCGAAACTCTTAAAATACTAGCAAACGAAATAGAAAAAACAACCCAAGATGATATTATGAATAATTTTAAATATAAAAATCAAATTCTAAATATTACTGTCTCCAACCTAGAACTCAAAATTAAACAGATGGAAAAATCGCAACAGGAAGCTAACGAAACATTTGAAACTCTTCTTAAGAACCTAACTTCTGAAACCGCTTCAAAATGAGCCGAAAAATTAAAATCAACTCTTACCATCATTACTGTAAATAAAGATAATGAATTTCACGAAGTAAAAAGCAAAAGAAAATTAAACTCTCCCAAAAGAATTACTGATACTATCTCAAAAAAAATTATTTAAAAAAAAAAAAAAAAAAAGGAATTTAACCTTTTATTAAATAACAAATATTCTGAGCTCTCTGATGAACATTCAGGCATCCAGAACAATGATGATTTCATCTCTGATACGGACGCTATCAATTTTCATGCAGTAAGTAATGACAAAACTAAAAATAAAAATAGGTGACTATAAAAGAAATAGTTATTCACCCCAAAAAAAAAAAAAAAAAAAAAAAAAGTTGAAGCATTCAGAACAATCCAAAATCATGTTCAAGAGAGGAATTTAGAAGCTCACACATTTGAATTACCTAGTGAGACAATCCTTAAATGTGTAATTAAAATCCTCCCAATCAATTATTCCCACGTTGAAATAATTCAGGAATTAGCAGAATATAATCTGATAGTCAGTGAATGCAATAACTTAAAATCCAAAAATAATAATTATAATAATAACAGCCACTCCCACTATTTTTAATTACACTTCCAAGAACAGAAAACAACAACAAAAATTTCGAAATCAATAATATTGGATACCTTTCAGTTAAAATTTAACCTCTCTATAAAAGAAAAGCAACTAATCAATGCTATCGCTCTCAAAGTTATTTTCACCACTCTAGATTCTGGACTAGGGAATTTGAATGTGTGAAATGTGGAGATAATCATCTAACTCATAGTTGCACCAAAACTCATGAAAGCCCCCCCCCCCCCCAATGTTGTAACTGCGTTGGAGATCATACTGCAAATTACTCTGGTTACCCTAAAAATCCTACGAATTTCAAACCCTCTCCCCCACCAACCACAAACTACCGGGAAGAACGACGTAAAAATGCTAAAAAAAAAAAAAATAAAAAATAAAAAACAATAGCCAAAGCGACCAAAACACCACACCCACTAATGACAGCTAACCTCAAGTCTTCCCTTCGTTAATGAAATTAAAAAAAATTTCAAAAATTTTAAGTTTGATAAAATAATGGAAGCTTACCATCAATTTAAATTAATAGGACAAATATTCACTGATAATAAACTTGATTTATGTTCAAAAATTAAAAAAAATCATTCCAAGACATTTGCAATATGATGTCCATCTGGTTTTAAAATTTAATATGCTAAATAAACTACCCCCATCATTCCTGATTGCAAGCTAGAATGCAAATGGCATTAAATCAAAAATAGGAGAACTCCAAAATTTCATAGATGATTACAACTCAGACATCCTAGGAGTCCAGGAAAACTCACCTCAAACCCTCTGAAAAAATTTAAAATTCCAAATTATAATATATACTATTCTGACAGATCAACCCATTGGGGCGGAGGCACTGCAATCTTAATTAAAAATAGAATTCATCATCATATGGTCATTAAAAATACCTCTACCTCTGAAAATAGCCCCATCCATATCAATACCAAAGACAATCAATACTTCACAGTCTCTACTATTTATCATCCACCCTGTAATCTCATAAACCCTAATGAATTAATCAATATCCTCTCAGACAAACCCACCGGAATTTTAATAGGCGACTTTAATGCAAGACATCCGACCTGGAACAGAGGCAGGGCAAACAGATCAGGTAAAATTATTCATGCTATGTGCAACACTAATAACCTCCAAATAGCTGCTTCAGACTTACCCACTTACTTTCTTTACAATAGTAACATTTACTCTGTAATAGATTTTGCTATCCTCAAAAACATTCCAATCTACAATATCGAAAGTGTTAATGAACAACCTAGCGACCATAACCCTATACTATTTGACAGATCTTTCAATAAAATTCTCCCTATCCCCTTCGCACTCGTACTACTAATTGGCTCTGCTATCAAGAAATTGTATGCAATATCACTAAAGGTAATCTAATTAATAATAATATCTTTGATCTAGACCAATTAGTTACATCCTTTACTACTAATATCCAAAATACACTTAACCTTGCGAGTAATACTAGATTCATCCAAACCTCACATCTTAGACTCCCCGTCATATCAGAAACCTAATTAAAGAGAAAAATAGGTACACAGAAAACAATGGTAAAACTCCAGATACCCTTCTTTGAAACTCATATTTAATAACCGCAAAAAGCAAATTAAAAATGAAATCAATACCTTTTAAAAAAAATAAATGGAAAACCTACTCCACCAGCTTAATAACGAAGGTAATTAACGTTTTAATATGAACAAAAAAAAAAAAACTTTCTGATAAATATTACAATATCCCCTCACTAATAAGCAATAATGGTTTGGTATTCTCTGATAAAGAAAAAGCTGATCTGCTTGCCCATAATCTTGAATCCTCGTTCCAGGAAATTCCAATTTCATATGATGATGATCATATTGAAAAAAAAAAAAAAAAAAACCAGAATCAATAATTCAAAATTATCTTGAAGCCCATACCAATTTCAATTTCTCGCTCCTCCTCACCCCCCTCTGAAATAGCTACCGTAATTAAAAAGTTAAACAAGGGGAAAAGCCCCCGGAGAGGATGGTATTCACAATCAGGCCTTTAAATTCTTTCCTCCCAACGCACTTACTCATCTCACAAAATTTTTTAGTAAATGTCTCATATATGGGCATTTTCCACAAAAATAGAAACATGCAACTATTATTCTCTTCCCCAAACCCGGCCAAAACCATTCCATTCCATCCAACTATCGTCCTATCACACTACTAAATTCTATTTCAAAAATCTTTGAAAGAATCCTGCTAACCAGAATACTGACTCATGTTTCCACTAATAATATTCTTCCAGATTTACAATTCGGCTTTTGTACTAACCCCAGTACTGTTCACCAACTTCTACGGGTTGTGAATGCCATTACTGAAGGATTTAATTCCAAACAAGTCTCTGGGGGGTATGTTACTTGACATAAAAAAGCTTTCGACCGCCTCTGGCACGATGGATTGATCTTCAAGCTAATCAAATTAAATTTCCCTCCCTACATAATAGTTATCCTAAATAACTATCTTAAAGATAGAACATTCTAAGTTAAGCTTAATAAGACTACAATATGCCATATAAAAGCTGGTCAACCTCAAGGGTCTGTCAGTTTTCCAATTCGCTATAATTTTGTACTCTTATGACTTCCCTTAGAGTCCTCACAAAAGCCTCTGTTTATTCGCAGATGACGCAGCAATCCTCACCCAAGGAAATAGTCCAATTAACGTAATCGTTAAATTACAAAATCAACTAAAACAAATAGAGGATTGGATGACACTCTGGAGGATTGCCGTAAACACTAATAAAACTAAAGCTCTTATTTTTAGAAAAGGTCACGCCCCCCTCCTAATAAAAAAAAAAAAACTCAAATATTTTAATGATCAAATCTCTTGGGACTCGGAGGTCAAATACTTAGGAATTATCCTGGACTGTAAACTCACCTTCAAACTTCATATCCAATCAATAATTGACAAATGCTGGGCCAAAATCCATAACTGTATACCTTTAATTGGCAGAAATTCAATACTAACTCTTTGTAACAAAGTTCTTATCTATAAACAAGTAATCTGCCCTATCCTACTTTATGCTTCCTCTACTTGGGGCCATGTCGCACCTACCTACATTAAAAAAATACAAGTCATTCAAAATAAAATCCTCTGCATGGTTACTAAGTCTACTGATTCACTTTGGTATGTCAGAAAATTCTGTCATACACAAGGATCTCAATATCCCTCCTATTAATAAACACATCATCCATCTCTCTAGAAGATTTTATAATAGACTAACAAATCATACTAACACAGTATTAAGGGCCCGGCTAATATTTGCTCACAATAATGGAACCCGTGCTTTTCCTACTAATCTTCCAATAACTGTTCCCATTTAATTCTCCATAACTCTTTGCATTCCAACTCAAACACCTTTAATGAAATCATTCACCTCTCCTTGAATAGCTTCTTTTAATCAACCATCTCACTCCAAGACCTCCATCATCAACCACTTAGCTGATCATCTGCTGTGTGTTTACTTACCCTGTCATCATCCCTATCTCCCGTCTCTTGAACTAGTTTGCTGACCATTGCTGTACATACAGCCAAACAAGAGCCATTTTTATCTTTCCTTTCCTTCTTCTTCTGTTTTCACATAAAAAAATTTAAATAATATTTTATATATTATTCTTATTACAATTTTACAATAATAATAATAATAATAATAATAATAATAATAATAATAAAACTCTAAAAAAATCATATAAAATAATACTCTCCTCTTGCTGAAGATTAGACATAATCTCTCCAAGGCATTAAGGGGGGGGAGTTAAAAATGATATTAAAAAGGACAAAATTTTTACAATCTTATCTTACGATAATATTATTAAATTTTTTTTAAAAAAATCTCTTAAAAAATATCATCCTCGTTGTAAATAATTCCTTCACTTTCCTATCCTCTTCCCCCCTTTTCTTTCATTCATGTTTTTTAAAATTCATATGCGCACTAAGCACATTTTTAATATGTTTGTGTTAATATTAAAAAAAAATTCAAGGCTCTCTTATATCATACTGAGTAAAGAGTCCATCGGACTAGCACTCGCCACTATATGATTGTTGTGTGAACAAAACAAGTAATAAAGATGTATAAATTTCCATAATAAATTTCTAAAGCTATAAGACTAATACTGCTTAAGTTATTTATAATAGCTAAATTAACTATCTAGTTGGCGGAGGGTAAAGAATTCCCATTAAGTTTGGTCGCTGTTTTAAAGAATTTTCGATTTCGTGCCCTATCTTGGAAGAACTTGATCTAAATACTTATTGGACTTTGAATTAGGAATCTTAATAAATTACACCTCTCTCTTAATTATGAATTCTGAACTTACAAGCTAGCATAGCACTAACTTACTAACTAGTCTTAAAATTAAACCATTGAATAGTAACAATACATAGAGACGCTTGAATTCAATTATTACAAACTGATGATACAATAAATTGTGTCACCTGCATTAAATTATGTAAGTAAATTCATTCGTCTTAGGAACTATTCACAAGGTAATGTCAGTTACATATGAACAACCATATGTAAGCATAGAGCCATTTCTAACCTCCCCGGTGCTCTAGACACTTCAAATTGTTACCCCCCACTATTCCAGATCACCCCTCTCCTTCAGTTCTTACCTTGCCAGTTTGGGTTCAGTTTGGGTTCTTTCCATTATCCACCACCTATGGTCCCGCCGGGTCCCGGACTAGCAACCGGCAGCCGTAAGAAAAAGATAGTAGCATGATTTGACCACTTTTATTTATTTATTACCTTACAGCATCACGGATCATCGACCCACCCTTTTGTAAATTAGTACAGTAAATTAATGAAATTGTTTGCAATTACAATGCAGAGTATACATTTTTGTAAGAACTGTTTTCAACTAGTTAATTATCAACTTTTTTTTATCGCTTATCGCTTTATTATCTTTAACTTTTAGACGTTCTTATTCTTTGTTCAGTCACTGTCATTGTACTTATACAATATAGGCTTTCTTTGATCATTATAAAATCATTAATGGCATCATTGCATTCATTTTCCATTATAATATAATTTTGAATACATAGCAACATCAGACTGTTAAGCTTTTCATTTTCCATAGTAGATCTCATTTCAGTCTTTACATCTCTCTTAAGAGCAGAATGCCTTTTCTCTTCTGTACATTTTGTCACAGGAAGATGCAAATAAATTTTCATTGCGACTTCTAAATTTGGGAAGGTATTTTACAACTAGTTTTTTTTTCTTGATGCAGGAAGAGATTCCTCTTGCTGTTGTTATTTTTTCCACCTTCAGATACATTTTGAAACGTTGACATTCTTGCACGAACTGTTCTTCATCGATGTCTTTGGGGTAGCTTTGAGTCAAGTATTTCGCCTGTTTTGTCACATCTTCTTGCTCCTTTGTTGTTGAAATCTTCGTAGCAATCCCTTGTTTTATTTAATTGTATTATAAGAATGTCAATAATTGGTAAGAAAACTCAAGGTAGAAATCTTTTTCTTAGAGCCATTCTCTCAAAATCTTAGTCTCTTTTCTCATCTGGAAAAAATTTCCTTTTTCAGATTTTTTTCATAGTTGTGCTCAGGCACGTCAGTTAATTGTAATGCTCTTGTCTCGCTATAATCACAGGTGGATTTTTTTTCAGATAAAAACAAAGATAACGTCTATAACTCCTTAGTAGCAACAAGAAGATCAAGCTCTTCCTTCTGTAATATCTCCCTGGTTTTGTCCCCACTATGTAAGATTTCGTTCTAAATCATAGTTAACAGAGTAATCTGAAAACTTTCTAGTGTTTTGCGGAATCCTTCATCTGTGATTCGCTTGTCAGATGTCTGAGTATTGTCTTCAGTTGCATCTTCAAGGGCGTTCTTTATTTCATTACGACTTGTAACTTGAGCCTTGAGAACATCTGCTCTAGTAGTTTCACTCAACGATTTCAACATAAGGAATCTATGTTTAGTTTTCAGCTTTTGTTCATTGCTTCTTTGTTCATGATATCTTAATACATTTTTTCTATGAATAGAAGGAAAAAAAAAACCCCTGTAAAATCATTGTACAGAAGAAAAGAACACAGTAGCTTCAGTGCAGGCTTTTTCTGTAGCAAAACATACAGCTCGACTTAAGGAATGGGCTGCATATGACACAAACTCAGCAAGGATATTTTTTTCTCGTATTCTCGACTGAAGTCCTGAGAACACTCCCGACATATCTGAAGCTTTGTCGTTACTTTGGCCCTGACAGTTTTTTAAATCTAGTTCTAGTTTATCAAGCAAGTTGAGAGCTTCTTCTTCCATACCTTAAGCTTTATGAGAGACGCCTGATAGAATTCGTACAAGGCGTTTATTGGCACAGGCTTTGCTGACAGAAACGTATCGAAGTGTTGTCAACTAGTGCCAACAAGTCAGTATGTAAAGCGTCTGGTGAGAGAAAAGTTGTAACGGCTGCCCAATCCGGGTTGCCTCTTGTGCTATAGCTAAACTCAATGATTAAACACTAAGACTCAATAAGTCAATCAAAAAGACAATAGAACAATAATTACGCAATTTATTAACTTCTTGTTAATATAACAATAATTATGAATGCTCTCCCGGGCAAGGGTTTTACTGCCTTAACTCAATCTACCAATAATAATCTAACAGACTCTTACCACTAAGTCTTCCTCGACTGCAACTCAGACTCTGGAACAATTGTTGAACACTGGAATAACTAAATCTCTTGGATCACTCAACTTCTAATCCAACCTCCTACTTCAACTTCTCTTTCAACTCTTCCTTCAACCTCTCTATCGCGACTCTCAATCATATTTCATTTTTGGTTGGGCAAAGGTTGTTTAGCAAAAGCAATCAATCTTAATAAAAAGTCCCCAAGATTAGTGAAGAGAAACCGCGAATAGCCCAATATCACAAAGTAACGTACGAATTTAATCTCTTTTAAGATTTATGGCAAGACTCTTTTTGCCCATTACGTCTATGAACTCGCTACAAATGTCAGATACAGATAAGATATACTCCCTTTACCTTTGTTGCCATATATTGTTGGGAATTGGGCCAGAAACAGATCAAACTCACTTATGAGTTCAGGACATCCTAAGAAAAGCCCGTTTGATGTAGACCCAAGTTTTTGGTCTTAATCCCTGGATGGAAGGCCTTTTGTCGACAGAAATTTTATAACAGAGACAACTCTAGCAAGGAGATCTCATTAATACTTTACCTCTTAGTCATATTGACTTTGGGTTGTATTCTGGACTGAGGGGTACCTTTTCTTAAGTTCTTATTTAAATTTGAGTTAAGTATCTTAAATATCTGTACATTGTCTTTTATATTCTTGTACCTGGATCCTCCAGCACAAAGCCATTGTCAAGAAGAGTGTAAAGTGTTATAGGCTTAGAAATATCAAAGTTGGTGACATAATGAGCCTGGGACGTTGATGATTGTCCTTGAATATTGTTTTCGTTCTAGGTTTCACTAGCGCCGGATGAATAAATTTGGGAATGTGAGGGTTCAGTTTCAGTAAACTCAAGATTTGAAACAAAAAAACTTGTTAACTTAGGACCCTTTTTTAAGTTCTTTTTCTTCTTCTTTTTTTTTTCTGATTTTCAGCTGCTCTTTTGTGGAACTCGGCTCCCCTGGGTTTTTTAAAGACTCATTTTGTCTTAGAAATATATTGTAATGTCCATAATCATAGTCATAAAATTAAAAAAAGTGCCAGTAAACTCGTTTATTGTGTGTGTCAGCAAAACAGTGAAATCCATTTTCTTATCAGTACTATTATTTACAATTGCTTGAGAAAACACACTTATAAAACTGTTCACACGCATTTAATCTAAATACAGAAAGCTTTAGAATGTAAAAAATCTATTTACAAAACTATTCACACGCACAAAATACAATACGACAGTACGCTTTAGATCAGAAAAAACCACGCACTTAATCCAAATACAGTACAATTTGCATAAGTAAAAACTACTCGTAAAACTGTTCACACACACTCAATCCAAATTC
>BMAW01004519.1:107176-117951 GCA_019974015.1 Nephila pilipes | reverse complement strand
ATATACATACATACACTCTCACTTATATTAGGTCATGTGATACAACGAAAAAAACGCGCATAAATGAGAGGCGAGGATAACTGAAAAAAAAGCTGAAATTTGAACATTTAAGTACGCAAATACTATACAAATATCGTATTGTTGGTTGATTTTATGCATATAAGGCTATTTAATATAAATTTAAAAATAGAAATATACTTACCATCTTAATACCATAACTCCCGTTTATGGTATTAAGAACATGAAAATTCCAGATTCTTATGTACTCTAATTTCATTTTAATTTACTATTTGTTACAATAATTTACAACAGATGTTTGTTTCAGAGGCTGAGAAAAAAAAGAAAATGAAGTTTTAATACTACTACTTTAATACTGCTCACTACTTGTTATAACAAGACAGACTGTTTTGACATTTTGAATTACAAAGTACACTCATGTCCATAAATAAAGGATAATTCAGAATCACACAGAAATAGAACTCTAAAGTAAAAATTTCGCTTGTAGAATTATCGCACACATCTTCAAGAATAATATGTAAATTACAAGAAGCTATCAGAGGACCCCGATAGTACATCAGAATGACGAGAGTATAAGAGAAGTGTATATAAGGAATGGTAGCAAAGAAGTAAAATTGTTCTCAAGTGTTCTGTAAGCCACCTAGTACCTCAACCGAATAGTTATGAAGCATGTGGATAACTTTTCGCGTGGTAGAATTATCATTCGCCTGGAATGTGGGTGTACTCAGATGGAAGTAACCAAGGAACTTGGAATCGACTAAAGTATCATCTCTAGGCTTTGGAAACGATTCTAAAATGAAGGAAATGTCTTTAGGCGTTACAGTATAGGTCGTCAAGTTACAACGCCGATTAATGACTGGTATTTGTCAGTAACTGCAAAAAGAAGCAGACGAAGCACAGCATCAGATCTTTCTCGTCAGCTATCTTCAGCCACTGGTACTACAGTTTGAATGCAAAACGTGCACAGACGTTTCGGACTTATTAGTCTATATGCTCGCAGGCCTGTTAGATGTGTTCTGCTCAAAGGAACTCACTATCGCCAGCGGGGAGCCTGGAGTAGAGAACACGCAATCGTCACAGTAGGTTTGTGAGATGTTTTCCGCCAAGTACAGGTTTATTTACAGTCTGATTCATATCGGTCTTTCATAAGTAGAACGTCAGGTACCCGCTACCATCAAGACAACATCATTGAATGAGACCAATACGATGGTGCAGGATTGTTCATGGTAAAGATGCGTGGTGGAAGGAGTGTATTCTTTTTAGTGATCTAATTGGTACTGGGCTCCAGAACAGAACCACGTGTTCAAATCAGAACCATGACAGGTCAAATTTATTGGGACATTAATTCTGGAACAACATGTACGTTTGTTTAGAGGTGCCATGGGTGCAGAATTATTTGTGTTTCTGGATGATAACGCCAGTCTTCACCATGCAAACATTGTAAAGCACTGCCTTCAATCTGAACCGTATGGAATGGTCAGCATTCTCACTTAACTTGAATCCGATAGAGCATGTGTAGAACATGCATGACCGTTGATTTGCAGTCTGTCAACTACTCTCTGCATATGTACTGGAACTTCAGAGAGCACTACTTACTGAATGGAATAATCTTCTCTAAGATTATCTCGATAATTTGATACTCAGCATGCCTAGGTGTTGTACGGATTGTATTTCATCGTCTGGGAGACATATAAGATATTAAATATCATACCAAACACGTAATGGTAAGTTTTTGTTCGGGATATATGTTTTGTAAATGCTCCATGGAGCAAAAATTGTAGATTTATGAATGGTATCATACATACATCATCTCTTTTGCTCTTTAATTTTTAATTCACGAATAAATTACGTTTATATTGTTTCAAAACTAAAATTGTTTATTTTCCAGAATTAGAATTATCATTTATTTATGCATATGAGTGTAGATCAGATGATTTGAACAAATACATCTTCGTAGTACGCGTCTTTATGCAGTTGCATTTTCTGTGTCCTTGCCTCCAATTAAAGAAGGTTTTTTTTACAACTTCACATACACCAATGTCTTCTGTACTAACTTCTTCGATGCTTAAAATATTTTCTTTGTAAAAGATGAACTGGTTTGTGTACAACGATTTTAATTTACTAAACTTAGAACTAAAATTACAAATATAATCATTTTTAATATCTGTTACTTACTGATTTTGGATCCATTTTTAATCTATCAATAACAGGTACTTTTATTTTGTACATTTTGACCGATAATAGGTTTCGGAATTTTTTTAATAGACGCAATCTTCATATTTGTCTGCCTCTCAAGTCCTTCCTTAGCTGTCTCTCGAAACACTTTCACATTTGAGCTTTGTTGATAATCACACCCGTTGTGTTCGAGCATAAATCTGGTTCATTTTTCAATTTGAACTTCAGTATCTACTTCCATCGTAATGCATGATTCTTTTTGATATGTTTTATTATTATCTTGCTATTCTAAATCAATTGTTTATTTGAGATTAGTGTCTTCATCTTTTGTATTATACATGTGCATTTATTATTAATATTTATAATTTTTAAGACCTTTTCAGTGGCCATGTTACTAATCAAATTACGTAACAAAACTGAGTTAGCAAGACCCAACTTCATAGGACAACGAAACATAGCTTCGTAAGGTGAACATTTGATTTCTTCGTGATATGCTTTGTTTCTCATTGCTTGAACAAATTTCAATCCTTCCGACCACTTTCCTGAGTTATTAGTTTCCATCCATGTTGCTAACATGTTCTCAATATCATGGTTCGCCCGTTCGACTGAACATTGCAGCTGACAATGTCTCGGTTTACAGTAAACTATTTTTATATCATTTCACATAAACTGCTTATAATTTCGTAGCAAAATTCCCTCAGATTGTCGGAATGGAGAATGTTCGAGGCTAGAAAAGTTGTGAAAATATTCAGAGTTGCTACTTCATCAGCTCTTCACTGTGTATATTTCGGAGTAGGACGAATTTTATAAGATATTGATATATTAAAATTAATTTCATATCACGAACAGGATTCGACTGCATATCTATCAGGTCAAATTGGCATCAAGAATTTATTTTGCTATGCACAATCGGTTTGAAACAATCCTCTTTTTGAATTTTTGTTTTTTCTGACATGGTTAACGTAGTCTTAAATACGTGAGATAGATTCTACTGTTACATTCTTGTACTTGCGATTCAGTTCCTTCTTTCACCATGGCCGATTGAGATATGAGCGTCGTGTATGACGTTGAAGACTTCTCCAATTGTAACGTAATACAGGATTTCTGTTTTTTCTGCTGATAGTGGTGCTATAAGTTTGTCCTCTGCTCCAGCAATTAATATATCATAATGTTTCAGCCTTCTGTAATGAACTGTTTGTTTTTCCTTCAATCATCTTGCTCCTTTCACTTCATTTATTAAATAAGTGTATTCCTCATTTATTAAATAAAAGCTGTTATCATGCCTATTTTTTACATATTAAAACAAAATGGCGTAAAACTTTTTCGCATAACATCACTTACTTCCTTTCAGCAAAATGAAAAACGTAAAATATGTTAAATTGGAAACAAACCGCTTCTATTTTAGATCGTAGCCGCTTATACTTATTTGAATTCACTCGAAACTAAACTGCAAATGGCGCAAAAAAGAAGGGGCAGAAACAGAAAAATGCCGCAACAGAATATGCATGAGCAGCCTTATTCAAGGTCGATTTAAGTCCCTCGTTTCGGGCTTTTACTGGAAGGCGTTAGTAACTCCTAGCTTTTACCAAAGTGTCTCGCCAAAAGGCCAAAATGTAATCATATGAAAGTATACTTCGAACTTTTACCGAGCCACTTTAGTAAAAGCTAGGAGTTACCGGTAAGACCAAGGATGTACCAGCCTTCGGGCTTATACAGTAACATATATACGAGTGTAATATGGATAGTACTGGCAATACAGCCGTAGTAGCTTCAGTATTAATTTCAAAGTTAACCCACAGATGATTCTAGCATTTTAAAAAGGGAGGTAAGATGAAGCTAAAGCAGCGCACCGAGCGACCGAATTGTCAAATAACCTAATAATACATGGAATGATTTACATTCCGTGAATGGAGTCCCAAGGCAATCGCCAATAATTTTGATCTGATAAGTTTACCCATTTTTGGGGTTACTTAAGGAATCAGAGAAATTTAATGCGTTATTGATTCTGTTAAGTTTTTTTAATGTGTTTCAATAATATGTGGTGAATAATATGTGTAAATCTCTTTCCTTAATCATACATGAATCATAGTGGTTTGCAAATCCTTAGCTGTAGTTAAACGGCTGGATATAACTATTTTACCTTGAATAATGTGTCTGCACTACCTTCATACTAAGTATTTTTGTTTCAGATGTTTATTATATTGAATAATAGGATTATTCTGATCTTTCTTATAAATTTTTTTTTATGGTTTGATCAATCTATCATCAAATTGTCGGAGGATTAAGGGAACTGGAGTCATTAGAATGAGAACTTGGCTTCTCTTTTCTTCTTTATATTCGATTCATTTCAAATAGAAATTAAGTTCTGTCAAAAAATAATAAAGTTGTTCCTTTTTGTGATTGTGTGTGTGTGTGCTCCTTTTAGAAAGAGTAGAAACGGACTTATCAGAATAAACATTAAAGTGGCATGTTTACCATCATTACTGTCCATATCACTGTCCGTATTACCTACAAAATATGGTGTTTCACAAAATTATAAATTTGAAAGTGAAAATCTAAAATGATAACTGAAATTCTTTTTAAGGGATACGGTATCCTTTCAACAATATATTCTACTTTTGCGTTTAAAAATTATATTTTAACGCATCATCACACGCATTTCATATAGTATTTCTATTCAAGGAAATTATTTCAGAGGAAAATTTGGATATGTTCCTGGTATAAATTTAAAAATTAAGATTTTTAAGATTTACTCGGAAATTTTCAAACCTTACTCCTCTTGTGTTTATTAATACTTCAATATGATTTTTTATAAAATTTTCAATGATGTTTTAAATAACTTTAGGTAAGAACAACTTTCACAACAGTTACTGAGTTTAAAAAAAAAATTAGAATGCAAAAATTAAACAAAAACCTCGATATCGCATACATTAATTTTTTTTAATAAAAAGTGTACATTTTATTGCAAAAAAAAAATCCCTAATTTTGTTATATGCATTATAAACAACACGGAAAAAATAACACAAATTGGTAAATATTTGTGGAAGGAGTAGCATTTTAAATACAATAATGTATTGAAAAGCATAAACTGAGAAAAACGGTTCCAAAGTTTATAATTTTGAAAAAAAAAAAAAAAAAATAATAATAATGTGCTTCAGTTGATTTAGAAAGCCCCTTTAAAACATCCTAAAGGTATTTTTTTAGAAGTAATTGTATTTACATTTAAAATTTCAACATGTATTTCTGATAACTGTTCTTCTTTCAGTTCTTTTTCAGAATATATATTGCACCTGTTTAACATAGAAATGTTATATATATATATATATATATATATATATATATAATGAAGAATAAAATACATACATATATATAATGAAGGAAAAATAATTAAAATGATTTTTTGCTTCAAATAATATCAAAACAATATATTTGTATGAAAATATATGGTGAATAAGAACACAAGTAAAGAAATTAATTATATAAAACATAATTAGAATTGGCTCGATAAACACATTACGAACAAAACACGAGATATGAACAAATAACTTAATGAAAATTGTAATCGCTAAAAAGAACTGCAAATGCTACAATAATAATCAAAACAAAATAAAATAAATAAATAAAATAAAAAATGATAGGTATACAAAAGGAAAGAAGGTAAACAGTGATGAAATATCAAGAAATGGACAATAATAAACTTTTGCTATATTTAAAGTAAAGGAAACGATAAATTATTAAATTGAATATATTTAAGCCAAATGCAATTAAAATTGAAGCAAACGATAAAAAACTGAAAAGTGATCAGGTACTCCAAAACACCTCTCCTAAAACAATAGGCCCTTGAGTGGCTAATTAGTTTTCGAAAAGTTGTTGGTAATACAAATGATGCAACAATACTGAAATCTTGCAGGTTCTGATACAGACAAAACTAATATGTCGATATATATATATGTATATAATATACATACATACATATATATTAAAGCCACAAAATGAGTGGACATCGCTAAACAGTTAATGTTTCTCTTAGATTAGCGACATTGTAGAAATGCTGGAGATCTATCAGCAGCAAGTATCGCAATTTTGAACCATGATTAGATGAAGAGGATGACATCTGAGCTATATAGTGTCTTCATTTCTTAACTTCTATATCAGACTACGTGGGGATTTATAAGTGTACTTTCATAACATGCAACAGCCTGTATTGCTACGTGTGACGGATCTTTGATGAAATTGGGATCAAGATGAGCATTCCTATTTACGAAGCTCTCGACTACTGTCAATAGGTTATCACAATGTCAGTACAACATTATTGGAAAATATATAATTACCATTATTACTTCTAACTTATAATAATAATAAGGAGGTCGATATCTTGAATTTTTATCGTTTATGAATAAGTGAAAATGTTTTTCTTGTTTTGAGGTAATATGAAACGTTGAGATTCATGGAAAAAAATATTTATTTCATTATAAAAAAGGAAGGCCGATGGCTTGATGATCAATGAGATACGACGTGAAGTTCGGATCGATCAATCAAATTTTACAATTTTAATAGTTTTTTTTTATTGGAAATGGTTTTGTACATTTTTTCTAATATGACTGTAAGATGTCATTTAGTGAATATTTGTATTATCGAAGGCTGAATTGGGGTATTTATCATTGCTCTAATCCATAACAAAATAAAAGTGAAAATGAAAGTTCATGCTAAAGTGATTTCTAAGTGTGAGTCAAGGGATTGAGTTTTATACATATTTATACACTTTCTGTTCTTCAAATGAAGATATCTGTGAGATTAGATTTGAACTCTAGCATGGTTCTTATAAGATAAAAGGAATAGATTTGTGGGTAGTAGTCAATATTTTTTCAAGAAATTAGAGAACTTCGATTGCAGTGGAACGAGAGAAAAAGAATGGAATTGAATATATATTTAAACATACCATTAAATTGCAAAAGCAATAAAGACATTATTTTCAAATTTTATTTGGAGGTTTTTATTTTAAATCGAAGAATAACTTGCTAAAACAGCGAGAAATCTTACTTTTTAAAATAGCACCTTAAGTGCTTATGCCTACAGAAAAGAGTGCTTAAACTGGTGATAATCACTACCCCCCCCCCAAATTCTTTTATTCAGATCCCCAAAATTCTTCATTTTCTTAAGAATTTTTAAAGTTATATTGAATATTATAAAACAGCACAGTTAAATGTGCTCTTTATATTAAATGAAGAATAATTTTTTTGATAGTGTATTTATGAACCACAATATAGAGGTGTAAATCAGGAAATTATGGGAATAAGCCCCCCCCCCCCTCCATATATTTATTTTCTGAAACCTTGGAATGCATCTTGTTTTGTTCAATTGAAACGAATAACAATTGTTTTTTTAAAATAAGTCTAGTGTACTATTAGAATTCAAACTTAACATTTTATTGTTACGGAGCATGTATCTTCTATCTTAATTATTATAAAAGTTTATTATTTAGGTATTCAGCGCACAATATGAAAATATAATTCATTCGCCTTCAAAACACATTTTCAATTGAAATCATAAATACAACAAGAAAACATGTAAATAACTTTTTTAATTTCATATTTTTCTTTTCTGTTAATGAGATACATAAAAATATTTAAAAAAAAATCATGTGGACTATTCAATAGAATAACGTATTTAGAATATGATGTTTTTGCACACAGTTAAATAAATTTTTAAGAAATTTTAGTTACAAATTATTATAACTGAATACTTTTGTCTGGAATAAACTGCTAAATATTTTTAATGGTTGGTTATATTTTTAGTTATGAGTAAGAAATTCCCGAAATATTTTCAGTGAAAGTCTTTAATTTAGAAACGATTACAGACTAAAAGTTTCGTTAACTATTATAAAATTTCTTGATATATTCAATCGAAGAAATGTGTAGAAATATGAGTTTGAAGTATGAAATACAAATGAGGATGGCTATTATCTCAACAAGAGAAGTTTAATAATAATAAAAAAAAAAATAGGATAGCTGTAAAGAAACTAAAGTAGTTGAAGAAATATGTAAGAAACATAAAAATCAACCATATCAGATAGGCATGTTTTTTTCAGGAAATAAAATAACTGTCAAAAGAAAAAAAATGCTTTTTTTGTAACTGTCGAGACTTTATGAGACAGTAAAAATATCAATATATTTCCTTTCTTCTTTATTCTACGAATTATTCATGAAGTCTCAAGGAAGTAACCAAAATTATGATATGGAGTCCTTCTACAATGCAATATATAGAAGATAATGTAATTTACTCACAGCGCTGTTTGAATTCAAATATGCAGTGATGTTCTGCATTAGTTTCATATTAAGAGAAATGGAGTGTACCTATGTTGATAACATAACGTTGAGTTTTAGGAAAAATTTTTAGTTTTTTTTTTGTCTGTAATGAATAATAAATAAAAATATGTTAAGTCTCGACTAATACATCATGGGTTTTAAGTTGCACATACTTTATTTTTTAATTTGCAGGGGAAAAAAGGGAAAAAGGAGAGTTAATACTATAAAAATATTCATTTAATAAATTTCAGGAAGTTATTAATGCTACCAATGATATATTTTTCAGTCCTTTTTGAATTTTGTTTTAAGCTAAATTGATCGAGAGAAATCTGAATAGCTACAAATTTGATGATTTTTCAGTTTAAAATTTATCTTGCTACATGATTTTTTTTAAAATAAACTTTTTTAAGAAAATTCTACGTTCCTTGGTAATGCAATTGCCAAAAAAAATTATTAAAAAAATTTACATTTTTTTTTAAAAAAAATTATACTTAAGGATGTACTTTTTAAAACGGAACTTCTTCCACTAGTTCACGTGTTCAGAAACACTTTTTAAATGTTAATCAAGAATAAATAAATGATTTTAATTAAACGCCGAATATCTTAACATTATTTTGCTTGATAGAAACTTTAAATACTAAAAGGCTGTAACAATGTAATATTTACTCAACCAATCAGCTCTGTTCGAGTTTCCTTAAGTTTTAATTTGCCTTTAATCTCTCTCTCAGAATTTGCAATTATAATCAAATAATATACATTCACGAATTAATAGTTGGGAATCAGAGGATCATTTGTCTTAAATGTAATGACTAATTAACATCACGCTCATGACAAATTAGTTTGTTAAACATGTTTAATTTCTCCCTTGGTTGTAATATAAAGTTTTGTGAATAGTAACTTAACTCTAAGTAATATTAGATTTTGAACAGTATATATATTTTAAGTTCTTAGAATATTTAATCTTTTAAATAAACATTAATTTAATCAGAAGAAATATTGGCAGTAGGAACTTTATATCGTAAATTTATTATATTAAAAGCAACATCAGAGTGTTTTCTATATTTTTGCATGTGATTAAAAAGATCAAAAGATATATATTTTTTTCTTTACAAAAATTAGTATAAATCTCTAGAGCTTCATATGGATAGTAGCTCCGAAATTCCTGATAATATTCGAATTATGAATCAGAAAATGCTGCCGGTCGCTATCACATTCTTAGATATGTAAATAATCACACAGTATAATTGTAATAATTATTTCTATATGTTGAATTAATAAGGTCCTGATAGTTATGATGCGAATTATTGCGAAAAATCTCCCATAAGAGACTCTAATACTAAGAAAAAAAATGAGTTCAAGATACCTTAGTATTCCCTTAATATAGCATCAGATACACAAAGTTATAAATTAATAATAATAGTTCTAGAGTAAATTTGAGACTCATCGTTTCATTATAATACCTCAAAGTGATTATTGAATAATAAAACAAATAAAATTGCATTTAATTATGAAAATACACTGCTGTCCATTAAACACCATGAAGGAAAGCAAATAGAAGAAAGATATTTATTGTACGTAAACAGTATGACATGAAGACAACATGATAAAATTTGTAAGCAACTTAAGGGTTTACAGGAGTGCGGAATCAGTAAAAACAGTTGCCACCCCTTACAGTTAAAATGGCCCTTACCGATTAGGCATGGAGTCGAACTGAACTTGGATGACAGAAACGGGCCTCTCATTTAATGCTGCTTCTAGTCTATGCCACACTTCATCAATCGTATTAGCTGGAAGGGGTGGAGGGCCAGTCTTTCAACAAACCATGACCAGATGTTTCCAATAGGTGACTGATCTGGAGACTGCGAAGGCCAGGGAAGCTATTGAATACCCTGAGTATTGAGGTAGATCAGAACATGACGTATAACATGTGGTCTTGCATTATTTTGTTGGAATATGGCGTTTGGTAAGCCTCAAAGATAGGGAACAACCACTGGACATGAGGTGTGAGAAATGTACCGATCTGCGTTCAAATTACTGTCCATCCGAACTAGAGATGTGCCCAATCCTACTAATCCCCGATGGCTGCCCAAACCATTACTCCAGGTGCAGGGCCTCTATGCCGACATCGAATACAAGCAGGTGACGAGCGGCATTGTTCCGAAGATTGGGCACATCCGAACTAGAGATGTGCCCAATCCTACTCATCCCCGATGGCTGCCCAAACCATTACACCAGGTGCAGGGCCTCTATGCCGACATCGAATACAAGCAGGTGACG
>BMAW01004519.1:80058-107166 GCA_019974015.1 Nephila pilipes | reverse complement strand
GCCTCTATGCCGACATCGAATACAAGTAGGTGACGAGCGACATTGTTCCAACCTAAATATTGACTAATCCTTTAATTTTACTCGTCTGTTTTCTTAAAGTTTTATTGCACTTCTTTCGAATGGTGACATATGTCTGAAGTGAGTTGACAGAATCAAGTAATATAAAACGAAACTGTATTTTGAAATCGGAATTTTTTCTCTCTTTTACATATCATCTGGATGCTCAATTGCGAAGCTCTAGCTATTTTATTTTAACTACGGATCATTAGAAATTATTTTTAAGCAAATAATTTCATCTCGATGTATCATTTCCCTCTCTCATTAGTATATGCATTAGATTTATTTTAAATAAACTTTTAATAAAGCGAACTGAAATAATTCTTCATCAGTATATCTTACATATTTTAAAAATTGATAAGCATGTTCACAATTAGTAGCATCTTTAAACATTTACGATTTTAGTTTTGATTGATTGCATATTATTGTCGCAGTCAGAAGCAACACGAAGGCTATTGGAATAGACCTCGTAATTTTGAACCTGTGTCAAATAACGAGGACGAATTCTGAACTGGTACCCACCTCTCCAAACTTCCTGATCAGACCATATGGAGGACTTGGAGCCTCCACAGATTTAATATGCATCAATTCGATTACGTGAGGATCTTAGGTGGCATCAGGTCTTAAGCTCATAATTCGACGAAAACAATTCCAGCCGACCACTTCGTGATATTGGAGTAATAATGATATTGATATAAATGATAACAAGCCCTTTGATCATTCTAAGGATATAAGTGATTACCTGACAAATACGAAAAACAAAAGTAATAAATTGGGTTCAGCGAAGTTACTAATATGATCAATCTAATTACCGGAAATCAAAGACGTGGAGCCAATGAAATGAAAAATGTAAAAAAAGATGCTCAAACTAAAGAAGCTTGAAAATTAGATGGAAAAGGAATTTCTTTTGGATTCTCAATTGCGAAGATCGGAAGCTGCAGCTATTCATCCATAGATTTATAAAATTTAATAATTTGCAAGATATTTAAAGGTTTGCGTTTGACTATGAATGAATTTCCGTTTAATGTTTCAACAACGATTTCAATTTCTGCAATTTTGTGAAGATTGCTTCAGACCGGTAATGTAAAAGAATTTACCGTAAAATATCAAGTAACTAATTTTTCTTGATTTTTGACTTGGAACTCTTTCATAAATCGAGAGCACTGGTCTCTAACCGGGTAATCGCTTCTCCCAAGTGTGCCATCAGTAATAAATTTTAAAAATCAAAATTAAATATTTTGAAGTTTAAAGGTAGGTATTAAAGGCTTATAATATATTTAAAATGATGTGCTTATTTATAAAAGAGAAATAAACATGTAAGTAATTTATGAGGGATACTGTTAAAGCTCAAGCGGCCCCTTTCGCCCTTTATCAGATGCACGAACATCATAGTAGATGACCATTTTAGTTTTTTTTACCCTTCTACCTTCTCCTTTTGGAGTAGGATCTTAATAAGCACCACTCCCAATAGAAGATTTCAGAGTCAAAGGCATTGGGTTGGAGCAATATGAACTCATTCTTGTGTATTCTTGTGCAAGTGGCTTTTGCAAGCTGACTCGTACGTGTTAGGGAACAGTTATTTAAAATTATACAATACACTTATTGATTATACAACAGAGCTCCACAACAGATACCTTTAGAAAGTAATAAGTCGAGGTCTAGACAGTGCCTTAAAATTTAGGTAAGACTCTGAAAATATTTTATGTATATTTAAAAGTATTATGAGTATTTCATTGATTTAAGAATTACAGCCTTAAGCTCATTTTCATATAGATGAAAGGTTTGAATAATAAAATAGATTAAAATGAAAGCGAACCGCTTTGAGAACAAAAGTTTTTAAGACGTTAAATAAAACTGAGGAAAATTTAGTAGAGACAGGGATGGATTATGCGAATTACATGAATTAATATAAGAACAGTTGGAAAAAAATAGATGAGGCTGTTCATTCATTAATTGAAGTATACTTTTTCGAAGTGGATGCAGTTATACTTCAAAGAGGGACATCAAGAAAAAGGTTCTTAAGTGGTTAAACGAATTAATTCGGTGTTAAAAAAAAGAGATGAAACTCGTATTCAAAATAATGAGCAACGCAGGTTTAAAATGATAAGTGCTCAAACCTCTGCAACACTTCCAAAACTAGTGTTGGAAAACTATTCAGAGGACCTTAAAAATTCATGGAGTCTTGAATAAGTTACGAAAGTTGATTATTTGCATACAGTCAGGAAGACAATTCGCGTACCTGAAAACATAATTTAGTAAGCAATGCAGTAGTTTCATAAGAATTGAACGAAAAGCACTATTATAAATATTTAAAAACTTTAAGGGAAATTATATAATTAGTTAATTCATGAATAAGTTGTTGAATCTAGAACCATTCAAGTGTTAAAATATTGTCAAAGTTTTTTGACGGTTATATGATGAAATCGAAATTGCAGTTCTGAATTAGAAAGCCCGAAGTGTTACAAAAGGTTCTTGGGTCAGTTATGAATACATGTGTTGTTAAAATCTATTGCAGAAGACTTATTCTAGAAGTTAATCGAACAAAATCCAAAGAATAAATGTGTTATAGTTTTATTAGATTGCATTAAAAATGAAATAGAGTGTTGTGAAAAGCGTCTAAGCGTCTGTTGACGTATCAGAAAAAAATTACATTGCCCTCCTCATTTTGAACATGGGAAATTCGATTATAAAATTTTTTCATCAAGTGTACACACAGCTGTTAGTTTTAATGCTGTTGTGATAACTGTACATACACCTTTAACGATATGTTTCATAACTCATTTTTTGTGATAAAAGTAGGTTACCAACTCTGCTTCTAAGAAAAAGGGTAAGCATTGGCGATTTCCCCATTTTATATAAAAATGTTTTGGTCATATCACGAAAGAAATAGTAAAATTTTAAATATTTGATCAATGAAAGAAATTTCTTGTAAAAAAATAGAATATAAATTTTTGAAAAGACTAAAGCAACACTTTTAAAAGCAAACATAATGTACATACAAAATTTTTCTATTTTGCTCTTCATTTTAAACAAAATCATGCTTTGTTTCATGTTTTTTTCAAAATAATTTTTGGTTAAAGTAAAATTCATAAATTATTTTACTGACCATATCTTTGAAGTAGTACTATACAAGAGTAACTTCCCCCTTGACAATTTGTTTCATTCGTCTGTCCATGTTAATTTGATAATGCTAAAGATCTTCTTAACATTGCATTGTGACGTGGAAATACAAAGAATAATGAACAAGTTTTAAAAAATTCTTAGGAGGGTCTCATTTTTTTCAGAAAAATATTTAACCCATTTTAAACCAGTTGAAAAAGTTACAAATTCAGTATTGTGTTCCATTTCTTAAAAATTATTTAAAATTAGTCGCAGATCAAATTATTAAGAATCTTCTTTAGTTCTCTTTCGCTTAAGGCGACAAGGTCTTCAACCGGGGTTCCGCGAAACCCTAGGGTTTTTTGACAGGGGCTCCGCAAGAGATCACTCTTTGCTTAATCAAATCACCAAAACTTCAGTAAAATTTAATTTTTTTAAATAAAAGATCGAATTCTTAAACGCAGTTTGCTTGCAAAAATAAATATAAATAAATATTTTATGGTAAAAAATAAATTCTTAAATTTAGTAAAATCAAGTGCTTCAAATACATTAATCGAGACACATTAGGTCACATATTAGTCTTCATTATTTGGTTCAGGTGAAGAATCTCCCACTTAATTGGCCATTTATTTCACTATTTTCAGGGTATAAAATAAAATTGACGATATTTTTAAAAATTGAAATTGTGGGCAGATTGTATTTTTAAAGATAATATTGAATGCTTTCCTAATTTGCATAATATTTTAGAAGACGGTAATGTTAATTCCGATAAAAATGAAAAAGTTAGTTTGGTCCAACATTTATCAAATCTACAAAAACATTTCTTGAATATTTCTCTGTTCTAAAAGAAAAATTATTTTGGATTTAGAATCCTTATCAAGATTGTGACACCTCCTAATTCCTAATAAAAGAAAGAGAACAACATGATAAATTGACTGGCTCTCAATTGAAACTAAATTTTAGTTAAGTTGATACTAAGCATTTTTGGATTGACATTAGTAAAGAATATCTTAAAACTGTCTAAAGAGCTGTGAAACATCTAATGTTATTCGTATGTTTCAATCTATGTATGCGAAAAATCTTTCTTTTTGTACGCTGCGATAAAAACAAAATACAGAAATGGATTGGACGCTGAAGATGACATTAGACTGCAGATTTCAACAATTATTCCAGATTCAAAAATACTTTGCAATAAAAAATAATTACAGCCAAGTCCTTAAAAAATTCTTTTTATTAATTTGTATTAATTTAAAAAATTTTTGTCTTTGTCCATTATTCAAAGAATATATTTTAAGAAAAAAAAACAGCCTTTAGCTACCTTGTTATTCATTATCATATTAAAATGATTCTATTATGATAAAATAGAGATATAATAATAATTTTGTAAATTTGAGAAGGATAAAGCTTTGATATACTATTTCTTTCTTCTCTTTGATCAAGAGGTTCCTTCAAGAAAATGGTAAGCGCGAAGGGTTCCCCGAAGTTTAAAAGGTTGAATACTCCTGGTTTAAGGCATGCAAGGCGTTGTTCAATATTTCCCTCTCCTCCCCTCCCTATGAAGGTATCTTTTCCTCTAACAACCAATCAAACATTTTAAATTTCTTAAAAGAAAGCTGTCTAATCATTCAGATGTAAATTTGCCCGTCATAAATGTTAGACTAATTTTTTCATTACTAATTTCGTGAATTATCTGTTACTTTTGTAGGGCAAAACGATTTCCCCTCTTCTTTTAGTTAAAGTAGGTTTAATTGAATATAGATTTTTTATTATTTTCAAGAGAGTTATTTTCTCTTTCCGTAACTTTTTATTTTGCTGTGAAAAACATACAACAGAGAACGTATATATATATATATATATATATATATGCATATAAGCATTCAAATCATTCTAAAAATCATAATTAACGTAAGAAGATGCTCCTTCTATAAAAATATATGATCTAAAAGCTGCATATGTTTTCAACATTCTGTATATGGTTGGAAGTACAGAGATAATAATCTCTTTTGAGGGAAATAACAACTTTTTGCATTTTATTTCAACAAAATTACAGAACGCTTTAAATGTTTCGGTTTTTACAATGCAAATCGAAAAATAATTTAAATTAAAAACTCTATATCCATTGCCAGTAAATTTAAGATATATTACCCACATTTATTCAATATATGCGCAAACAACCAATACTAAAGATACTTTATATCAGTGCATTCTTTAAATTTTGGAATGCGTTACTTTTTCTTTTGCGAATTATTCCGCCAATGTTAATGTTGCAGTTATCTCCCCTAATACGTTATGCATTTTTCTTTCAAACCTTTTTATTCTAATGCTCATATTAGTACTCAAGATATAGTTTCGACTTTATCATTCGCAAATGATCCCAGTTCTATAAATGTAGGGGGCATGCCTAGATTTTTATCGAAGTATTATTGAGTTAAAATAGGGGAAAAACATTTTACTGCACTAAAATTCGATCTCTCAGTACATACCAAATAAATTGAACACTTTTTCTCGTTTACAACGTCATATAAAAATATTTAGAGGTCAGTACATTATTAACAATAGCCTTCGTTTTGATACGACCGAAAGAAATTTTTATGCAATTTCAGAATTTGGCTATACGTGTGTACAAAATTTTCATAAAAAAAATCACGCGATATGTAACTACAATGGTGTTCTGCAGCAAGGAAAAAGCGAGTAGCATCAGCTGCCAATACTTACTCTTCTAGTTTTTAATGTTGCTTCACAACAAATGGATATTTTTTTTGAACTGCCGACCTGTTGCATTCTGATTTTATATTTACTGAAACTCTTACAAATGTACCTGTTTTTTCCATATTTCACTTTCTCTTTTTTACTTCATGATAAAGTACTTTTCTCATTTTCTAAATAGGTGTTATAAAATGAATCAAATTACATTTGTATGATTTATAAAATTTTCTGAATGGGGTTAAAAATTTTAAAAAAGTAAATCTGTTGACTATTTTATCTTGTATTGTGTGATTTCCAATACCAAATATCCACAATATTATTTAAGCTTTAACTTTTGACTTTAGTATTTTTATTATTAAAAAAAGGATAAAAATAGATAAGCAAAAATTTTAAGTTTTTGTGATTCAAGCTATGGTGATTAGGTGGAAGGGGAAGGAGCGGAAGGAAGGGGGGAATTCGCGAAATTTTTTTAAGAATTTAGAAAAAGGTCATAATTGAAAAAGTGATAGGAACCACTGATCCAGAGAGTAAATAACATTTCAATGAACAAGATGCCACGATTTAACTTTTGAGTGAATTAGCAATGCCTGAGAAATGTCTATTAAGTGATGACATGTCTTCGAAAGCTGAGAGGTTTGGTAACTAAACAAAATTTAAATTCCAAATTAAAAATTATAATTAAAGGGAAACTTACAAACAAAAATTGTTTTTCAAATGCAGGCCTTTATTTCCACTTGAAAGTTAATAATCTTTCATCAAAGGAAATTATATACCCCCAAAAACTTAAGCTAAGCTTGTAATACATACATTGAATAAATTACTAATTTCCCAATTAAAAAAAATCCATATTTTTCTTCCATTGTATTACTGTTCTTTATATTGTAATCGGAAAAAAGACGGAAAAGTTTCATTTGATTCTTTTTTTAAAAATTAAAATCTAAAATATTTTTTGTAATAATTATGTACTTAAAAACTGAAAAACTAATTCAATTCCAAATCAGACAAAAAAAAGTTTGTTGGATAATGTATGAGTATTTAGGTGACTGAAATTAAGTCTAGTTCCCGAAAAAAAAAAAATAAATTTTTTTTTTTTTTTTTTTTAAATGAATAATCTCATGGAGGGTTTTAATACAATCTTTTCATTTGTAATAACAAAAAATTCGCTTTCTCTCTCTTGATTGTAAAGAATACTTTTGATTCCTAATTGAATTTGTATCGAACTTTTCTAATTTTAATGGTATTAATTATAATGTTTGGAATCTCTATACAAATTTATTTTTTTCTTCGTGATGTGATAAGTCAATTAAAAATCTAATTAAAAAGATAAAATCTTAAAAGCAACACACGAAATGGGAAGTTGAGTTATTTTTATTTCTTTTAATGAAAATCAAATATCTTTTTAACTATTGTATGCTACTTAATTGCATTTAAGACATGCTAATGATCTCTTAAGAAGGGGAAAATTATTTCTTAAAGAATTATTAGCATCAAAATATTTTATTTGTTGATGTGGAAGATTTATAAAAACTCTGACTCGACAAGTTAAGGTACAACTGATTTTTTAACTCTCACTATTAAAAGAATAAGAATGCAGGTAAAATATATAATTTATTTGAATGATTATGAGTGACTTCAATAAGCCCTTATGAAATTATTATTCCTAGAATATTTGTTAAGGAATCGGGTACTTAATGAGTTCTCGAAGGAAATTGTAAATATCTCACTTTTTAAATTTATGAGGAATTTTATGCTTTTGATACGTGATCCTCATGGCTATGGAGCAGCAATTCTTAATTTAGGATGGTCCCCCCTTAACCTCTTTGAATTCACAATTGAAAGACCCGGAAAGTTTTGAAACACATAATTCTCAGGAATGTCATTGGTTTAATAGGGAGGAAAAACGCTTTATTTCTCTTTGCAGCGACCCTTCACCCCTCTCTGCAACTTGTTTAAATGAGGTTTCTTGCCAAGATTGACTCAGGCACTTACATGATTTCATCAGGCATTCATCACACTTCTTTGCTGAGATACTTCACACTCACAACACCCTCCCCCCTTACACACTATACTTTACGTTTTAATCTAAACCCCATCACGCGATGTAACTCAATCACTTTATTAGTGTTCACACTACTTCATCGTTTATCTCGTATAAAAGTATGTGAGTTCTCTAGCTAAATGTTAAATCAATGAGATCAATTTTTAAACTCAATAAACTAAACTTTGCATGAAATAACTGTCTTCTTTTTGAGTAACTTTGTCATTCAATTCGATCTTATTTATTTTTGATCTTATTTATCTAGGTTCTTCTCTTTCCACTATATGATAATATGGCCTCTTAATAATTACTAAATGTGGCTAATTTCAGAATTCATACTTTGAAGATACTATTATTTAAATCTGAGAAAAGAAGTCCTGTTTCACTCTTACCTTCAGTTGTTGTTGTAGTAACACCTCTATAAGTCAGATTAATTGAGACCAGAGCCAGAAAGGGAAACCGAAAATCCGTGTTAACCAGAGACTGAAAAAAAATAAAAATAAAATAAAATATAATTTAAAAAACCTTTTTTTATATGTTGAGCAAATGATTATGAACAATATTTAAGTATGGAAAATAGATAACTACTTTGTGAAATATGAAATATGCTTAAAATAGTTTTGTCATATTTTTCATTTAGACAAGGCACTGTAAGTGTAAGGAGTATTTTTACAAGAGTGCTATTGTGAAAGAAGTTATTGGTTTAGTATTTAGTAGTTTTTGCAAATGGATCGGGGAGTTTTTTGTTGATAAAAAACATCACTCATCTTGAGGAATACTTAAGATGATATGATAGAATTTAAATTTCACATACAATGCATAATTTTAAATATAAGAAATTTGTAAAACTGAGTTAAATTTTTTTTGTAAAACGTTGTAAAGTCGGTAAAACATATAATAAAACTTCATTATTAGATTAGTGTTCTTTCAATAAGGCAGTTAATAGTTTAAAAGTTTATGCTGTTAAATACTACATAATATTCTTCTCTTGGGTCGACCCTCTCTTACTTACCTCTGTATACAGATTATTTTCGCCCTTTCTTTGCAAAATAATTAGAAAATAAATGCTCCTAAGCCTACAGTAGAATTAGAAAAATGACAGCGGAATAGCCGTATCTGTAGTAACAGCTCGAAATGCATGTAAGCAGCAAGATTTCCCCTGCCATGTTTCACGAAAAAAATATTTCGTGAATGAGAGGAATTGAAAGACAACGTTATAAAATACGTAAACAAACGCCTGGCATTCTGGTAAGCATTTATGTTTCCTGACGAACGTAAATTAAACATTTTTGAATCATACAGTAGACGGATGATGAGTAGAAAACACACCATCAAACACAGAAATACATTCAAAAATTTCCTTTCAACTTTGAAACAGGGAGGTGGAAGTATGCTTGGTTGGATTGTATGAGTGCTTCAGGGGTTGGTAATTTAGTCGCAATTGATATAGTTATGAATCACCAGCTTTATATAATAATAAAAAAAGTTACAGCATAGTGCGACAAAAATGAGTCTTCATGCTCATTACGTTTGTGTGCATGACAATGGTTCCAAGCATACAGCTCTAAATATTATAATTCTAATGTAATACTACTAAATTTATGAATCTTCCTCCTAAGTCATCAGACATCAATCTCATGAAACATGTATGAGAAGTTCTTGATCAGAATCTTAGAATCAGGTCGATTTCTCATAAACATGACTTGAGAAACGCTCTTAAACTAGAATGGGACTACATTTCTAGTTTAATGACATCAAATTTAATTGAATTTATGCAAAGAAGTCTCAGAGCAATTATTCAAGCTCAATGATATCCTACTAGGTATTAATTATAAAATTCTAGCTTAAACATTAGAGATTAGGTGCATTGTTTGAATGCTTTCTACATCATAAGATTATGCATTATAAATGTCTTACAAGTCTTATATTTTATATTTAGTTTGTTCATATAAATTTTACATGGAAATATTAAACTGTGTTCTATTATATATATACCCAAAGACTTATTGTATAATGTATATTTAATGTAATGAGTATTTTCTTATATAACCTTTTTATATTACAGAATGTGAGGCGTCTTTAGATTATGATTATCACTGTACAAATACTATCTACATCTTATGCCATTTGTCTTAGGTGATAAGTGACGTAACTAACATTATGTGGATTTTGAGCAGACTATTTGTAAAACTCCTTTCTTCACATTTCTCTTTCATTTATTCATAACTGTTAAAATATAATAAAATAAATAAAATAATTTTTCAAAATTACGTGGATGAAACAAATATATGTTATTAAGGAAATCTGCAAATTGTATCTTAAATTAGAAAAGAAAAAAATTCTTTTAAGCCAATTCAGGTTACCTGGATGGGACCCGACTTAACGAAGTTCTACTATACTCTTATTAAATTATAATATTGTTACGAAAATTGTCTGGTGTTTGTAGGTGAACAGACGACAACAAAATCGTACTTGCACAAATTTGCAGCACTAAATAAACAGCAATTCACAGTTTAAACAAAACCACGCAGTTTGCAAAGCAAGCAATATAATCGCTTTCTCTCCGAAAGACTAACTCACTGACGATCAGCGGCTTTGTCTATTTATACCTTGAAGACCGGATGTGACGTCTCATAGAAAGTTCTCCAATGTTTCTGTCCTATTCTGGAAATTCTCGTCGAAACTAGATTTTACTTGAAGATTCGTGATGCCAATTTTTGTTGCCAAAGTCACCAAATTTGTCGCCAAGGCCGGGGGTCGAATTCCTGCTTTCCCCCTTGGCGTCCGGATAGCCTGTGAACGTCTCTTAGCAACCTTTCTATCAGTATTGCTGGGAAGCAACATTTCGTATTTGTAACAATATGTTGACCATGTCTATTAGAATCGAATCGAAAAGATGGAAATGGAAATAGAATAATCACAAGCTAATGCTAGTTGATATCTTAAGATTTTCATAGTATCGTCCAACGGCTTTGAGATCAAAATGATCTCGAAAATTTAAAATCAAGAAAGTATTAAATTCGAAGCAGTCCAAGGATTACAATCCCTGTACAATATGAAGTTATAGAACTTCATATTGGGCCCGAAGGAGGAACACGACTATGCCTCAGCTCATATGAAATCATTGTTCCACAACAAGGACAATGACATCTGCTTCTGAGGTGCACAGATGTATTCATAATTAGGGACTCTGTAAAATCACTCCTTGTGTATGTCTCTTTTAATCTATGATACAAAGGTGCCTATTTACGTTGAGCAAGATAGCACTTAATATGAACCAGACTGCTACAGGCTTCTGCACTTTTTGAAGATGAGCCTCTGTTTCTTTGAAGAGTGGTGCAGGTTGTATGCTGATCCGGAAAGAATAAGACACCAGATTCGATCAATCTCACAGTGCTGAAAGATGCAGTTAGAAAAGAGATGGAATAATGATGTGGAGTGGAAACATTTTGGATGCTCTCACTGATCCTCATGTGATCAATGGAGGAATGACTGCATTGAAATATCAGGATGAAGATCGTGCTGTATCATATTCGTCTTAATCAATGATAATCTCTGACCTCACAGAATTTAACTTGGGAATAAGTATCTAGAATACTTCTGTCTGCTTTTTCCTGTCTATTCTAACTCGAAAGTCCTTTTAGTACAAACAATGAACGAAATATGTGTGAAGCATGGTCAGATGGCAAGGGTGACATCTAAGATTACATCACATTCTTCTCAGCTACGTATCGTCAAACAAATTTTGATAACAACTAAATTAATAAATGTTCAATTTTTTTTTTATTCGACTAACATGCATTAAGTAAGAGTATTTAGTGTTATGGGTAAGGGACAACAATAAACATGAAGAGGTGGTAACAGGAAACTGGAAAGTCATTGGAAGAGTAATGGATTCATAGTCCAAGAGTAACGGATAAATACACCAACAAATATTAAATGAAGATATCTTTACGTATTTGTTCATTTAATATTCGGTCTTTGTTCAAAAATGAACAAAGACACCGAATTGAACAAGAATACAGACACTTAGTTCATTTTTGAACTGGCGTTAGATATGTAGTTACTCAAATTATTTGTGTTTTAGCTTGAAGTAAATGTGAAATAGAAAGCATGTTCATGTATCGATTTCGTCATCTGACTGGGAATCAAAATTACTAGATATATTAGTTTCATTGATCGGACTTTAAATTCAGACGGATATATAAGTAGACGGAAATGTTGAATAAAGTTAAAAAAAATATATAAATTATACAGAAAAGGAAATGTATTGAGGGGAAATAATATTTACCTTAATCGGAGGCTTGCAATTAAACATTTTTTTCTACGATAAAACTGTAAGCTGTTATTCAGAAGTATAATTGAAATTTAATTACAGAAATATTAACTCTGTTTAGGGTCTTTTTTTGTTATTTTACTTAAAAAATATACTTTAATGTAATAATTTATTGTTTTATGAACGTCACACTAGGAAGTAACACAAGGACTATCGAACCTCGGTCAAGTAACGAGGATGACTCCTGAGTAGGCAACCCCATAGCCAAATTTTTACACATAGCTTCGATACATTATTCCTTCTTGGATTCTCGACATATTTAACGTCATTAACCTCTCTACTAGATGCGTCTTTAGAGGAATCAGGTTTCGAACACACGTCTTGGCAGAAAGAATGCCAACCACGAGTTCGAAACCATGAGCACTCGACCACTATGATCTTGTACTTTAACGTACAATATATCAAATGCATTACTATAAATTCCTTTTAGAAATAAATTATTCGAAACTCGACTGAATACAAGAGGAACACTACAAAAGACTTAAAAATTTTGAGTTAATATTTAATGTATATCTATAAATGTAACAAATGTATGTTGGAAATAAATGTGAGCCGTAAATGCTCTTTGTATCTTCTCGAATACAATATAGGACAGAAAAATGTAATGTAATTTTCTCTTACGTTTGAAAATTTAACTCACGTAAAGTTTCATGATTCAATGAATAGAGGATACAGATGTGGAATGCAATAAATATGTATGACATCAGTTAAATAGTTTATATACTTTTCAGAATATATTTTAACTTCGGAAGAGATACAATGTAATTTTCTTATGAAAATTTTTATGTTTTCGAAATTTAGGGAATAAAATTATTTAAATGTAATGAATAAGCTCGTATATATAGTTTTAATATTTTTAGAGAATATATATTTGTACCTACATTTGCTCCTACACAGTCATGGAGAAATCAAATGTTCGCATTGAGCAATAAATGCAATGTTTTTTAAGAATCCACATCATACATGCATGAAAACAGATATAATATATAATAGAAATTATGAATTCAAGCTGACTACAATGAAATAAGTATGTTGTATTTAAAAAAGGAAAAATAGTATTAGTTTTGTCAATAGTCTTCTTTAATATTAACTTTTTAAAATGAGGAAAAAAACGCAATTTACGATACACAGAAATACTTGAAAAAAACTTTTAATGATGCTATCTGTTAAAATTAGTTAATGTTTTTAATTAAACAGATTACAAAATTTTATTTGAGAAATTTAAAAAAACTAAGATTATTGTTCTACCTTCTGTGACAAAAAAATGCCCACATAAGAAATTGTTTTATGAGATTGTGATATTTACATTTGTGACTGTGATAGAAATTTGCATGCACTGTTATTGATTTGAATCCAAGAATTGTCCTACTGCTCAGATGTTGTGGGTAATACTATACTCACTCTCTTTCTCTCTCTGTCTCACCTACATAAATACTCATTAAACTAACCCATTATTTTTAGGAGGATTTCCACACTCCTTACGCAGGCTGGCCCTCAACAGGAATGGAGATTTGATCAGAATTAAAAGTAGGACTGGGATGAGAACCACAAAATCCTTCCTTCTGAAACACAGTCGTAGCTGAAATAGAGACGATTAGTGGAGAACTGTGGTTTATTCATATGATAATCTTCTTTGGCGGTATCGATTTCAGGAAAAACAGTGGGTGGTCGTTGATGATGTGACGAAAATAATCGGTGGTGGCCCTTAAGAGTTCTATCAGGCAGCAGACACACACACACACACACACACACACACACACACACACACATGCACGCACGCACAAGGGACATTCGCGACAGTCAATGTTGGTGTAGTTTCTCTGACTCTGTACACTTTGTCTTTAGTTCCTTGTAATAATTAGTATGATATTTTCTTCGAAAAGTTCCTCCTGAATCTCAGAGTCACCCGCTGTGTCTTTTTTAGTAGCGTATTAACTGGGAAAAGTGTTTATCATTCTGTAGCAAACATACAATATCTATAAGGATATCTACGATTAATGTTAAGGAATAGGAACAAAATTTTTGGAGTACTTTTTTCAGCTATTAATATTTATTTTAATATATTCCGCTGTTATAGGCAATTAGAGAGCAAAATATTTTGATACTCTATTGAATTTCATAAAAATAAATCAATTTTTACTCCTAAGTAATGCGCTCCTAATTTTGTCTACTATACTTTTATGACTAACTGATTTTTAATTTTATTTGATTAAATGAAAAAAAAACATGTATATTTTCTTTGAACGTTTCTAAATTTTGCTGACGTATATAGTAAATTCTGTGTAAGTGGCAAGCATGTTAACTTATTTTAACATTGAGATGTTTTTGTTCTGAAAAATGTCTGATGTAAGGCTTAGTTCTTTTAACATCCTTTGATGGCAACTGACGCTAGCCTCTGAAAGTTTTAAAAAAGAACTATCTTGCATCCGATGATTTAGTAAGAGACAACACTACAACAACAATTAATTAAACGCTTAAGCGATAGACAGATACTTGAAGATTTTTATGATAATCCAATATTTTTGTTAGAGAGCATATTTTTTATTCCTTTTTATTCGTTAATTTACCACTGTTAAAAATTTCCAGTACCACAATTAAAACTTTAATATTTAAATAAATCAAACATCAGGAATTCAGGCGATATTGTATTTTTAGTACACTATGGTTTGTACGTTATGAATACCAAAAAACAAAACATAACATTTACTTCACGTGATTTTTTAACAGTGAAGTATGTCGAAGGAATTAAATTTCACAATCACCGATAGATGGCATTGCAATGACTGCTGCGATGTAACTTGATGTTATTCTCTGTGCGTGTGTGGAATTATGGTTTTCAAAAAGAGTAATCATCAAATGTTGGCAAGTTATTGACCGATGAAAACTTTTTACTAGTCCAAAATGGAATTATGCTAATTTATTTCCTTTGAGTTGAATATGGCCTGTATTTATGGTTAAGATTTTTTTTAAAATTTAAATGTGATTTATAACTCACAGAAATGTCACTTAATGGTGCAACAATATTTAAAAAGTACTTTTCGCACATATGAACTTTGTGTCAGATAATTTTCCTGTCTTAATTACCATTTAAAGCCGAAATTTTAAGTCAAAGTTCTTACTATTATAAATACACCCAATGAAATATTTTTAATCAGCAAACCATAATATAAATATGAGTTAATTAAAAAATTTTTTTTGTGAAAGCTCCAATTTATTTACTATAGGATTTTAGTCCGTTAATAATTTTTAGTAAAAATATATGATGCAAATATTTGTGTAATCAATTTGAAACAATTTCATTTGAATAAGAATCTATTTTTTTAAAAATAATTTTATACAAAAAATAGCGTAATGCACATAAACTTATTCTGAGTAAATTTAAATAAAATTAAATGAATGATGAACTTGTCAGCGTAGTCAATTACGGTTTTAAAAAAAAACTGGAATTCTATAAATAACAATTTCTTTTTTTTTTTAGAAAGATATTCGTTATTTTTTTTTTATCAACGAAAAAGCAAACACTAATACTTTTCTTCATGCTCAAACACTCTTGTTTATAAAAATAGTTACTAATAGTTAATCACGTTAAGTTCAAATTCTTCTATGCACGAAGAAAAGGACAAAAAAAAAAAAAAAAAAAAAAAAAAAAAATCTATTCAAAAAGATGAGTTATAATTATTCAGTTAATCTATTTTGGTTGAATATCTATTCCGCCGTGATACAAGCATTGTCACACCGTAAAGTAAACATTACCTTTAATTTTTATTGAACACTAGGTAAAGAAGGAAACTTCCCAGTCTTTGTTTGAATAAACACTCTTTTTCTTTAAGATCGATTAAGGAAATTCTTTTTTGATGTACGGGCATTTTAAATATAAAATGATTCAAGTAATTTGTTGCCTCAATAACATTTTTGATTTAACAACTTCAAATGATTTTATTTTGGCGTCAAGAAAAAAAATTAAGGAAGTGGAAATTCTATAATTTTAATAATCTGACAAGAGAATGAGAAAATAAATGGAACATTATAAATCCAATGCTCATTTTATATAATAGTTACATTTTAATTTAAATATATTGATTAACAATTTGAATTTGTTAAGGCAACTGAGACACAGAAAAAAGAGCTGATTTTAAGCTGTACTTTAAGGATTGCAACTTTTTTTTTTAAATTAAAAGCTTTGAAGTAAATTTTAAAATTAGGATATCTATATATTTTTCTATAAGTTTATGTAATGAAAACGCATTTACAAACATAAGTAATTATGTGCGAGCAATTAATAATCATTAGCTCTATTTACATTAATAAGTTAAGTACTTGCATTTAGGTACATCTTGCATAAAATCTGCATTTACAATATTAAAAATGTGCAGTGTATTAATTCTATTCACAAATGTCAATAAAAATTTAGAATATTAAATTTAATAAAATTAAAAAAAAAAATTAAATTTTACGATTCAAATTTCCCATAAATTTTATACTTTTATTTTTCTATACCTAAAATTTGTGAAAAAAATTTACTAGAAAAAAATTAAGTTTACTGTGTAGAAAATAGACTCATTTCATAATGTGCAAATTATCAACTTTATAGATGAGTAGATTTTGGGAAAAATGCACCAGAATCCTAAAAAAACAAATTTTGAGAAAAACTCGAATACAGATATTTTTCACTATAATTTAAAATACAATATTTTTAATGCAATCCAGCAACCCTATATTATAATTAATTGGACAGTTCAGCATCATTTTATCAGTTAATTACCTGGAATTTTAAATTCTAGAATATTAAGAAATAATCTGAATTACAACAAGTAATAATTATTTAGAAGTAATTTGAATTTAGGCTAAATCGAGAGAAGCACAGTTTCAGGAAGTGAATGTTTGTATAAATAAATCTTTTCCAACAACGAAGCTTTATTATCACCATACCAAATATCCAAACTAGATGGGCATAATCCATACTGTGAGTTAGCTTCCTTTGACTGTTTATGAAATATATACATACATACTCAGGAACATTGAAAATAGATCGTCATGAAGAGAGTTTCGTAATGAAATTTAATTCAATACCCATATTGATATAGATGACAGGTTCATTTGATCCTAAATCAAGGTATTTAAACACATACAGTGTGTACAATTAGACAAAAACAGTGCAACTTCAAGAAAACTCCTGACCAGCTCTTGCTGCAATGCATGCCACAATACGGTTCGGAATTCAGTTGATCAGACGTCGGATGTAATCCTGAGGCAGATAGGCCACAAATCTTGAACAGCTGTCTCCAAATAATAAACAGAGTGACACGGCTGCACCTGGCGTTTCAGCAGGTTCGTCTTTTGGGGACGAGTCCGGGGAGAGTGCTGGGCATGCGTCTGAACATGACTTAGAAAGTCTTGAGCTAATCGATATATATACGAGCGAATATTATCTTGTTGAAAAATAGTCCAAGGAAGAAAATTTAGGAAAGGTTCCATTTAGAGTCGAAGAATGTCATCAACATAACTCTGGCTTGTTAAGGTTGCACGTATCTCAACTAGAGTGGACTATCTATCATAGGCTATAACCAGCTACCAACACTAAACACCACATTTGGTCATTCTGTAGCATTTCATGTTGATCTAGCTTAACACTACAATAGACAGAGTCGCCGATGATTCGGTGTTGTTTAAAGGAATTGCTGAAAAGAGTGCTTGGATTGCAGATTTTCTTCCTCAAGGTGTCTGAAAATAGTTTGTGAAACAACTTGCAGACATACATCTGATTGTATCGTTGAACAAGTCACTGTAGGATCCACGAGTGCTTGCGGCACGATCCTAAGATCTCACCTCATTATCTTCCTTGTAACTCTGGGCCCTGATCTCAGCTTCCGGATACATCTCGCGTCCACTGTTCTCAACATATTCTGACGGCAGGTTCCGATCGCGATAATATGATGCGGTTTTCATAACGACCATCAGGTCTCTCTCAGACTCCCTTAATTGAGCGAAATGTTTTCTCATACTTCTATTTGGTATTCTTCTCTCTCTAAAGTCCTCCTAGAGTCGGAATGTGATCGTTATGTTTGTGAATCTTCCACTATGCTTCGGTTTATATAGGACCCACTTCCTGATTGCAGCTCCGCTGCAGGATGTTTGGTCATGCATATTGGCTCCAAACTTTCATGTCGGATTATTCAATTACTTTGCAAAGTTTCGCGATTGTAGCTTGCTTCCTTCTTAGTGCGCCGCTATTTTCGATCTGTTATATATATATATATATATATATATATATATAGGGAACCAAAACCAATACAAAACCAAATCTGCTGGAAAGATCATGAAAATTATTTTCCTTAATCATAAAAGAGTAATCTATTAGCATGCTGTGCCTCCCAAATCTATTGTAAATGGTGAATATTATGCTATTATTTTGAAATTTTTTCGACAACATAAATAAAGAAAACGTTATGAACTGGTGGGGAATTGGACACTACTTCATGTACGCGTGTCGCTACTTATGTTCAAAAATCTTAGTATAAACCCCAACGTTAAAATCATGCCCCATTCCCACTTACTCTCCAGATCTCGCAAAATACTACTTCTGGCTGTTTCGACGTTGAAGGCAGTTACGTGGAAAAAAATTTAATACAAATTCAGATGTTATTTTAGCAGTGTAGCGGGTTTTGAAGCAACTTCTAGAAAAAAGCTTATCCATTTCTTTTTGAAAAGGGTGTTGAACGATAGAATCGATGCATATTATCTGAGGGAAGGTATTTTGAAAAATAATAATTTATGTTTTGTTGTATAAATATATTTCTTAATTGTTTTTATGATTGTTATCCAGTTTTTTATGGAACGCCCTTTGTACACACACACACAAGACATTTGTTTTGTCTTTTAGTCCATACATGCTGAATAATACGAAAATAAAATGAAGCGAATTTATGACAATTTCCAAATTCAATTTTGTGAATGTGTATTTGATTTGATTTATTAAATCTTTACTTTGCATATAACGTTTGCAATTTCCACTTTAAATATAAATACTTTTTCTGAACTTTTTGGGCATAAAATACGCAAGAAGCTTGATATACAAAACTACTAGAGAAAGAAAAGTGTTTACTTTCTCATTATCGTTTAAAATTTACATCTCAAAATATTTTTTAATTAATAGTAAAATATTTAAAATTCAGGAGTAATAACTAAAATCGTTTCTTAATTTTAGAATTAGACAGTTAGATAATGTATGCTGTATGTATTAAGTGGGACTATTGAGCGTTTACTTTTTGATTGCAAAAAAAAGGTAACTAAAGAAATGTTGCTATGGTGTCTTCATTCTGTACCTAGACAAAAATAAGAATTTGGGGTGTTTTTTTGGAGGTATGTAATTAATTATAAATTTAAATTTTAATATTATTGTTTTTGCACTCTATTTTGGCTTGCTCTTTCATATGATTTTTGTATGTTTCCACAACTTGATCACGCGGTTTAAAAATAGTCAAGTTAAAGTACATTTTTTGAGCGATTTTAAGACCCATTATGCTTGTAAATATGTGTTTAAAATGGTCTTTTAGGAATCCCTGAGTCATTTTGGCAGCAAGATAATTAAGGAACAATTGTTGCAAAATTGAACTTATCACGAAAATCAATGATTGGCTTAATAAATTGGCGATTTCAAAAGTGTGATGGACAGTAAAGACCAAAGGAAGTATTTACTGACAACTACATTTTCAAGTAATATGTCTTGTGTATGGACGATAATACTAAGGAGATATATAATATATATTTACAAAGGGTGGCTGAAAAGTACCTGTTTTGGACGGGGTATGGTATCTCTGGTACGCTGGTGTTACCATTGTGTGCTATTATATATTAAAAGGCTTCAAAAGAAACTTGATATTGATTCAGAAGTTAATTTTAATTTGACAGCCATTTACTACAAAATAAAAATTTGATTAGTGCCGAGACGAAATGACGTCGTCATTTAACATCCAGTTATCACCATCAGTGGCACTTGGGATTATAATGTTACACTGGAAACCAAGCAACAAGGAAACTATGGTTGCTCTCAGTGAATCTGCTCCAAAGAAGGCGAAGACAGTTTCATCGACCGGAAAAGTTATGGCGAATGAGTCATATTCAATGACTTCTCGAAAACAGGAAGAGGGATCCTTGGACAATACAGCAGTAAGTCATTTCATTCCTAATACATTCTTTCCCATTCTTAACATTAGTACTTTTTAAGACATCCACGTATGTCATGAATTAAAAAAAAAAAAAAAGACAAATTTTTTCTGGAAAAAAATAAAGCCTTTTCATTAGAGCAACGGTTTTCAAATTTTTTCTCGGCGTACCTCATGGCCGGTAATTAAGGTCAAATATACTCCAAAACAGAATTTTCTTAAACAGTCATGTATTAAATGTGTCATTTTATTCTAAAAAGTTCGTACATGGCAAGGGTCCTTAATTGAACATTGTAGGAAACTGTTTCTTTAAAAATTGTCTTTTATTGGTTTTTTTGTGAATAAGTTTGTAAAATTTCAATTTTAATGTGTTTGAAAGAAAAGTATTTATTTCTGAAAAACATTGGTACTATTTCCCCTATACTAAAACGTTTGAAGCGCTCTTTCTGAAGTGAAGTAAATTCAGTTTGTGTATTTATTCATTTATATTCTAGTAACATACAGTTAGGATTTATCTCACTTTATACGGGAATACTATGCAATGTAGATTGGTAGAAACTCTATCAGCAATCATACTTAGCAATCATGTTTTAGAAAGATAGATCAGCAATCATATTTTAGACAGAGCTAGATTTCTTTAAATATAAATAAATGTCGAGTGGAGTCTCCGAAAAAAATTGGGAAAACTAAACTTTCAAACGTATGATTTTGGTAACCGAGGGAATCAATGGAACCAACGTAATATGATTGAATTTAATCTGGATTTTACCTTTTTTTTATTAGATTTCCTTAGTAACTTTTTATGGAGGTCTGAAGTTTTTGGATCACTTATACATAAGGATTATGCTGTTATCTTACTAAGGATAAAATGTATAGAAAAATACTTAATTTATGAACAAAATGAAAAATAATTAATCAGCATGAGGTTATCAAAACTCTTAGTTTTCAATCTATTTAGTTAAAACTGTGACTGAGGGAATCATTGAAACTATACGAATTTGAAAAAATTGGTAAAACCGGGAGGGAATAATATTAGATGATTAAAAAATCTAAAAAAAATAAGTTTTTACAATTTTAGTTCAACTTTTAAGTACAAAAAATGTTTTGAAGAAAGTATGAAATTTTCTTTTGTGAAGGTTTACTGAATTTCTGTTTATAAAGCCTTATCGAAAGAGTGCCACTTTTATTCATTTTCATTTATCTAATTTAAAAACAAAACCCTAAAGAAATTAATAAAATTATTATTCATTATTTCTTTTTTGGAAAAAAATGAACAATATTAACATTACATGTACGATTATATGATATTACAACAATTATATGATTAATACGATTATATGACGTCTTGTCTTATTTTGCCATTGAATCAACAGTTGCAATAATTGTTTGCATAAATTTATATAACCCGATAAAGAAATCTGTTTTCTAAGGAAAATTCACGTCATCAGAAGAAAATTGGAAAAGTAACCTTAAGATATAAATAACAAGTGGCATAAATCAACGAAAACAATTTTTTTGGAAAAAAATATAATTTAGATCTCAATTTGCAGTGACTAACCTTATAGTATTTTTGTATAATAGGAAACCGAATGCAATAAATTACGTCTAAAAAAGTTGAATATATTTAAAATGCAAAGTTATTTCATATTTAAAATATCCCGCAGCAAGAAACATTGTTCACATAATTTTTCTTCAAACAGTGATTAGTGAGTTAAAATTTATATATGAAAGAATATATACAACAGATAAATAAGGCCAAAAGATTTCAAGGCTTTCTGATTGAATTATTAAAACATAGGAGGGAAAATCTGATGGGTAAACACTTGTTTTCGATCATTGCAGGAAAAAAGCAATTAGTTGGAAGCGATGCTCCCTATCCATAAGAAAAGCTTGAAAATTATTCTCGAGAAAAATATTAATTCTTATCGGTGTTTATGATTACTCTTGTTTCATATCACACATTTCAGTCGAAAAGGTTATGATATTCTCTTTATAATAAAACCGCTGTGGGGGATTTTCTCTTTCTGGTTTTCTAATGCATCAATTTTATTATTAAACGAATAAGGGGAAATATTTTTGGTTAGGTTTAGGGTAGTGGTGTCTTCTTTTCAACATCTCGTGCATCTTTTCAAAAACCTTCCTGTATCCCCCCTCAGGAAAATGTGTTCCACATTTTGAATTAGAACATATGATAAAGAGTGAACTAGGTTTTCTGAATTCTTAAATTATTGATCAATTCTTCTTAAAGCTAATTTTACATGCATTCCTTTGAACTATTAATTAAATTGTTCTTAATCCTTAAAATATTTTCTTTTACAATAAGAATTTGCTATGATGTCTAAATTTTTTCCTTGTGTACGTTGCTGAAGTTTAATAATATCAATAAAAAAGTTAAGCACATCTATTTTTTCCACAATAAGTAAATACAGAGACAGATATTGATAATTTATAAACTTTTATGACAATATGCTCTAACTTTGATTAACAGATAAAATTGTATACATGTAAAAGAAACAGTTAATCACAGAAATTCTTCTTTGGTATGTAATTATTATCTGTAATGTTATTTAGAAGAATAATTAATAAACTAAAATAATTCGAGTGAAAAAGATGTAGTTTACAATATTGTTTAGCAAATATTTCATTCCCAATTCTTAATGTATGCATCAAAGTTGATTCTAATGAGCAACATATTTAATACTTTATTAAATCAAAAATATTTCTGTTTATTTAAATTGAAATTAATATATAATATTATAAAAGAAACTAAATTTAAGCTTTGCGCTCTTTGTAACTTTTTTGAACAAGTTTACAAATAAGCGTGAAGTAGGTATTTCAAAGTATTGCATGTGCAAATTTTACTTTCAAGTAAGTTAAATTAAATAATTGCTTATTCTTACAGACTGGATTTCTTAAATGTCATTTTTCTTGTCTGAAGATGTCTATTCAATATCAATCCTGGGTCACTAATAGAAATCACTAAACAAAACTTATAACTGTAAATTAAATCAGCTTTTAAATTCCCTTCTAAACATTGTCATTTCTTAAATTGATTTTGTTAATAATTAAATATCAATCTTATATTTTAAAAATTTTGATACAAAAAATACTGTATTAAAGTATAGTAAATACTACATTTTTTAAATGAATCTTTAATAATTAACAAGACTAGAGTAGCATGAAATTAACTGCAATTTTATGATGATTCAATGACAATTACCTTTATTAAACACAAACTATTGGGAATGTCTTTTTGATAAATCACCGAAAAATTTAGAAGCTGATTAAATTAAGTAAATAGTTACAAATATAAAATGAAAAGAATATTTTTAGCAAAAAAGGCTTTTGCTTTCTCTGTTTTTTTATACTCTTATAAATTATTAAATTTTTCTAAGCAGTTACAATTCAGACATGAACATACACTTTACATAGGTATCTTAAACAAAAAAGAAAATAATCGAATAATAGGAATGATTCGTATTTTAACCTTTTTTTATACATCCAGATATATACACATAATTTTTGAGTTCCAAAAATTTCATTATTATTATTTATAATTTATAGCAACTCAAATGAAACTAAACAATTTGCGCATAATTTTTTTTTTCTTTTTCTAATGCGAATAAAAGGAATGAAGTATTTAATTAAATAAAAACCATGGCAGAAGATATTTTATGAAATCAAACATATGGATATGTCTTAACTTATTTTCTTAACTTATAAAAGAAACTTATTTTCCTCGTATTGTAAATTATATATCAATAAATTTTTTAAATAAAAATTGATCCATTATAACTAAATGTAACTATTATATCACAGCAAATTTTTTATGTTCTCACTACGGGAGGATTAATAATTTTTCGTTATTTAAAACATCATAACTTTTCTGTAAAAGTCAACTGTCATTTATCATGGACAATGTATTAATTCCTTTTAGTTTACTAATCTTCATAAAGAAGCCGTTAAGAAAATCCGTGGAAATTATGTATTCAGTTTCAAGAACTTTTAGCATTTAATGACCAATTAGTTATTAACTTAGAGTAGCTCAGAAATAAAAAAAAAAAAAAATGAAGCTGTTCATGGAAAATCAACAAAGTCGGAGGTTTTGTTTCTTTTTTTTTGGTATCGGATTTTTGGTTTATGCCTGTATAGAACTCTTAACGCCGAATTGGGCCTGGCCCATGTTGCAAAATTCTTCGCAGCTGTCGCGACGTAACTGTAACTGTACTGCTTTCTCGCCGTAAGGGAGTTTCTTGCAACATCTTGCACTAATTATCTGGTTGACAAAACTGTTTGGCGTCACATTGTGGACTGTTCCGTTCTCATACCCACACATTTCGCCGTTTACTTATATGTTAAGTGGAAATTTCCAGTATTCTAGAGCCGTTCAGTTGCATTTGTGTCCTAAGAAATAGAAGCAAATGGCATCAATATGTCAGATATCGAAAACTGTTCTTCTTTGTCATTATTATTCGAAGAATCGGGCTTAATGCATTCAGAGCGCTATTTTTCTAGAAAATAATTGACGTTATAATTAATTTTTTTCTTTTATATTTCCTAGTTTTTTAATGAAAGGAAGTCAAGCGAGTAGCATACATTTTTTCTCCTTCAACAACCAAAAAAATAAATTATCTTAGAAAGAAAGCAATTTTTTCTCTTATAACCTTACGAAGGTATAAGCTTAAAAGGACAAGACCGATACATGCTAGAGCTCATCCATTTATAATGGATAAGAAGATGTCAGAAATTAATCCAGATAACGATATTTTTGTCCAAAGAATATCCAACCATGCAATGATTTCTGAAGTAATATGTATCTCCGAAGATGAAAGATTTTGTTCTTTGCATTATCAGATTATGAAGATTATTCCAATGGTTGAGCATTTTTTGTTATTGAAAAATTATTTTTTGAAAAAAAGGTGGAAAAAATTTCTATTAAAAGTAAAAAGTACTGCTAATATTTAGCTTAAAAAGTATGATGGGAATAGCGTTTTTGAATTACAAGTAATTATCTTGCAATAAAGAATGTCTCCTAAATCATAGATTGAAATAAGAAGCATACAGTTCTAAATAATTTTTAAAAATACAGAGTTTTTTTGCGAAACACATTTTAGTATATTAATATGATTTTTTAACTGAAAATTTCATTGAATTTGCATGATAATACGAATTGAACATTCTTGAACATGTAATAATCAATAATGATGAAAATTTATATGTTTCATATATATCTGCCAATGAGAGTACATTATTGTTATGATTTATAAATACATAAGTTACCGCATAGTTATTACCCAATCTGGAGTGTGTGTGTGTGTGTGTGTGTGTGTGTGTGTGTGTGTGTGTGTGTGTGTGTGTGTGTGTGTGTGTGTGTGTGTGTGAGGCAAGTGCAGAGTAATCGATTTTAACTTTAATTTTATTATTTATTCAATAATTTAATTTCCTAATTTTTCCATTCTCTCTTTAAAAGTAAAGCTTTCATTATTATTTCCTCGATACGATTCTTTTAAGCTTAATTTAATGTAATCACACGTAAAATCAGACAAAATAGCTATTTCCCGTCTAAAAACATGTAGGATGATCCCTACCAGATCTTAGGTCTGCACTTAGATTTCGAAATCCTCCATCTGTTTCACATGTTCAATGAAGTATACAGTGAAAATTCCCTTTTATATGTAACCAAAAACACAGCAAAAAAAACGCTCCCTTGCTTACTCTTGCTTTTACACCCATGCTCTCATAATCTCTATCCAACGGCGAGTTGTGTAATTCCCGCCGTGTGGAAATGCTCTCTCTCTCCTCTACAAATATATATATGTATATAAATAATTTGAAATAAAATAAATTATTACTTAATGAAATTAGCTGAGAATAATAAAAAAAACTTTTATTTTTAAAAAAAAAGACTAAAATGTTTTCTAAATTTGCACATCATATTACGACTTATAATCTGAGCACCTCTGAAAAATGATGTTAAAATAATAATAAAAAATATTAAAAAGAGGCAGATTAAACAGTTAAAATAAAAAATTAATCTTAATTCTAATTTTAGAATTTTTTTAACCTGATTTGAAATTTTTAGCTTATAATTTAAGAAAGTAAAATCAACACATTTCGCTATCCTTTACAGAATATTATTTTGTATTCATTGTTTCAACCCACGTTATTATGTTTTAAACAAATAGTAAATTATATATGGGCGGATAACAGCTTGACATCGATTTATAGTGATAAAAATGATAGCGAAATATCTTGAAAAGACATTGAAATTTAATCAGATAATGAACACAAATTTGGAGCGTGGTAATGTTAAAAGTGGTTCAAACCTATAACGTTTAATTGTTTTCGAAAACAGTAAAAGGCAATAAAAAGCGTTCATCAATAAGAATATTTATTTAAACGAAACAAATATTTCGTAAGAGATACAGTAACATTTTCGATTCATGAAAATAATTTTTAAATGAAATTCTTTTCAAAACAGTTTTATGATTAATTTGCAGTTCTTTTTTAATTTTTTCCTTCTAATCAAAAATCTTAATTTGATACTGCAATGTAAAGGTCAGAATTCTGTAGTTCTATGACTACAAAAAATATCAAAAGTACAGAAACTTTTTCATTGAAGATGAAAATTCAGAATTAATTTTCTATTCAGCTGCAATAAAATTGGCAATAGCTCGATAAATTGAAAATTAAAATAACGAAGTACACAC
>BMAW01004519.1:57313-76443 GCA_019974015.1 Nephila pilipes | reverse complement strand
ACACACACACACACACACACACACACACACAAATATATATATATAAATAAAAATCCATTTGGCTTTGAAATGAAAAATGAAGAATATTTCAAAATTTTAAGATTTTTTGGCGTTGATGGGAATGGTATCAGATGACCAATTCGAATACCTTTCCCAATAACACGCCATCGGTTGCAGGACTTCTACTGAGCTGATTAACATATTGGTTAGTTTTTAGATTACTGGAAAAACACTGCATGGTAAAATGAATCCCAATTCCAGTTGGTAAGACCTGATGGTAGGGCCCGTAGGGCTTGGGGACTCAAATCGTCAACAAGGCGCTGTGCAAGCCTATAATGGATACATAATGGTGGCAGCCATTTTTACATGGCAGGTATTAAGTCACCTAATTTAACTGAACCAATCACTGACTAGAAATGATTATTCTAAAATATTTAGAGACAATTTGCAGTCACTCATTGAAGTCTTGTATCCAAACAACAATGGGGATTTCCTCCAGGGTGACAATGAACCATGTTGCCTGATCAAAATAATTCGCGATTGGTTTGAGGAATATTTTGAACAATTCTATCGAATGATTTCCTCACCAATATTACCAGACATAAATCCCAACGAACATATATGGGGCATGAGCGGAAGTTCAATTCATGCAGAAAGTAATTTTCATTTTGCAAAGGGAGGTCCTTTACAATATTAAGAGGTATCCCATGACTTTTGACACTTCATTGTAGATGTAAACGTTCTCCTTATACTGTTTTATACTAATTTTAAAGTAACTGTTTATTTGAAAAAAAAAAAATTATATTTTTAGTTTTTATTCTCAAATATTAGACTTAAACATCCTTAAGCTAAATTGCGTCCGAAATTCAGTAATTATAACTTTTTAATGTGACTCAAAATTTATATTTATGAGAAGAAAGTAAAGAAAAAAAAAACCATATGATCCCCCTAAACTATTGAATTTTAAAGTATCGGTTGAAAGACCAACTCGACATAATTTCATTTCGCACAATAGACTATCTCACTAAAAATCTTTTATATCTCTTTTCTTTCTCCCTGGGCTTTAGTTTGTGCTTCTTACATCTCCGTCCTTAGAGAATTTACTCATTCGAGGGTAGCAAGGTCTTCGAATAGAAAAAAGGATATCATGGAAGTTATATGGCACGCTCTTTTCTAAATCCTCTGTATTATTTGTAAGTGAATGCTATCAGCAAAAGGCAGACGGTTTCCTACTCAGAGTCAAAGACAGCTTACAGATACAGATGTTATTGAAAAGGATCTAGGAACTAGGGGGATTCATAGTCTCTCTGGTACTTTCACTCTTTTTCTATTTTTTTTTATTTCCACCACCCTCTTCTCCACACTTTCTTTATATTATGTATTTGTGTCATCTATAATGCTCTTATGAGCAGTTTGGGTCCACTTCTTTTTTTTTTTTTTTTTTATAATAAAATAGAATGTACCAGTTGTATTGTTACTTCTTTTTTTTAAAGGACGAAAACTTGAAAGGAAGTTTTTACTTCTTTTTTTCATAATGTTGAAAGGGAAGTATAAAAGGATTTTGCGAGTTTTATAGTTTTTTTTGACTTTTTTTTATTTGATTGGTTTAAAATGGGTTGGATGTGGTCCTGGTTACGGTTGTATATGTCAAAAGAAAGACCTTTTTATTTAGAAAGGTGAACAGGGTAAGTGGGAATTGTAATTTATGTAAAATTTTTTTTTGTTTAATAGATAAACAAAATTCTTATTTATTTCTTGTTATCCTCTTCAAGTCATTAATTGTGTCTATAATTAGATGTCTGAATTTCGTGACATTTTTTATGAGCATTTATTTAGTTACTTTATTATTTTATAAAGAAATTAAAAACTTTTTGTTGCTGGAGAACTATGTGGTAAATGAGTAAGTAAGTGGTTTCACGATAGTTTCTGATATTTTTTTAATAATTATTTACAGTAAATACAGATGAAGTTAATATGTAGAATTAAGATTTCAGAAATAAATTTAGATGTTGAATTGTATCAACCATTTCAGAAAAAACTTCTTCACTACATTTATGTTTGTCTAAGTACATAATTGCGTATATGAATGTTGTTTTATCTTAAAATTTAAGATATTTTTTTTAAAATTTAAAATAATGAAAATGTATCAGATGTTCCAGTCTAAATGAGTAAACTGAAAATATATATCATGTTTTAAAATTCAATATTAGTCCGAAATTAAGAATGAACAATATATTCTGATGGAGGAAAACATAGATCATAGTAATTCTTATAATTTAGTTTTGAATCCAAATATAATTTTATTTGTCTATTTTTTGTAATTTTATTACTAATTTTGCCTTCACATCATAGTTTGTAAAGAAGTGTGATTGCTTCAGATTTCTAACTGCAAGATGTCTTTACTTAGTTTTTTTTGCACGAAATTGACAAGGAAGTATTCTTTTGCCTTTGCTTTTTAAATTAAATTACTGTATTTCCCCCCTCTTATCCCTAAATCAAGCAAATTTGTTTCTCAGCTTAACTTTTCAAAATGTTCATAGACGTATCAATTTTTTCCATGCACCATTGTTTTTGTTTATATAAATATTTCAAGTTAAGAAACAAAGATCTAAATCTTCTTTTCCCTTTTGTTTATATTTATCTCCTAAATCACCTGACAGATTAAAGCAGTCGTGGCAAATGAAAATCGGTGGACTAGTCCATTGAGTTTTAGAAGCTGCATATGAGTTTGTGCTGCTTAGTACGTGAATATACACTTTTAAACTGTTATTAAAAGCAACAACCTTTTTAAATACAATAGATGAGGACTTTCAAGTAGAGAATTACTTTGTAGATATCGCAAGCGGATTTTAGAATGCTGATTGGATATTCATTGATTTGTGTATTATAAATTTTTTTAAGAAACTAACATTAACAACAATATTAATTTCAAAAATTGAAGTACAATAGTTTGCCGTAATGGTAAATTAATACTTTTTGTGTGGAAGACTTTGGGGAGATTTATCTTCTATAACAATCCAGTGAATTTACGCCCCATTAAGAAATTCTTTCAAAACTTCATAATGAAATTTCTTTTAGTATTTACTGCATACAAACAGAACCTAGATGTCCAATGTTTTACTTACAGCCCAGTACAAATATTTTATTGTAATCTTAATGTAATTCAAATAGCTAGTTTTTAACGGTTTTCATTGGATATTAGAAAATCAATTAATTGCTAATTCAAACAACCAAATTTGAGTCATAAGTAATGCAGAATTATAAATAAACATTTTCAAATACATTGCGTAATTCCGTAGAGCAAGTTTTTGAAATGTTAATTGTGAATTAAATTTATTTAAACGACATTACTTCTTTGTTACTCTGATATGTTTATATTTCGTATTTTAAATAAATCATACAATTTATAAATATTTTTTAAAATTTCCTTTTAAACTCTTAAAATAATTTATTTATTTAATATATAGCATTGTTGGAAAATTCCAGTTTACTTTTATACTACTGCCGTATTATAATGTTCAGATCTGAGAATGATTTTAAATAGAAATATATAGTATTTATGCATATTCATGATTTATTAATAGTTCCACATGAAATATATTCCAGTTACATTTAAAATGTTGCTAAGTTATTTTTAATTGCTTAAGAATGAAATTTTTTATTTTTTATTTTTCCCCCTTAAATGAGCATTTTGTAGTACTGAAAAAAAAAATAAAAAAAAACGAGCGCAAAGTTATTTTAAGGGGACTTAGTACCTTTGCACCTTCAAAAATTCGATTTTTCAAATTTGTTTTCAAAAAATAGTGTTGAATGTTAGGAGTATTTTAAAGCAAATCGCGTCAAAAACCGACAATTATTAAGCCCTGTGCAACAAAAAATGTAAATGTCTTAAGTGTCTTGTTCTATGTAATGCAATGTAAACAAACCACTTTTTCTCAGTTTGTTATTTTCACATTTTCCCACAGGATTAAAAAAATGTTTTGCATGCAGAGCTTTAAAATTTTACATGAGTGTTGTACTTGTAGATCTTTATTCTGTGAACCTCAATTTTGTTAATAGGATGATTTAAATTTTATTTTATAACACGATACATGAAAAAAAAGTTACTAAATACAAACTTGAGATAACTTTTTTAATTTTTCAATTTTTTTAATGTAAGATAAACTTAAAATTTAAGGTTTACAGAAAAAGGTCATTATTTAGCTTTAATTTGGTATAAGAATTATGGTACAACTGTACATCTTTCAAATGTTATCTTGTGGGTAAGATAAGCTAATTTATTTTTTTAAATTTTTGTACGCATATTTCATGTTGTATAAGAAAATATATTAATTTAATAGCAAAACTTGACCCAATATTTTAAACTACGTATTTTATTACACAAACTGGCAAAGTTTCATATTGAAATGAGTAAAAATTGTTGATTTATGAAGAATCGAAAAAAGTTTGTCAAAATGTTCTACTTTTGATTTCGAAAAATACTAAGTCCCCTTAAATGAGCATTAAGATATAGTAAAATGAGCGATAAAATTCTTTATATAAAAATAATTTATACAAAGCATCCAGTTGAACAAAATATGTGTTAACATATTATTAGAATTTCATAGAATTCCTTTAATATTCAGAAAAATTTCTTATGAGAAATAGGTTAGACTTAACATAGTTTTTAAAGCTGTACGGATTGTAGTAACAGCGTGGTCATGATCACGAACTCATGATCGTTTTAGTCGTGCTTTGAGTCCTGATTCCTCTAAAGACCTGTCGTGTAGCAAAGCTGATGCATGTTAAATTTTCCGGCCCAAAGTCTACCCATGGGCGAAGTGTCGAAGTTTAGAGGTTGAAGTGCTAGCTCAAGTGTAGTCCTTTTCACTTGACCGAGGTTCGAAATTGCGAGGTCCGTCGAAACCCTTTTGGTAAGCTCGATCCCCGTGAGCATTTTATCAATAACCCTAGTGTAATTTCTAATTTTAATCTCAATATACAAATAAATAATCTAAGGATATATAACTCAAATTGGTGATGGAACTTGTAATTATGAGCTGTAATTAAGAGAGTGGACAATACTTACATTGGTACTTCACTCACTTTACTTCTACGACATGCCAGGATTTTCAAGAGCGATTGAATTTACCATGTCATCATTCCTCCAACATTATTATTCAGAATTCCTGTTTTGGTCAGTATTAGTTCTATAACGGCATCGTCTTTAAATTCGCAATGATGCCACTGCCAGTGTGAGTTTATGCTTAAATATTGAACGTAAATAGTAACAAGAAGTGCTGATTTCAAATGTATAAATTCAAAAGTGTATTTTTAATGATAAGATATTATTATTATAATATATCATAAAGGAGAAAATTAAGTATTGCATAAGAAATAAAGATGTATAACATATGTGTGTGTGTTTCAAGGTGCGAGGATGAGAATTTGATTCTTACTATAAACTGTTGGAAGAACGTAGGTTTGGTAACTGGTTTGTAGAATGGTGTCGAAATCCGTTAGTTCTGAAGATCGTTGTGTGGATCAATGAGGGGGGTTGAGCGCGTTTAATTTAAGATGATCACACAGCATGAATGAAAAATCTTGAGAATGAGATATTATTTCATAAGTCGTCTTCATCATCAGTTGTTTTAAAATACCTCCTTTGTAACGTGTAATATGGATTAAATCTTTGAATTAACATATTTATGGAGCTAAATGATTACTGTTGATAACAGACATATCAAATAATGAGCCCAGTAAAGTGACCAGGACAATATCCTCTTCACTTTACCGGGTTTGGTTTCCCATTTTTATAACTTTCCTCTCATACCAAAGGAGGACAAGATCAAATAAAATTAAGTTTAGGTAACAGATTCTTTTACTGAAGGCGATGAACTTTCATAGAAGCAGGATGTGAAACCAAGTTTCTACTCGTAGGTCTTCGGTCATGAAATTTGAATTTATGGCCTTTGGAATGCTATGCTGCTTCAGAATTCAGAGGAGTGTTACTAGATGTATAGCTTAATCAACCCAAAAGTTTCTTTAGCTAAACAGAATTAAGTAGAAATTTTATCAGTTTACTATTTTATTTAATTATAGAATGTTATTTAGTATGTATTTAAAAATGTTCATACCATTTCCTATATATATTCTGGTATTAAATTTTTTTAAAAAAATTATGTATTTTATTTATACTTTTATTTTTATATATATTAATGGCATTTTCGTAAAAAACAGAAGTAATATAGAATAAGTTTCAAAAAATGAAAGAATCAATTAACTCACTACTGTGATGACAATCCTTTGAAATATTAACATCAATCTGTCGTTCTTCTAAAGACATATAAAAGCTTTATTCAATCCAGGTGATTTGGAATGAGCAAAAGCACATTGTTTACCAGGCTTTTCATAGAGTTTTCTATTCTCTCTTTGTATATGAGAAAGAAAAGAGATTGGGAAGGGTTAGGGATAGCTATATCAGAAGGATTTCGAACGCGAATGAAAGAAAGTCAGCTATGAGACTCCGCGAATGGTACGAAATGATAGTCACAGAAGCAAAGACGGGATCGGTGACGTATTAGTCTCGCTTGGAAGACTACGACTTTGATGGGATTGTAAGAAGAGAAGGGTCTCGTTCCTTTCTGTTTCCAAGTTTATTGCTGTTTATTTTTTTCTCGATACGAAGAGAGGAGGGGGGGACCAAAGAAATTTATTTGCATCCTAGCAAATTGGAAATATCTACCGTAGAAAGTGAGGCAAGAAATAAAAGTCAAATGCTTCTGAAAATCTGAATGGATCATAAGAATTTAATGGTATATACTTTAACTATTTGTCGAAATTAATGCTGTCTGGTTCAATGGTCTTACTCCAAACTAAGAAGAGAATAGAATAAGCAAGAGGATTTAAAGAAAACTTGTAATAAATGATCTGTAAGTAAAAGCATTTAAAGATACATCATACAACTATTTTTTATGAAAAAAATCGCAAACGCTGAATATCATTTTTTATTTAAATACTATTTATTGATACAAAATGAATTCATAAAAGGGGCATTAGCTGTAGGAGTTTACATAGATTGATAAAGTTGGGAAGAAATATAATTTTTACCAATTTTTGATACCCTCAATCTGTGAAAAGAAAAGAAAAACTATCTCTTACTCGTTGACAATTTCCATGTCAAATCTACTAATTAAATAATACTTTTCGGTTACTTTTTAAGAAAAGGCTAAAAATATTTTATGAAAAAAAATTTAAAATTTGATATTTATAATATTATGGAAATTCCAATTTTGAAAAAAATATTTTTTGCAAACATAATGAAAATATCTATTATTCAATATATTTTGTTACTATTCAAATTATATTATTAATAGAACACTGAAAAAAATAATAAACAACTTTAATTTTCAAAAAAAGAATTTGTTACTCTAACAAATTTTTTAAGATTAAATTTTGTTATTCAGTTTATAGTTACATTATTAATAGTCTTTTCTATTGATTCTAAAATTTCTTGAACTCATTTCTGAAATATAGTTGTGAATTTTAGTACATTCAGACTCAAAAATTCGGCTTTTATGTATAATTTTGAGATGACATTGCAATACTGTTACCAATAATGTAACAATTTTAACTTTATAAAAATATTTTTAGCTTATATTTAAGAATTGAAAACCAATTGAGCAATTTTATATAATTAATTAGAGAACCTTCGTTAGTGGTTAGGCAATTATCTGATATTGTATATGAAATACGAGATAACTTAACATGTTCAAAAAGTAGACTTTTATTCCTGAAGTATTTTCCAATTAGATTGGATCATTAAAATATTATAATTAAAATCATTTTTGCGTGGAAATCCTTTATTAGCAGAAACTGTTTTACATAATTAAATTTGTTAAAAATAATGAACTTTTTCTATCTAATGAAACATAAAATTTCATTTAGTTGTATAATTTTAAGAAATTTGCAATATCGCACAATTTTACCTTAAATGCATACACACAAAAGCTTAAAATAACTGGTATAAGTTTACTTAATTACTTTCATTTATCAAAGGCAGTATGATTCAAAAATTTATTGAACACTGACTTTTTTCTATCGAATATAAAATATTTTCTTCCCGATTTCAAAGGTAAAAACATTTTAGAATATTTCGTATTTTTTTATTAAATCAATAAACAACCTACTAAAAATTTACTTTGAGAGCAACTCAAAATCAATACTAAGTTCCTTTTTTTATACACAACAAAAGCTTTTATAGTTATAAGAATGTTTCTTTAAAAAGCATGAAATATTGTTTCAATATATCAGAACCTTTTAAACCAAAAAACATTTTTTTGTATACGAGTTAACGGATTAAGACTCCCATCTATCAGCCAGTTCGAATTCACGAATAATGTTAATCCAATGGTATTTTGATTTTTTGCCTCAAAACTTGACTGTTGTATTTATCTGAAAACAATAAAGTTCAACTGAAAGAGTACAAAAGTATTGAAAATTTGTGTAGAATTACTGTTTACATCGATTTTTAAATTTTTTTTGAGCAATAAATAATTTAATGTCTATTTGAGGAGTGTACATGTTTCTTCTCAAATATTCAAAAATATTTAAAGGTTCCAGGAAATGAGAGAAATTGTGGAATACCATATCTAAGAGTCCTTGGTTTTGTGATACATATCTTTGCATATTATTAACAGAGATTAGGTTTTTTTCTGTGCCTAATAATGTTATTTTAATCATTCTATAGGGCTATAAAAGTACTTTGTTTTTGCCAAAAAGATTTTCTCCTCTTTGTTGAATATGGACATGATTTGTGAGATATATTTGCATTTAGGTGCCATTTTAAAGGAAACTATTACACGAGATGGTCCCAATTTTTTCATGCTTCTTTAAAGGGTACTTATGCATATAGAATGGTATTTGGAGAAAAATAGTAATTTTATAAAATCCTTCATTATTACTTTTTTCTAATATATTTAAATGTATTCAAACAAATATAATAGTCTAGATTTAAGTAGAAAAGACGAAATTCCATAGGATTAATGTATTAAAAACAACTGATATACTTCAAAGAATCATCCTATAACTGTTACGATTTAGAAATTCGTTAAGAAATAACTGCTTTCAAACACTATTAACAAATTTCTATTTAAAAAAAATAGCCATTTGGAAAAAAAAACCGAATTTTTTTAATATCTAATCATAACATTTGTATTTTTCTAATGTTCGCATTGAAATATCCAGTAAATCACCTTTCATACATCATTGCGCAATTACAATAGATATAACAGTATAATATTTGAACAATATATAAATCTAAAATTATCATCAAGTTAATTGCCATTGCTGGTGATATAGGGAATATGAACATCACACTTTCTTCCCAGTTTCAAGTTGTTAGGAAAGCCGAAAGTTTTGGGGTAAAAAACAATCTTTGCTACCATAGTTAAGTACGTTTCCTCTAATTAATGTAACATATATTCACGGTCAAATAAATAAATAACGCACCTAAAGAAGGAAGCGTAGGATTGGAATGAAATTTGGTTTTGTATGATTGTAATGCTGTCATGTATAAATAATTAAAAAGTAAAAGCAGAAATATCTTTTATTGTGTAGAAAATCATATTAATATGAACACACTAGTACCCTGTTGAGCCACCTCTAGAACAGATACAAAAAGGTACACGGTCTAGCATTCAGGCATACAAATGTCGCATTTTTTCCTGGTGTAAATTAGCTCATGTTTGTTGCAGCGGGGTATGCTTGTGTGATGAGGTAATTGTTCCAACTGGTCCCATAGTTCCTGGTTCCATTGCTTATTTCGAGATAAGTCCAGTGAGTATAGTGACCAAGAACTGCTTTTAACTTGCCTCAGTAATCTCTAGAAACTCTTGCAGTATGTTATTAAGTACTATCTAGCCGAAAAATTAGGGTTAGTTCTCCCGACACGAATGGAAATACATATGGCTGCAAGATTTCATGAACATATCATTTATTCGTTAAAGTTCTCTTTATCCCAACTAATGAATACTGTCTGTCATACGCGATAGCTCCCCATACCACAACACCAACATAATAAGCTGTATTTGATTACTAACCAATGGGCAGACAATACTCGAACACGACCGTCATGGGGGTTCCCAAATAGAACCGAGATTCATCACTACAGACGATACTGTTTCATTCCCTGGTCATCCAAGTTCGTCACTCCCAATACCACTGCAAACGTAGGCGGCGGTGTTGAGCAATCAGAGGTAACGTTTGTAACAGGTGTCGTGAGAATAAAACTCCTTCAACTAACCGTCTGAAAATTGTCCGGCGTGAAACAATTCTTCCTTACCTCACACAGCACGCACAGGTGTGCGGGCTTGTCGAACAGATGAAGCGATCCTATCTCTTCTATTGGTCGATCTAGGTAAACCAGAGCCGATATTTCAAGTGTGCGTGCCTTTATGAACCCACTACAACCAATATCTTCTAAGAGCTTGGATAGAACTGCCAAGTTTGCAGGCAATACGTCAATACATCCAGCCTACTTCTTTTAATCCAACAACTCGACCATTTTCAAAGTCCATCAAATGTCTAAATGTTCTTCGAATGCCTTTTAAGGTATTGTTAAGACTTAGTAATTTATCATCAAGCAAAAATTAGCACTGCTATACTAAAAATCAGTCTCAAAACCTACTTTATACAGCAATAAGGATTTAAATTTCATGCTCTCTGATGGCGAAACTTAGTTGCATAATTCTTTCGTCACACTAATAATTTGCATAAAGTCACGCTACTTACCAACCTACCAAGTTTCGTAGCGATCCGGTTATTCCTTCTTGGAGCGTTATTTTTTTGACCGTGAGTGTAAAACTTCCTCTGATGTATTAATTTTGAGAAATCTGTAACATCACATTTTTTTACCATAAATACACGTATGAAAAAGCTTAAAACGCATAAGAACGCACTGACATAATTGTATTCATATGTAACAGGAAGTAATATTCAGTAATTTTCAGGACTTTTTCCATTGAATATAAAATATTTTAGGATATGCTTTATATATAGCTTTAAAGTACTTTACTAACACTGCCACTTGCGTTTTTTTAACTTCACTAACAGGTAACTGCTTTCAACTGTTATTTAAAAAAAACCTTCAAGTCTTATTACTGTGAACGAAAAAAAAACACAAGGACAAATTAAAAACATTTTAGTTTGCCAAATCTAGAAATTTTTTTGCCGGAAATATAAGCAATTTCTTATAATAAAAATATCGATAAAATTAAGTTATTTTCCTTATAAATTTAATTAAATTTTCCAAAAATAAATAAATATGCATATACATACTTTATTAATTTCAAACCCATTTGATCTTAAAAAAAAAGTATAAGTTAATGTTTTTTCGTCCAAAATTACTGTAAACTTTTCAAATTTCAAAAAAGGGCTATTTCAAATATAAAGTCTGGATTTGTAAGCAGATTTCACACTTATTTTATCTCTTCTTGATTTTTGTGCAATGCCAAAAGGAACTCATCTTTCTGACTTTGAAAAAGGGATAATTATTGCTTTTAAAGAATGTGAATCAAGTGAGTATGAAATTTCTAAAAAAATTTAAAATGTCTGTAATAATAATGTATAAGCTTCTAAAAGAATTTGGTATGTATGGAATAAAAGAAAACAGTTAGAAAAAAATTTGGATTCATCATGTTTCACATGAACAGTTTAAAATGTTTTGAATAAAAATTCCAGTATTTGGTATGGATAGTTAGTGTCATGTCCATATCTTATAAATCTACATGAGAAAAGAAGACTTAACTTTGGAAAACGTATAATTACAAAATTTTCAGGTGTATACGATTGAAAATATGTCCAACAGGAGGATAACAAGTGACTCTTTAATCTTAAATATTCAGGGTAACACACAGATAGCAGAGATTGGCCATTAGCAGCACAAACAGAAAACACAGCACTTGCATAAATTTGTGTCTTAGATACGGGAGCAAAAGCAACACCTTTAATAACAGTCATAGTTATATCAGCAACGTTCAGCTCACATGCTTATTAGCTCTCACTACGTTCAAATCTCTGCCTTAATACTCGTCACTTCCAATACTCTGTTCTCTGCGTATTTCAGCCTGTTCCAGACAGGTGTGACGTCCCAAGGAAAAATTAAGGAAAACCGGTAATTTTCTTCCCAGTCATGATTTAACCAAGATTTCAGCACTTTCGGGAACATTCGTTTTATCGCCAAAGTTGCTAAGTTTCTTGCCAAGTCGCCAAATTTAAAGCCAAGGTTTTGATGTCATTGCTAACACTTTCTATGTCAACTGATGAAATCTCTGTAAACATCTCTTTTCCTTCATAAGAGAACTGTTGCAAGAAAACATCATTTTGTGTTCGTAACAATATATTTCTTCAGTTCCAAAATAGAATGATGTAATTTTTTCTGATGAAATAAGTTCAGTTTTGACTGGTCAGATTGTTTTCTGCTATTTTTGTATAATGCGCCTAAAACTAAAGAAGTTTTTTTTTTTATATGTTCAATATGGTAGGGGTACAGTAACCTTTGGGGCACTTTAGCAGCTAACTGAATGACGTCATCTACAAAATATACTCTGAGAAATATGTTAAGCGAAAGGTTTTAGCCTGAGGCCCCACTAATTATTTTAGGCAATTTTTTTTTGCAGGATAATTAATATATTTATAAAAGAGCAAAATACTTATTTGAAGCTAATTCAGGAAATTTATTTGATTGGGTGGCGAGGAGTCGCGATTAAAAACAATCTTGAAATAAAATATCCATAGTCCACTTTAAAAGAACTTTCAGAACCGATGACATCTTGGTTTACTCAAGTAATTGTAAAAAAATGTTTTTTTTTTAATTAAGAGAAATTTTAAGTAATTTAGAACGTTACCTAATACTTTTTCTATATTTTTTTCACTGATAATCTTTGTAAGGTCAACTTTTGTATCATTCATATTTGCTGATTTATGAATCCTTAATGCTGTTAAATTTGATATAAAGTGGTCAAAAATATGAATTTTTTATGTTAAAAAGGAAAATAAATTACAGTTTTCTTTAATTGTATGTTTTCCTTTTACTGCATCTCTAATGCGTGATTTAGTACTTTTTAAATGTGTACTGAATAATTCAAGAAATCTCTTTTCACATCATTGCGCGATTACAATAACCTAACACTATGAAATTTCAGCAATATGTAAGCCTTACATTATCATCAAGTGAGCCGTCATTGCTCGGAATATAGGGAATACGAGCATTAACTTTCATCCGCTGTTGCAAGCAAATAAGAAAGTCCAATGTTTTGGGGCAGAAAATATCCTTTCTTACCAATGGTTGAGGAAACACGGAGATTACATGATAATATCTAACGTATGAAGCATTATTATAAGGCTCTGGTATTCTGAGATAAGTTAGAAAAAGAGTATATATATATATATATATATATATATATATATATATATAATGCTTTATGTTTATATATATGCTTGCTTTCCACCAGGAATTTCAGATTGAATAGACGACGAGCTACGAAAGAAATATTCAAAGGGTAGAATATTTAGCGGACTTGAAAACAGCGAAAATTATTTTTCCATGAATATAAATTTACCGTGGAGATATCAGCAAAAATAGGTGCTTCGAGAAAGAAAGAACTTAGAAATGCTAGGCACATACACTAGTTGGGATATTTCAAATATTTATAGATATACTTTTCATTTGCATTTGTTTGTATTATTTACCATAATCTGAATAAGATAGTTACGAAGGAAGAAATTTCCATGAAAGAACGTTGTTTTGATTACTTCAGCATTTTATATTCCGAAAACGAGTTCTTTGTTTGAATTGTATTGTTAATGATTTGACAACTAGGATTCTGTGTTTAGATTGTATAAAGTGACATGAAAATGGATATTATTTAATAATCATTGTTTACTTTGTAGAATCGTACTGAATAGATTATTTTATATGCATTGCATTAAAATTATTTATTTTACATTTTTTAATATTCTCTGCTTATGTTTATCTAGGACAAAGTTTCACTTTAGCTTCAAATCATAAATATTTATATGTTTTAAAAATATGTTCATTATTTAGAATTGTTCCTTATTCAAATATGTTCATTATTTAGATTTAATTAAAAAAACAATTGTTGAATTTTCCTAGTAGTCAAACATTTTTTTTTTATTCCTATCGATTTTGATATTCTTCACCAATGAAGTTGAAATTCTCTTAAAGGATTTATTCCTCAATTTAAGAGCAATCGTATTATTTTTATCAGTTTGTCATCAATCGTTAAAATTATCAACTTTTATCGTAGTTAAAATCAAATTAATAATGGATTTATGAATGATTTTGTTTTCTACAACCCCAGACCCTTGAACATCTGCTTAATCTATATCTTCATGTTGTAGATAGAGAAGGAAAAACATCCCTTGAAATTAAAGGTTTTGTGTTTTAAAAGTTTCGAGTTTCGTTGTATTTTTTCGTTTTTAAAAGTATTAATAAATTTTTTATTTAAGTTTTAAAAGTAAATTCGGATTTTTTATGAAAATGCCGCATTTGTAGTATAATGATGCCTTCTTGAAAAAAAAAACATATTTGGGATCAAAGGATTACTTAGGTTTGTATATACAATGATAAATTTGTTGTATTTTTATTTCTGCGGGCGAAACTTTTAAGATACAATTAAAATGCTTTGCGGAAATATTTGGCAGCGTTCTTAAACAATTTAATTAGTAGTCAGTAATAGAGCTATCGCTCAGGAGTACAATTCAGTAGGATATAATTAATAGTCTATAATCTTTATATAAAAGAATTCAATACAAATGAGTTCTTCAATGAAAATTTTAAGTATTTTAATTTTGGAAGCATTTTGCAGATTTCAAATATGAAATACTGGGAATGAAATGCTCATAAAATTAGCTTATATATATTTTCCTTTGAAAAAAAATGAAAGTTATTAATTTTTATAAATTCATAGTCTAAATTTTTGTTGAAATTGCATGTTAAATTTTAATGTAATAATTTAAATTTGATATAATTTATATTAAAGATTAATATGTTTCAAATATAACTGGTTAGACCGATATCGAGTGCAATTTCATTTCTTTGTACAAAATTTCTACATATTCTTAGATTTATCTGAGTGTTGAGTAAAAACAAAATTCTAAGTGTTAAATTTGATTAGTAGTTATTTTTTTACAAACTAATAATATTACATATAGATTAACTTTATTTTATCATTTGCCACTTTTTGTATAGGGGAAAGATATCTGTCAGGATGTGGATGTTATATATATCTCTTGTCATTATAGTGGTAAGTCAGGTAGTTCAAATAATTTATCATTCGTTCTCTAAATATCAATCCTCAGGATATTTGATTGGTTTTTGATAAATTGTAGGCACTGTTGAACTAAATGTTTTTGAACTTCAAAGGCGTATGATTGATATTATTACATCTATAAAGACCGAAATATCATAAAAGGTTAGTTCTTAAATTGAATCCTATAACGATGCTGTATAAGAAGGAAACACTTAAACGTTTTTCAACACATAAAATTAAAACGGGTACAGTAATTTGTATGCAACCTGCATTTATAAATCAAAGCTATAAAATAATGATGTTATATAAATAACTTTATAAAAGTTGCTCAAAAAATAAGATTTTCTCAAAAAAATGAGCTTTTCTGAAAAATAAAATATACCATCTAAAACTGAATTTCCTTTCTGATTTATTTCCTTTAGAGCTCAGATAAGATTACAATTTATTACGATGTAGTTAATTTTATAAATCTGAAAGCATAGAACAAGATAAGAATTATTTGTGGTACACTGGAAAATTGAGACTTTGTATTGATTTTTTGGAAAAACTCTCAAGAAATTATATGTTAAGAAATGATAAAATCGATTGTCCAAGAAATTGTAGAGCATATCTAAACCTATAACGATACGAAATTGTAAAAATAGTCTTCGTTGTATGTACCAGGGAGGAGTTGGAATTATATTAATGTGTATTGTTTCTTGGTTTAAAGGTAGGTAAAAAAGAAAATAAATAAAGATTCTTTAAGAAAAAAAAACATCCGAAATAATTTATAGTCGTAAAGCTGAAATAGAGATAGTTTTGTTCAAAGGTACTGAGAACAAAGAGTTTACTTTTAGAATAAGAAATCAATAACAATTTCTTATTGCCATATTTTTTGGTTGTCATAACGTACTACGAATATAATGATTGTTTCAAAAGACCGTCACACACACACACACACTTGATGTATACCTATGAAATAGGAACTTTTCTATCAGATGGCGCCTGGCGCCACATTATACATTCTTATGAATGAGGATCTGACACATATATCATTTTGTTTCAATTTTCTTTACCTGCAAAACTATGCATGTCAGAAATTATGAAAACATAAATTCATAATCTTTTTCTGCTTTGAAAATTTTGAATTTTATATCCCACCCCGAAGAAAAAGACCACTTGCGGGAGGTTTTAATTCATTACTTCATTTTGAAGAATATTGGTAGAAGCTTAAGTCGAAAAGGTATCAAGACAACATACTTGTGAATGTTGGTTCAGTCGATTCAAAACATGTGATTTTGATGTGAAAGATTAGGCTACGGAAAATTCGAAAAAATTTGAAGTTGTAGTGTTGCAAGTATTGTTGGATGAAGACTCCACTCAAACTCAATCACAATTAGCGAAAGTATTAAATGTGACTCAAAAAGTGTTATCAAGCGTCTGCAAGCAGTGAGAAAAAATCAAAAAGTAGGAAAAGGGGTAACAGACGATTTGACTTAAAGACTAACGGTGAATCAAAATGTCACCAACAAACTTCCACTGAAAAGACATCAAATAGAAGAGTTTCCTGTATTGAATCGTAACAAACGATGAAAAATTGATTTATTTTGATAATCTCAAGTGGAAAAAAATCATATGTTGATCCAGGTCAACGATCAGCATCGACGGCAAGACCAAATCACTTTAGAAAGAAGGCGGTACTCTGTTTTTGATAGGATCGAAAGGGAGTTGTTTATTGTGAGCTTCTGAAACCTTGTGAAACAATTAATGCTGCTGGTTACCAAAAAAATGATGAATTTGAACCATGCATTAATCACAAAATGTCCGAAATGGGCCCAAAGACACGGAAAAGAGATTTTGCTACATGACAATGAACCTACCTACACTGTTACGAGTTATCGAGGAAACTTTAAAAATATTTAATTGTGATGTGTTACTTCACCTGCCGTATTCACCAGGAATTGTTCCTTTCGACTATTACATATCCCGGTCAATGGAGCATGGATTGGCAGAACGACACTTTGCTAAATTTATATATATATATATATATATATATATATATATATATATATATATATATATATATATATATATATATATATATATATATATATATATATAAAATGGAGTAATCCATTTTTACCTAACAAGATGCATTGGAGGAGGGTTGATACCATAGAACTGGTTTAACCCCACGATTTAGTCCCCGGTTTGAATATGCATGTTTTGTTTTGTTGGGTATTCAAATTATTCTTTGGTTCAAATTAATTTCAAATTTTATTCATCTTTTAGTTTCAAATTTGATTCAATTTCATCTTTTTTTACTTAGTTCTATAAATGTGTTTTTTTGTTGATTTTGGATTTTAATTGTTCTTTTACCTTTATGTTTTTTAATGATAAATTCATTGCTTTATCTTATATATATATATATATACATATATATGGTCACATAAAATGCAACACCCTGAAGGAAGCATGTAAACCATGTTAAATTTACATCATATGTTTGCGACGATGAGCTATGCAAATCATTAGCATTGCAGCGCAGACGCTTATCACGGGCGACCGTAGCGCCACTCGCAAGCGCTATATAAGAGAACAGATTAGCAATTTGAAGTACGGCAATTGTTTTTTCATGCGTTTTTTTGCGTAAACTGTTTACCTATGCCTCGTGGAAGACATCGAGCGTCTTTTGATCAAGTTTCTGAATTCGACCGAGGAAGAATAATTGTCTATAGGGATTGTGGATGATCCTTCAGAGAAATCAGTCAACGTGTTGAACATAACCAAGCAACTGCTATCGCTGGATGCAGGAGGGACCGACGGGGCCAAGCGCACTCAACTCGTTGCACCACTGCCCATGATGACAGGCAGATTGCGTGCATGGAAGTGATGGATCGCGCAACCACATGACGAACCATGACACAACAGATTCAGTCTGCTACGCCTCATTTGGTGTCCGCTCGTACCATTCGACGCCATTTGCAGCAGAGTGGAATGTCCTCAAGGCGTCCATTGTTTCGTTTACCCTTGACTCGAAACCACAGGCGTTTGCGCCGCTAATGGTGTGATGAACGGCGCACATGAACAACAGAATGGAACGACATTGTGTTTACTGACGGATCCCGCTTCTGCTTGCAACATCACGATGGTCGGATTCGAGTTTGGAGACACCGTGGTGAGAGGCTGCTGAACTGTTGAGTTATGCATCGCCACACTGGTCCTGCACCCGGTATCATGGTTTGAGGTGTATCATGGGGGTATTGGATTTCACTCCCGCACCCCTCTAGTACGCATTACCGGTACACTGAACAGCCAGCGCTACATCTCTGAGGTGTTGGAGCCCATGGTCCTCCCATACCTTCAGCGCTTGCCATCAGCCATATTCCAAAAGGATAATGCGCGAAAACACGTGGCACGCAATGTTCAAGAGTTCTTCTTTACTAATCAGATTGAATTGTTTCTTTGACCTGCTTGTTCTCCCGATCTATCGCCAATCGAAAATGTGTGGTCCATACTTGCACAACGACTGGCCCGGGATACACCACCCGCTGCTACACAAGATCAACTTTGGCAATATGTGGAAGCCGCATGGACTGCTGTACCCCAAGGATACAACCAAAGTCTCTTTAATTCTATGCCGAGGCGTGTGGCAGCGGTTATAACTAACAATGGCGGCTACAATAACTACTGATTTTTTCATCATCCACACTTCACAAGAGGCTGTAATTTTAATCGTTTGATCTTTGTACAACATGTTATCTGCCAAATAAATTTCGCTGTGATATCTCTGGTCCTTCTGGGAGTTGTATTTTGTGTGGCCAGCAGTTTATATATATA
>BMAW01004519.1:28072-57213 GCA_019974015.1 Nephila pilipes | reverse complement strand
TATATATTTTTTTATATATATATATATATATATATATATATATATATATATATATATATATATATATATATATATATATATATATATATGAATATATGTAATGATTTAATTTAATAATTTCTCTTAATAATAATTTATCTTCCTAATTTTTCCCATTCCCTAATTCAAAAGTAAAGAGTTCATTTCTATTTCCTGATCCAATTTCAAATTATTCTTTTATTTATTAAATCACGAGGTCATAAACTTTGTTTAATCCGTTTTCCCACTGTAGTAAATTTGTTAGAAATAATCCCTACTAGACTCTTTGTCTGTAACTGAAGTCCCCGAGAATCCCTACTCCTATGCCACGGGCGTCTATTACTTCCAGGATGGAAAATAACTGCTAAAAAAGCAATATATGGTAAGAAAGCACTCTCTTCTCTTCTGACCTCTTCTGTTTTGCTCTTTAATTGTAGTCATATGGTCTTTTTCTTCGGCCTTGGTAGCTGAAGCCATGCTGCTTTCATCAGAATGAAATGTTCTCTCTCTCCTCTACAGTAAAATTTAGAACAATAGTTAAAACCTGGACTTGTTTTATTTAAATTCTAATTTTTTGAGAAAAATGTAAGTCATTATATATATAATTGAAACTGCATATATAAATTCATTGAAAAAGGCAAATTATATTTCAAAAGAAGGTAGTTAAAAAATAAACCAAAGTCAAAGGTATCAAAAAGCATGAATTTGTTGAAAAATTTATTAAGAAATTCAAAAGATAAAACAAACGATGAAAAGTTTTAAAATATATCTTACCATGTGTATTAAAACTGCTTACATTGCGTACAAATATATAAACCGAAATTTCGAAATATACATATCAGAAATTATTTAAATTTAGAATAAAGATTTACTCATGTATAATAATAAACCGACTATTTTTGTCGGGGAACATAACCCTCTCGGGCTCTCATGTATAAAGAACCCCCGAAGGCTACATTTCAAGCCATTAAAAGACTTGATGAATTATAAATTAGTCTCGTAGCTCACAAATCTTAATACCTTTTCACGTGAAGTACAACAAATTCAACTGTTGCCAAAATGTCAACACTAAAATCTAAAATGAACCATTTAATTGTAAGCGGTCAGCACAACTTAAATGGAATAATTAAATTAGAAATTACTATTAAGTAATAAAAACAAAAAAGTTAAAAATAGAATAAAAATTTACAAAATTAGAGCTTTACAAAAACAATAACTAAAGGACAAAGTAATTGAAAGCAAAATTTAAAAATGCCAAAAAGTCATTATAAATCAATGCTATCTGGTAAGCTAATTCATAACAAAAAATAAAAAGATAAAGTTAGAAAAATAGCATTAAAATAAAACAAAATAAAATAAAACAAAAAAAAAAAATAACGAAAAACAAAATAAGTATGGAATTAAAAATAATTAAAAAAATTGAAAAGTTAAGAATATTAAAAATAAATAAATGAACAATATTAAATGTAGTAATAGTTAAATAAGTAAATAAAGTAAAAAAAAATAATAAATAAAAATTTAAAAAAAGAAATTAAAAATTATAACAAAATAAATAATTTTAATTTTTTTAAAAAAATTAAACTTTAATTGAATCAATGGAAAAATCTTATTTAAAAAAATTACCAGCAAAAAATTATAGCCATATGAATACTTATAAATAAAGAAAATTTAGAGTTAACCAATTTTATAGTTCTTGTATTTTAAGTTTCTGTTTAAAAATTAATTGGATAACCAGTTTTAGCACAAGTTAAAATGAAATTATATAAATTATTTTGAATATTTAAAGGCATATCAAAACTAGCATGATACTTCTAAGTAAATATTATATAAAATGTTTCTGTATATATTTAAGCTTAAATTGCATTCAAAGAAATAAACTTTATTAATAGAGAAACAATGATTAATCTCTCTTGTCATGTATGTTACTACTAATTATATTATTCTTAAATTTTAAAATAACATCTAAACAAAATCTGTTTCAAATGAGTTTACAGTTGCTTTAATCAAATTAAGAAAAATAAAAGGATAAATCTGGTTTGACTTGTGGTTTGAAACTAATTTAAAAAATTATAAGATCGTCAATATATCTAAATAATTTGAGAGAATATTATTTCTTAAGAAATTATATGCATAAAAATATAAATATGTATTGCCAAGACCATTAGTAACAGAGCTACCTTGAGGTATGCCTTTAATTTTTTAAAACGTTTTTCCATCTTAATCAATACAATTATCTCAAAAGACTTGGTTAAAAAGAAATTAGAATTAGAATTTTTAATGGAAAATAGAACCATTATTTCTTAATTCTTTTTACAATTAACTAAGATATAACCTTAAATAAAAGCTCAATATCTGTTCAATTAAACAATTATTCAAAGTCATAACTATAAATATTGTAAATCTTTCTATTTCTTATATAATTAATAATTTCATAACCCTTTTTAATGATAACAGTCTTATCAAAACTGTCTGTAGTGTTTTGTAAAATATTTTGTAATATTTTACAAAAATATACAAAAGCTATAGTTATGTAAGTTCTAACACCACTCTAGTTACAGATCTAAACTTTATAAGTGCTTTAAGAAATTAAGGAGTTCAACCTATTTTTTGTGTAAGGCCTTAACTCTTATAGTTACTTCTCTATCACTTGATTACTTCTGATAAATGTATTATTATCAATCAAATTTTTACTTTTCATATTATCATATAGTTCTTTACAAATGATGATATAGTTTCCAGGGACAGTATCAATTATTGATATTGTAAATAATGAACATTTTGTAATTTTTTTATGGAATCTTTTACATCTATATAATCTTAGGGCAATCTTTAACTTTAAAATTCAATTATTTAAACTCCTCATTAATATAATACTTAGGTTCTTTAAAAGCCTCTATATAAGTAAAATATATTTAATAGTCAAATTAGTTAAAATATAAATATTTCATTAATTTTTCTTTTAATATAATTATTATTATTAGAATTTATAATTCTGAAACCTGTACCCCAGAACGGGATTTCCCAGGTTCAAACGGCAGTGCTGACAACATTAAAATTCACATTAAAGTTTTTTTTTTTTTATTGTTTTCTATCACAATTTTTAAAATCAGCCAGAATAGTCTTTATGTTACCAGAACAGTTCTAATATATTCCAGTTCTGAAATATTCTAATGTAATATATAAACTCATGCATTTTTTTTCACTCTGAGAGGATTCTCAGCCAAGTGTAGCTGCTTTTAGTCTGATAATAAATCACGTTATTCAGTTACCTATTGTGTGTTCATTTCAGATTGCTTCAACATTTACGTGATAATATATATGTATATATTTCTATATATGTATTTCTTCATGGAGTAAGTTTTTATACTATCCACTTTGTTGTAACTCGCCACTAGGTGGCACTGCAGCGTATCAATTTCTATACCTTTCAACACCATGAAAGTTGGTATACATAGTTATTTAACTACGGAGAATATTTTAGCTGTACCCACTTTGTCGTAACTCAGCACTAGATGGCACTGTTGGTATACACAGGTATTTGAGCTAGGAGAATGATTTCTAATTTTATTTTGATCATAGGCGAATGACATTCTATTCTTCTTCTCATCTATCCTCAAACATTAAGTACTAAAAATTATTTGAAATACTACCCGAAAAAATCGAATGTTGTTAGATGAACCATACATGTCCGACAACTGTCAACAGTAAAGCAGCTGAAACATCTAAAAGCGAGATAGGAAACTGCATAAATTAGAGTCTATGCTTCAAGAACTGCTGAAAAATCTGAAAAACGAGATGCACGTCGAGAAACTAACCTTATCGGAGCCTCAACTTCAAGAGCTGTTGAAATATCTGAAGAGTGAGATCACGAGTGGAAAACTTATGAGGGAGATATTCTATTCAAGAGCTATTGCAACACCTGAAAAGCGAGACACACGTTGTGAGCCTGAGCGCTTACTGCACAGCCGATCAAGAACAAAAATCGATCTAAAGAATGCGGCGTTCAATTATGATAAATACTTCGATTAAAGAAGGCATCGTGATGTCATCATTGGTCCAACGACTAATTTGTGCTTCCATTATCGTTTAGCATGTGTTGCTCCAAATACAAAATTAATTTGCCAGCACTGGCTGAGACAACAGAAAATCATTCTAATTTATGTGGCTGGAGCTACTAGGGGTGTCAAAAGATATTTTAGAGCATAGTCGGATATAAAAACCCATGCTTTCAAAGGACATCGTTTAGAGCGACGAATATTGTGAGATATGGAAATTTGATGCCACATTCAAGTTGAATGGCAACTGTACCATCAGATTAGTTCACTTCAACCTGTACCGGTAGAAGATCCACAGTTTTTGCAAATTTATTTCATGAACAATGTAGAGGAAAATATCTTCCAAACACCTTCATCCGCTCTCTGACAGAAGAGGGGGATAAATGCCTCTTGAGCTGCTGGACAATATTGTGCAAAGCATTGCACGACTTTGGAATGTTACATCGCTCTTTACGGCGGACATATAACGTATTGACACCTTTCTCAAAGGTCCTTGCGGTCATTTATATACATTTTTGTATTGTTCCGTACTCAATATCAAATAAACAATTTTTTCTCTTTAAGAAGTTTTATAAATTTTTGTATTTCTAAGAACAATAAATGTTATTTATTCTAATGTCCAAGCAATGTGGCAACTATATTCGATCATGCTGGGTTGCCACATTCTCTAAAGGATTTTGCAACAGGTCATTTTGCACTCAATCCTTAGCAATTGTCCACCAGTTTATATGGTCATGTTGTAACATTATTGAACAAAATGGAGAAGAGAAATCTTTCATTCTTGTTGAAATTTAAGGAATTTTTTCTTAAAAAAATAGCTTTTAGAGCTGTAAAGAAATTGCATATATATATATATATATATGAAAGGAAAATCATATAAAAAGCTAAATTTGATATTAGTTTTTGTCTCCACTAATGTTTGATTTGTTAAATAGTCACCGTAACTAAAGCTGAAAGTGATAACAGATTTCCATTATCATTCTCGATGTTTTTTTTAATTCTACCATGAAAATGATAAAATTTAAAAATCCTTTTGTTGTTTGTTGCGAAACTTACCGAAACTGAATTAATAAATTTGTAAGTAAGGAACATTAATATATTTGCTATGTTAGGGCAAGATATTTTTCAAATGGACATAAAAAAAAAAGCTTTGCAGCATATGTAATACACTAAACCAAGCTATAAGTAAAGAGATACATTTACAAAAATTATGAAAACATCTGAAACTAGTATATTGAAGGTATTATAGCATAATTTATATGTATATTTTTGAAAAAAGATAATTTTATTTATGCTTAAAGACTGAAAAGTAATTTTGAATGACATATTTCTTAGTAATGTATATTATTAAAATTGTACTGAGCTAAAAAAAAGTATTGCAAAGTAATTTAAATATCTACATCATAATTTAGCATTCATATTTACAAAGAAAAATATTGAAAAATAATTTTCTTACATATTATTATTTTTAAATTTTATTTATTTCATGGACAAAACTTTAAGTATAAATGCAAATTCTTAATTGGATACTTTTTTGATATGGAAGTAAAATAGAGTGAGTTGAATCCCATTTTCCGTATCAAAACAGAAAAATAAGCACAACTCAGTATAAGAGAGAAACTCTGGGAGTTTTTTTTAGATTGACTAGAAACTCTTTATTTTGAATTCTCATAATTCTGCTCCATTTCAAAAGTACAAAATAAAATATTGCATTTCTCTTCCAAAAAAAAAAAATGTTTCCTTTGATTTGTCCCATCTTAAGTCAAATTAGAAAAAAAGAGATAAAATAATTTTCTTGAGTCTTGTGAAAACATCAGCCAAAGTAAGGCACTGGCCGTCTCACAATCCATTCTGGGGGGCTATACAATTTACTCGCCTTAATGTCTCTTCCCTTCACTTCTCCTGGTTCGAAAGACGAAGGACGATTAATCATTTCAACGTAGTATTCCAGTTCGCTAACAACACCGCGGCACTTGATTAGCCTCGTTTGCTGCCTGCCATCGTTCTCCCACCCTCAATAAAGCGAATTTCGGAACTGTAGAATTTTCGCACCAAAACAGTTGAAATCCCTCGCCCTCCCATTATTCAGAAACCTCCATAAGCCTTATCCTGTGCTCCATTAATAATGCATAACTCATTTTCATTGTCAGATCCAGATCACGAGCGAAGATGTTCAGTTTCTGATTACTTCTGCTTTATTTTCAATTTTATCCTTGAGTTACAAATTTATTATGCAGTGCGATATACGAGTGTACGTATGTATTTAGGTATGATGGAATCTTATTACTTAGAAACTTGACTTTCGTAATTTGGGTTACAGATTGAAATAGTAATTGCATTTGGTTATTTGACTGAAGGTAATTAAAAGTGCCATTGATTGGAATTCTTAATATTTCCGGAGAATTGAATTTCCTGCATTTGCAATTTAAAAAATAAAATTAACTGGAAAGCATTGTAAATTAAGCATAATTAAAGAATTTGTAAATATAATTATATATGCTGCGTTAATATATTCGGGAGAGAAAATAAATCTTGTAGGTATACAACGTTAGAGTTTTAATTTTACAGACCTTTTGCTCCAACCTCAAAAGTAGGTTATCTCTATTTTATGTGATAGAAGCTTAATACTTAAATAATTTTTTTATTCAATTTTTTGCAGTTACTCACACTATAAAATATTATCCATAATTCTTAGGTTACCTTTTTCATATTTTACTTACGTAAACGTTTTTGAACATATTATTTCCTTTATAATAGTTCTTCGTTTGAAGTTTCATAAATTACACTGATATACAAGAATTTTTTTCGGAAATTTTTTTCAAATTTATTTTACCATATTTTTGTGAATTTAGAAAGTATTAATAAAAATAAACTTTGTTTTGAACTCTGAAATATCTGGTTTCAATTATATCGCATGACGTTATTTTATTGCCTGTTACAGCGCAGACTACAGAAAAATAACTCTGTAAGGAAATAGTATTATAATACATCTAGGCTCCATTTAGATGGGTTCGTCAGACATTATGACGCAATTTAGATTTTATCGCTCTTTTGGAATAAATGCTTGATCAATGTAGCATTTTATAAGCTGATGAGAGGTCGCATTTAAAATGTCTCGCAAGTGAGTTAGTTCTAGGGATAGTTTTTGCTATGTTTGTCTCAAATTTTTAAGCAATACTTGCAGAATAAGCACTACTTTTTAATTAAAAGTGTCAATAAATATTATTTTGGATGCGATATTGGAGATCATGATAAACAATAGGTGCCACACATGTGTCATTTATATTGTTCTACTCAATTTCGAGAGAGGATCAGAGGAAAGAGGGCTTCAATGGGACTTTCCCCCCTACAAATGATGTGGAGGAAACTCAGAGATCATTTAAACGATTGCTATTTTTGTATGATTCCAGCAGCAAAAGGAATAAATTTTAAGAAGCAGAAGCGTATTCAGAATCCTAACATCGATTCTGCTATAAATTCAGCACCTCACAGTGATGTGCTTCCTGTACTACAGCTATTTGTTAACTATCCTTTAGTTGATGAAGAATGTAGTCATGGAAGCGAAACAGCCGTGTATTACATTCCATGAAAGAAACATTCGGAGCTTGATAGAGTAACGAAGCAGAGTTGAATGACCTTATGTAGAATTTGGGGTTAAGAAAGAATAAACCGCATAGCTAGGATTAAAGCTTCAGGAGTGGAATGTGTAAGCTTTCTATATACCGTGGCAGACATAAGGACTTTATTATTTTTTTTTATAAAAAAATATGGTGAAATATGCTTTTCAACGACTTAGCAAGCCTCATAGTATTTTTAGTTCTAGACATTAACCAGAAGGATGATGACTATTCATTGATGCTTCTATGATGAGTTTAGAAACATTATTCTTTCACAATGAAAATAGATGATCTCATTCCTGTTAAATATGCTTCAGGAGAAAAAAAGAAAGTTATGATATATTGAAAAAGCAAAGAATTGTGTTAAAGCACGATGCTTTTAAGTGGAAAATTTGTGCTGACTTTGAAGATATTTCTGTTCTTTTGGGAATGCTACTAGGTCATATAGTATATTCATATTGTGTTAAAAAGTTTCTTACTCGAAAGTCTATAGAAATTGTTGATAAAATTGTAGCTAAATGACTTCTGAGACCATTAATAGACATAAAACTCCTACCGATCTATACCAATCTGATACCGATAAAAATTTTAATAATAGCCTTTGATCGACACGGCAAGGCATTTGCATTTGTGAAAAAGTTGTTTCCCTCAATATCGGATTCTAAAATAAGATAAGATAAATTTACAAATCCAGATATTTAGAAACTTATGAAAAATGACAGTTTGAAACTGCTCTTGCGAAGACAGAAAAAAAGACGCATGGCTTTTATTCAAGGACGTCGAGAAAAATTTTCTAGTGAATAACAAAGCAATAGACCAAAAGAATATGACTAAAATGTGGTAATTTTTTTTAAAACTATTAGGTTGCCACACACGTTATTAAGTTTCATTTATTATATTCTCTTCTGGGTTTTTCGAGATGTTATGAGAAGCAGTTAGCGATGCGTACGTGAACGATTCACACACATATATATCTACTTTGGAGTCTCGTTATCGATTTCAGTGGAATGTACAATCATTACTGACTACTATCGGTTCATCAAGAATGAAGATACCGAATAACAATATTAATACACAAATTGGTACTTATGTTAACATATAATACACATAAAGTGTGTTCTGCTGTGAAAAATGTATGAATGTATAATGCAAGTAAATGTAACGTTTTATTGTACAAAATCTCCTAAATTGATATTGTAATGATATGTAAACATATACCCTCTATTTAAAAAAAAACCCCAACTGTAAACTTTTATCAGCATTTTTGTGTTCTCAAGAATTAATATAATTGAAATAATAGTTTTAAGTCTAAGAAAATATAAATAAAACCCTGTTTTTGTTTATCAGTGTTATTTAGGGAAAATAATTGCTTAAATTGTTTTCATTTAAAAATAATCCATCTCTATTAGTTTTATTTTAAGGTTATTAATTATATGTACAGTTTTCAAAATAGACTACGAAAAAAAAAAAAAAAAAAAAAAAAAAAAAAACGTATTCTTTTGAGTTTTTAGAACATCCCAGTCTCTTTAAACAATTCTTTCTTTTATAATTTGCAATCACATGACAGAAAACTTTTCTCTCATTTGTACTTCTCCTTTAGGTACTCACACGAAACACCAGATATTATGAGTTTTATTTAAAGTCAAGCTCACTTTAAAAAGTTTTATTTCTTTGATTTTAAAAGCAATAAAGTACCAAAATGGGTATCTGTTATATTTCATCATTAAAGATGTAAAATTCTTGAAGTTTTGCTTTTTACTGTGGTATTGCAACAAATCAAAATAATTCTTTTTAGTGTTAAGAAATATCATTTGTTTAACATGTGTGACATAAAGTAGTTTGCACACATCAGCTTCATAGAGATATATTCTCACTTGTATATATTGAAAATGTGTCATATAGCCGATTTTATGAATACCTATAAGACATAGCATACATAAATTTTATTAATACTTAAACAATACAATATACTCTCATTTTTATCAATTTTCAAAGTGCCATCCAAAAGCGTTGAGACAATTATTATAAAAGCATAAATAACTCTTTATCTTGACATAATTTATTTTTCATCAAAATACATTCTTTCTAAATCAATAAATTTATTTTCCCGATTTATTTTTAATTCCTTTTAATGTTTTCATGCCCTTTTAGGAAAGTAGTTTTTGAAATGTTGTTAAGAGCTCCCTTATCACAACATAAAAAGAGTGACCGTTAAATTTGTGAAACTTATTAATGCTTCTGGAAATGATAGAAAGAATTCCGTAGGAATGATTTCATGGATAGATCTGATTTGAAGTTTGAGTTAGATAAGACATTATTGTGATAGGGTGGTAAGCCTATTACGGGTACAGATAAAATAAACGTAAAAAAAAGGAACAAATAGCTGCCAAAACAGACAAAAATGTGGAATCGTTACGTCTCCTGCTGATCGAAGATTATAGCATTATTTTTGAAAGAACTGGTGAATTGTTCAATTCTACAATTGTTTGAATATTAACATATATATAGTTGGTAGATAGCTATCAAAAAGTAGAAAAACAAGTTTCAGGGGAATAATTGTGTTTTTATAGCTTGACAAAAGAAAAAATTTTTTCTGACGAGCAGGAACTTCAGTATTCTCACAACATTTTATTTATAGTCTAGATTTTACATCTGATAATGAATTTATCTTATTTAAAAATATTTAACACTATGATTTATTTTAAAAGGTTAACAATTTCGGATACTGAAAAAAAATTGAAGTTCAATGACAAGGAAGCTCAACAGTATTCAAAATAATGTTTTACTGGTGGTCAGTGAAAAAAAATGTGATGAATGTAAAAAGAAATCTACTATTCAAAGTAGGATGTATTTAGGAAAATAAAAGTAAATTAAATTGTGTAAAGATAAGAGGATATATATACCTATTTTAAAGATATTGTTTCAATACTTCTAGATTACATTATATGCAAACATTTAATAAATGTGCAAGTGTATGAAAATTTATAGAAATATTCCATACATAAAAGTATATTCATAATAAAATACAATCTTTTCTAATTATATTGAAACTATTTGCATCAACTCATTCATTGTCGTATATTTAGCATAAATTGCAAACAAAAAGAGATAGAGTTATTTATTTTTTCGTTAAGTAATAGACACACACACGCATGTTGAAACTATAAAGTATAGACTCTTTAGATCAAATTCATATAGAACCCTGCCTTTCTTGAAGATTGACGGAGATAGAAAGTATTACAATGATGCAGTTAAAACATTATATTATAATGAGTTAATTGTTTTGTGACATCTTAAACTTAATTAGTGATGTCAAATAAGTGTGTCTGTGAGTTTTGGATGCAATCAAAACCGATTATGAAAACCACCTGTCTAATAGATAAGCAAAATTTCCCTACTTTTGAAATGCGAATTCTAGTTCACTTAACACGCATAAGCACCGAAATTTTTACTACATTTTAGTAAGATTTTGTTACAATTATTTTACTTATATTTAAATAATAATGCTTATATAGAGGGTTTGCAAGTGGTTAACATTTTATTTCCTTTATTAATGTTTAAAAATTATAATAATGATGTCAAATTCAATTAAGAAATTAACAACAATTATAAAAATAAGTGTTGTTTAAATTTAATTTCTGCTTTTTGAAGATTTTGAATCTTTACTTTTTTCAACTAAAAGTTCATATTGTGAGGAATAAAAAATTTTATTGAAAGAACGACACAAATTATTGAAACCTGAAAGGAGAATGGTATTGTTGTTACGCATTTAAATGTTTGTTAATAAAAATACAGAACTTTTAATAATAACTTTTATAACTTTAAATAACTTTTGAACTTTTAATTAATGGACTTTTAATAACTTTTAATAACTTTTAATGAATGAGGATAATGAACTTTTAACTCATAAATTTTTTAATAGTATGAATAGAAATTTTCATCAGAAAATGATCAATAAAAGAAATGTTTAATTGTAAGATAATTTAGCAATAAGTAGAACAATTTACTTTTCAGATTTGTTACTTAAGTTAATTATCAAAAAATACTTTTACAATAACTAAAATCAGGATAGGTTCAAGGGATATTTTAAAATTAGATAGTTGTCTACATATTGATATAATTTATGAATTAACCGCAAAGTGTTCGAAAAAAAATACTACTGTACTCAAGATAGTCTTTAGAAAGAAAACAAAATTTCGAGCTAATAAGTTCTAGTTTGGATCTTTCTTCTTTTATGTTTCTACCCATTTATCGCAATTGGAACCAAGCAAACATTATTTTTGTATGAATTGCTAATTTATTAATTTTATTTATATATTTCTTGGTGCCGAAAATTCCTATCGGTGTGATATCAGAAAGCAACTATAGCCATAAAGAAACGCGTAACTTCTTTCCTATCTACTTATGCACAATAATTTGAAACAAATTTTTTTTTTTAATCAGCATTTTGTAATTAGTTTGTCTAAGAAATAAGCACAACTGTCTAATAGTTTTGCGTATAACTATCAACCTGTGGGATTTATTATGTAGAAATATAAACATAAACAAATACAGTTGAGCATCGTTAAGTAGGATCCCTTCAATTCGAATCCCCAGATAATTAAAATCAGTGTGTATGAAGATTTTTTTTTCCAATTAGAGCAATGATCTGCAAATTTTTATAATAATATTTATTTCATCAACATATTTTGAAAAAAATATTTTCTTTATTGAAATCTAACAGCTATGAATGTTTGAAAGAAGAGTGGAGAGGGGGACTTTTCAAATATTTTCCGTAAAATCAACAAAATCCAAGTTACACCTCTTATAATCAGTGGCAAATAGCATTTGGTGCTATATTGTTTAAATGGATGATGGAATAAGAATTTAAAGCTCACTTCTATTGTTCACGTCACCATTAGCCCTCGTGTTGCTTCTAGTACGATGTTAATAAAACCAACCAAACTAAATCTATTGTTCATAAAGTAGAAGTCTTTGTTTTTTGTAAATAAGATTCTCATAATCGATTTTTTCAATAAACAGTTGTTTATCTTTAAGTATGGCTTATTTTATTTCCTTTTTACTCATTCTCCGGTTAACTCGGATTTTCGATATCCCGGATCGGTTCTGAACCCAATTAATAATGTTTTACTGTAGCAAAATTTTGAATTAATGCCCATGATTGGAATAGTATTTCTATCATCATTTAGAAAGTTTTCCCAGAGATATATATAATCCATTCATTTTTCTATTTTAACTTACCCTTTTTCTTTGAATATTTTATTAACATATGTTTAATATTTTTCTACGCACGCACATGCACACATTTTCTGGATAATGGAAGAAATAATGTTTCCCTCATTATATCATTTTAAATTTTAGAAAATCCTTTATTTTCTAAAATTAGAACCAATACGCATGAGCGGAACAATATTTCAGGCAATATATATAATAGAAGTATATGTTCTGAATATTTCTTATACAGTTTTTTTGCTTTATTTAAAGAATAATGAAAATAAAAAAGTTTTAGTTTTATCTGCGAATTTCTTGGTGATGTATATGCTTTTTTCAAAATTTTTCTCATTATTGGGTAAAAAAATGTAACTATACTGGAACCAGCTTTTATTTTCATTGCTTGAAACCCACACGCCAAACATTAAGCTTTACTGCGTAATGATTAGGAAATAAAACCTTATGGAGTTAATAACCATATTGCCTTTAACGATAATGTTTTAATTTCAAATTAAAGTATGAATTGGAAGAAGTTGGAAGTATAAAATTGTCTGGTATGATCTTTTGCCAATTCTATGTATGAAAGATACGTGATATGAAAAAATTTCGCAAACTGCATTAAAGGAGTCTTTTACAATTCTTCTGGGATTCATATAACTTTTTTACACGGTGTGAAATAGTACAGAGATAAATGACTGGAAGGTTTTAGGGTTTCATTCCAATATATAAAAAATATAATATACTTCTACTATTTTCGTAGAAAATTCAATTTTAAAAGAAGCTTTAGATAGTTTCTATCTTTAGATTTTTATTTTAAATCAACTAAATAATCATTCAGTTTTCTATAAATAAATTATATCCTTAGATGTTTTATTAGAACCAGAAAAATTTGCTTAAGTTTGTTATGGGGATCAATAATGTTACTAGAAAAGGAAATGGCAATTGTTTTGGCTCGGAAGCCACTTTGTGGAAGAGGAGACTTGCGATGAGCCCCTTTTCATTTAAGTTAGTTAATGAAAGCAATTGCATTCATTAATTAACTTTGCATTTCAGAAAAGGTATAAATTGTACCATAAAAATCAATAAATATAAATAAAATAGTGGCAGTTTTATTTAAGTTATTTTTTTGTGCTAATTTCATATCTTTAGATGCAAGCACATTTAATATTAGAATCCGTGTAATGAGATAAATGTACCTTATCACATTTTTCTACAGTTTTTTTTTAAATCGGGAGTAATATGGCTTGTTGAGATTCTCATCACATCATGCAAGTTAACGTTTGTCAAGTAACCCCTATATTTACTCAAGTTGATCATCAAGCAATAAGAAATTGCTCACAAATATATGTAGAATCAAATACAGAAAACATTCCCTGCAATGTTCTCTATGCATGGAAGTTTTTCAGCAGACAAGGATTTGTAAAAGTCAACTAATGGAACAGAATTAAAAATTTCTTTCTCAGTATGATCAGAATGCATGTCAATAAGTTCAATTTGCTACTCCCCAGGTGCTGTGTGAATATCAGCAGTGACGAGATAAAAGAGCGAACTGAATTCAGGTTTAGTTTTCGTTAAATTTTGTGACATCGTCCTCCAAATTTTACCGATGATCCTTAATCTTAGCAGAAACATCTTAAGGCACTTTCCTCCTACTTGACTTGAAAATAGATCTAATTTTGCTTTGAATGATTTTATACACGGGAAGGAAATCTCAGTTCAAGGCGGAGTTTTCTGACTTTCTTGGCGGCATCTTAGCAGGCCGCTATTTGCCTACCCCTGTACTAGAATAATCACAAAAATTTATTTACCTTAAAATGAAAATGAAATGAGAGAAATATCAATAAAACTTGTCAATAAAAACTTATATGTTATTATATATAAGAAATTAGAAATTAAAAATTAATTTTTGAAATAGATTTGAGCAATTATTAAGCATAGCAATTAATTTTTAAATTTGAAATGAATTAATATGGTATTTTATTCCTTTTCTGATTACTTTTGAAAATACAACAATTCTTCAAGAGGATTTTTTAACCGGCGTAACTGCTTATTCCAATCTTTCTGCACCACTGAGATCAATGAAGCAACAAGAGAAGACAAACGATTATTTTAAAATTCTTTAAGTCATAAGCCTGAAACATCTCGAACTAGAAACAATACAAATTTGCTCCATAAACATAAATTAGGATTTCTGCATTATCTTTCCGAAGATAAATAGGCCTCTCATCTGCCTGCTTTGATCATCAGAATCTCTAAGGCTAGAAACTGAAAGCAACGCGATTGCTTGGTAAGCCTTTAGGAACAATTACGTAAGGTTTCCGCGATTATATAATTCTTTTGCGTATGCTTGACGTATATCCCAGGGCTCTTAAGAGGAGTTAGGAGTGTGATAGAAGAAAGAAAAGAAAGTGTTGCATTGGCAAGGGAGGGAGAAAATGAAAGAAAAAAAATGGGAAGGGGGGTAGACGGCATCGACCAAAGAGAATCGATTTGCCTCAGATAAGAACCCCTCTGCTAAACGCTTCTTAGATTCCCCGAACATCCCTATCCACCCCTCTAGTCCTTCTAGAAGCAAAACGAAAGCTAGGTGGGGGTGAGCTAGAGAAAAAGCCAATGGAAAGAGAGATTGACTTTCATAATCAGCCACGGAACTGTTGTAGCTCGTTTTTTCCCCTTGCTCCGGATTTTTTTTACCCATTCTGTACAGAGACCTGAATTGAGCGAAAGAAGCAATGCGATCGGAAGGATTGATAGATAGATTGTCGAAGAAAGTAAAACTAAGGGTAAAAACGTCCCAGGCGCAAATAATAGTTAAGGAGTAAAGTGTTTTTGTTATAGGCGAGACATTGGTAGTGATTACAGAACCGATAGTGCAGAGAAGAGAAGAGGTGAAAAAAGAAGAGTAAATAGTTGATATAGTCGGATTTGAAGAATATATATATCGGTCCGTTGTGCTTAAACTGTGAAAAAAAGAAAGAGCGTTAATTGAATGTGGACCTATATTATGCCTTTTGCGATGATCTACGGGGAATTTTAAAGCTCCTTTCTGATTGGCGGACATTGGTTTCCAATATTTTGAGACCAAGTTTTCTGTCAACTGCTGGCAGCAAGAAATATCGACTGAAAATCTCTTTTGGATTCAACTCATAATTTAGAGGAGAGCGATGGATATAAAAATTGTAACTTTCTCCAACTTCTCTTCGAAGTTTAAGTAACTCTAGAATCATGACATATAAGAAATGCGATATGAATGTTGATCAGTATTTGTTTCGAATGCATTTCGATCCACGGGAAAAGGAGTAGAGAGGTCTCATGAAAAGGAGTAAGAATTATATTTTCGGAAACTTGCCTGAGAACTGTGAATTTTTCTGTGAGTTAAATTTTATCAAATGTTTAAAATCATGTAATATGTTGTTGACTTAGAAACATTTGGGGGCTGAATTGAATGTTATGAAATTATTGATTTTTAGAAAACAGAAAATAACTATTTATAGGGAAAGATTCATTAGGCAAGGGAACCATTTCTGGAACAAGAAAATAACTTTTCAAAGATCTGGAAGTATGCATAAAAATTCACAAAAAAGAAGAATTTCAATCTCATTGAAGACATATTAAAAAAAAAAAATTCTGGTTGAAAAAATCTAAAAAAACTATGGGATTTTCATGATGAGTTTTACTAATACAAGTAAAAGAAGATTTATACTATTCAACGAAAATGTTCCTTCATTCATTGTCACTATTTTGATAAATGTTTATTATCTTACATCGAATCGCAGTTTCTGTTTGTTTGTCATGACATTCAGCGGTCAATTTCTAAATATCTAAACATAATTATAATCTCTGTTGATTATAAGAATAAATAAAAGTACACCGCGTGTATGGTTATAATTAAAGTAACCCCCCCTCACAAACAGTCCGTTCTGGCAGATGAATGTCGATAAGACTTGTGTAATGCAGCTAATGGAGAAAAGAAATTTGCAATGAAAAATAATGGCTCAAATTTCGATCTCCAAATGAGAAGAGAGCGCATGAAGGGGAGAAAACTGGAAATGCAAAAATTTGTTTAATCACAGTATATTCTCAATGCACATTTAATTTGTGTCAAGCACATGTTCAAAATGTGTTATAGCGTAATCAACAGTACTCGAAGGGTTTCATGATCAATTGCTATGCTTGCTTTTATTTCAGGTAGAATTGATTGGCATCATCCTAAGACACGATCTTTCAGGTATCGCCACGACTAGAAGTTACATGAACTCAAGTTCGGAGAATGATGAGTACAGGCAGTCCAAAAATTTCTCGAAATTATCCAATCATTACGAAAAGGGCCGTCAGAAGTTGAGAAATGCGAAGTGATGCACCGTCTTTCATGAAGACTGTAGTTTCTGAGCATTCTTGTAGTTATATGGTAGGAATGACTTGCAGCTTAAAAAGGTCACAGTAACCGGCACCCATAATAGAACACCTTTGAGGACCATGATGATTGTTCTTCTCAAAGAAAAAAGGACCAAGAATGAAAAAAAAAATAGCAGAAATATTACACCATACCACTAACTTAAACTACAACATCGAATTTAGTATTGTAATAAGGGTGAATAGACTGTTCATGCACAACATTAGGACTTACGGTACCCTATATGCGAAAGTTCTGAGTATTAACTAATATGCCTAGAGTAAAATGTGCCTCGTCCTACCACAAAATGCTTCAAGACCATGCACTGTGAACGTCTATTGTAGCCAAAATACATTCCAGCATATTAAGTGCGTTTGCCCCGGTCTACAGACTTCAGTGTTTGAACAGCGTGACTCTTCTACGGATATCACTTAACACTTGATGGAAGAAACTTTCATACCGTATATCAAAGGAGAGACAAATCAAGCAATACCGCCAGAGCACTTGTCTAAGATTAATTGGAATTGGGCATTCTTTAGACCACGGCAAGAATGATCTTTTCCCCAGTTTCATTTTAACCCTCTTTTCCTTGGAACACACCCACCTTTCCAGTCTCTTCGAATTTAGTAATAATTTTTTTAAGCGTGCCTTTATTACATAGGCCTTTTTCGTACGCCTTTCAAGCGACAATTTTCTTGCAGTGCAGTTATCAAATTACTACCTTTTTGATAAAAAAATTCTCCAGTAATGCTCGTTCTTTATTCTCTAACGAAATGGTGCTGAATGATCTTATGGCAGTGACTATGTGGTATTTTAAACCACTTAAACTTTACTGATGGTTATAAAAACTAGATTTTTTTCTTTAAATTAAAAATATTTTCCATAATATCAAAAATATACACGTAAAATAAAAATTAAAGCTCTCACAACGGTACCTTAAATAAAATTTCTTCAATACATTCCCCTCTGACAAAAAAATCTTATTACATTTTGAGGATACATCGAATCTACAGTTTACTCTTGAAAATATGACATCTTTTGTGTTTTTGTTCATATATTCACTATAGCATTTTAATCAAGACTACTATTGTCATCTAGTTCTTATACTCTTATTCGCAAGTCGAATTTTTGAAATTTTGAGAGAATAAATTATCAAAATAAATTTGTTTTACAGTTGTTTCATATGTTCTCTCCTAAATTTAAATGGCTATCTAATTATCAAAAGGATGTATATTATTGAGGTACAACGATATTATTTCTTGACATTTTTTTAAAATTTAAGATGTATGTTTCCTTTTGATAGATCTATTTGAAACAGACATAATTTGCTTTGATGCTTATTTTTTTTTCTGGATTTGTTTGATTATTATTTTCGAAACACGTGTAGCCTTTATTGAATACTTAAGTATAATAATAATACATATCAAATATTAATGGTTATATTGAGAAATATTTCATGAAAAATTAGCATTTCGTATCAGATAGTATTAAATCCTATTGATTATAGAATTTCATGAACAAGTTTAACAATTTTTCCATAAGTCATATTTTTGGGGAAATATGGAGTATAAATTTAAAAGCAAAAAAAATATCCTTACTCGTCCAGCATCATATCTGTAGATAAAAAAAAGTTCCAATCGCATTTTAAATGTGCTACCATTGCAGATAAAAAAAATTGCCAAATAGTTTCGTAACTTCCATCACATAAAAGAAAACCCAAGTAAAAAAAATTCACACATTTTTATATGCCTTTGTGAAATCGCGGATTTCAATGTTTGAAGTTATTTCTGGAATACTTTCCCTGCTTAGAATAAATAACTAGACAGATAAATTGTTGAATTCGCTTGGAAAGTTTCGCTTCTTTTCAAAATGATTCTCAGTTCAATTGGTATTTGCTGTGAGGGAACTTTACTTCATCTCCCCCATTCAAGTATTCATAAATCAAATCATAGATGAATCTAGAAGGTATAGACATAAGAGTAGCCCTTCTATCTGGAACACTAGAAAACATTACATGTTTAAGAATATCACCTATAACGATTTTTAATGTAACTTTGACACTCTAACTTGTGCCTCCTTCAGATAAAATCAAACATAATTTAATAGAAAGCATTGAAAGATATTTCGCTCCTTTCCTTAAAAAATCGACTGTGAAATATTTAAAAAGTATCTCACCGAAAGGATTTAGTACAGATTTAAGGAGAATTTTAAATGAGTTACATAAAATATAAATTATCTGATTATGAATGCAATAAGTAAAGAAACTATATAGAATATTCTTCAATACTATATAGAATATTCTTCAATACAAGTGTAATAGCAATATTTAAATTTCAATAAAAATATGCTCATTAATTTTCAATGGTTTAAATAGTTCTGTGATAGTGATTTTATCATATATTTATGTGGCCGCGATAAACGAGTATTAATGTTCGGGCTCAAATTCTGATTTCATTAAAGACCCGTTGCTAGACATATTGAGGGCTGCTGCAAGTTGAACTGGAATTTGACCTCAAAATATACCTGAGGTGTGATGAAGAAATTAAAAAAGGAAAATATCAGTTCAGGTATCGTTTTCGTTATTGGAACTATTTCACCAGAATGCATTTAAATTTTGTTTCACCTCTGTAGAAATCTTAATTCAAATTTTTAATATTTTTTTTTTTATTTCCAATGGCAAGGAAATACAGAAGAAACAGCAACAAAAATGAAAACACAGTTGAACAAGAAATTTTTAATATAAAATTTTACTTTATTAGAAAGGCAAGCGGAGCTTGAAAGAAATTTCGATTTTTTGAGAAAAATAATTTGACATTTACTAATGTTTTTAAAAAAGGTTGTATGATATCTACTAAGAATGATTTAATAAGGAAATATGATACTTACTGAAAACGATTTAAGAACGTAATAAAATAGGTCTATTTGAATCATACTCTTTCTAGAAGAATACAGGATAATGAATCGGTTAACAGGATCGTCTTGCGAATTATGAACCCATGAATTTAGAAAAGCAGGAAGTGATTTTCCTCGAACATTTATTGTTCAACCTTAATTTTATCAAAAATTGTAAATGATTTAATATTAATTTTTGAAACACTTAAGAAATATTCAATGCTAAAATTTTTTATCGGTTTTTTGTTTATCGGTTTTTTGTTAAGTCAATCTACTCTCAAATCCTATTTATTTTTTCCGAGGGAGTTAAAATAAAGTCATTAAAATGAAATGAAAAAATAATGATTATTGATTTTAAATAAAAACACAGGAAAAACATATTAAAAATATATTCAAAGAATTTATCTGCATTTAATAAAAATTAAAATAATATATAAATAGAATTTAATCAGTACATTAGAAGGAATCTATAACGCGAAATTAAAATTGATTATAAATGTACAAATTTTATCTCATTATTATTTATCAACATTCTTTAAAGATGTGGAAAAGATTAAAAAGGAATATTGTTTTTTTTAAGTATGTTATTTTATTCGTAGAATTGTTTCATCGCAGAAAAAGCTTTATTTATGATTTTTTAAAATATGTGTATCTATGTTATAACGAATGTCAAGTTACGTATTTACAACGCGGTAATACATTTTTAAAGTTAATAAAATAAAAAAAATTCCTTTGACTATTTTAAGTTTTGTTTTCTTTTTCCTTAATACTTTTTACTGCATTACCTCGCAGCTACATTTGATTACTATTATGTTAAATAAATGTTTTCCTCAAAACGCGATTAAATAAAAAAGTTTAAACTAAATTTTTAGCATTATTGAAACGCAAAGAAAACAAAGATTTCATAATTTAATTCCATATTTATTCTCAAAAGATCTGTAAACATAAATTTTTTTCTTTCCTGCTGAAAGAAATATTCTCTGTATTCTATTCTATCCATTCGTGATTTTATACATCTTTTTGTTTGGATGTAAAACAACCGCGTGGTAGTAACTCAAAGGATTTTAAATATTTGCTTTATTTTTCAAAAAAGAGAAAGTAATCTGTTTTAAATTTAAAACCAGGTTTAATTTAATGTCTTAATATTTTAATTAAAAGTACTTTTTCTTAAAGGAGTGTAATGTTTAGTTTGATTAGACAACTAAAAACTTAATATACCTGATAAATAAATAAAAATCAGAAAAAGTACAATGACATTTCTAGGGATGTCTTATATATAATGCCTATCATTTTCAGTAAAGAATTAATGATGTTAAAAAAAAATACTGTGAAATTAATTGTGTTCTGAAATCCAACAATTTTTTTTAAATTCCGTTAAAATGCAACGAATTAAAAAAGCTTATCATGAAATTTTATGTAATAATCAGTTAATATAGTTTTGTTTTTTAAGAATAATCTGCTGCAAAATCATATCGAATCAATGAAATTAAATGAAAGAAGAAAATTAAAATGAAAACAATTACACTTTTAAAGACGTAAAATACTTCAACATTCAGATTTAAACAATTTTCTGTTTCACTTCTATTTCATTTAAAAACATGTTTAATTATTTTTGTTAAAATGACATATTATTTAAAGGAGAAATCTGTATCCATAAGATTTTATTAAATATAATTTTGAGGATTTTTATTATTGGATTGTATCATAATATGAGACCCACATAGAGAGTTGCTTAATTATCACTAAAATTAAAAAGTGGAATGATTTTAAGAAAAGTTATACGGTACATTCAGTTCGAAAAGACAAGAGTAACTTAAATGTAAATTAAATTTAAGAAACTTCGTTAAGTTAGCAAAACATATTTTTAATGACAATTATTTAACGCGCCTAGAAAAGGAATTTTAAATTTATAGCGAATGATATGGTGATATTAATGAATCAATAATAAAAATGGCAAAAAAGTACACTTTTTATGAAAAATTTCCACTTTTTTTTCTGTACAGAAGAAATAGAATAATTGAGGTAAAACAGAATAAACTACACTCTAAAGGAATAATTTCTTTCTTTTTTAATATCTAACACTATTTTATTTGACGCAAGCGCAATTAAAGCTTACATCTCTTTCTTTCTCACCAAAGAGAACTTTTCAGTCGGGCATCAGTCGAAAATTTACTCTTGGATAACACGAAAGAGCTGAAGTCAGGAAAAATTCACTCACTTAATTCGCTGAGTTTTAGAAAGTAGTTTCGCTTTAGGTCGTTTTTCGTTGAAAAATGGTGGAAGGGGGAGGGACACTCGATAAAGTCATGACTTTTGAATTGGTAGTCCAGTTTTGCTTAATGGCACCAAACTAATCATTAACATGAATGTTAACTTGGAATATAAAACTGCTGACAGAATTGGTTGATTTTTTTTTATAAAATTCGAAGAATAAAACAATTTATAGCAAACTAGCAAGATATTATCCTTAATTTTTAGCAAATTATTTTGAATTATTATCATAAAAATGTAACTTTAATTGGTTAAATACTTCATTTTTTTGTATGCAATAATTTTTATTGCTTATTAATATGATTTAATTAAAATACATTTTCCATGTACATCTTCAAATAATTATAATAAATAAAATATTTATTTGTGTTAAATATATATTTAAGTTTTTTAAATATTTGAAATATATTGTGTGCTTACGAATTTTCAATTATCTGAAAACTTAATCTCTAAGCGTAATATATATATTTAAAAAAAATAAAAAGGTTTCCCTTTGAAAAAGAATGAAAGTTGTCTCAGGTAAATATAATCCAGTCCAAGCCAGCAATTCTCAGACTATATTTTGCGTATTACTATAGTTACGCAAAAGGTTAACCCTAAGTAACAATATCAGAAACGTTTGCATGGAAGTTCTTAGAAAGACTGAAATACTACCAGCTATTTATTTTTATGGGAAGTGTAATAAAAGTACTATCCATAAATATAACTTTCTATTTCTATAAAAATAGCCATTATCTTGCCATAACTTTTATATTAAGTAATATTGAGAAGACTTATTAGAATAGAGGTTGTGTTTATAATTGTGATATTAGAATTTCAAATACTTCTTTCCACCTCATTATAAGATTCTTAACATGACAAAAAATTACTCATGTGAAACTTCAGAGAAATTTACATTCCTTCGTTACTTCGATATTCTTTTTTCGATGATGTACAACAAAACATCAGAAAATTTTTAGTTAAAATTAATGATTCTGAGATTCAGTTTATGGATTTTCTAGTTACAAAAGGTAAGTCAATCAATAATGACTCAAAGTCAGTTAATAATCTCTCCGAATTCAAAATATTTTATTTACAGAAAATATTTACGATTATTTATTTTAATCAAATATAATTTTCAGCTGAGAACAAAAAAATTCCGAAAAATATAGTTTTGATATTCATTACATTATAACATTTATGAACATTAGAACATTTTGGTATAACATGAGGGTACATCAGGGGAAAGGTTATATTAAGGGAGAAATTTGATATCCATTAGCCTTAGTGTTTTCAAGCAATGTGATATGGGAATGAGGAACAATTTCAGGCATAGCGTCACATTCAAAATATGAAGTCCATAATCAAAATGTATCTGAAAGGCGATTTTAAATAAAATAAGTAATTTTGTCTTTATATTCTGTCAGTTTCTATCATGATTTTATTAAATGAATCTATAGAAGATTTAAATTTGCTGACCGAAGTTTGAAAAAAACCTGTGAATCTTTAGAGATGTCTTCCGTTTTGCATCAAATATCAACTAAAGGGGATTTCATAGAATTTTTATTATTACAAAGAAGAAACTGAGGTATCTGGAAAAAATTTATTCTGAATATTAACTGATTCCTTACGTACATTATGTTTTAAATTACACTTATTTCTGTTGATTTGTGTAGTTTCAGGAACCCGTAGATTGAAACAAACAATAGTATGGAGAAAAGTCCAATAATCTAATGCTTTTACGAGGACGGCCTTCGGAAGGTCAAGAAACGCTGGGAGAAATGTTTTACTCTAGATGGTGTCTATGTAGTGAAGTCTTAAGAATAATATATATAAATTAAGTTTATATTTCGTCATTTTAATAATAATTAAAACTTTACAATACCTAAGAATAATAATTAAACTTTAACGGTACTGCGGTTGCAGAACTACGGGTCTAAGGTTTCCTGAAACCGAACAAATCAACATTAGTTGCTGTAATTTACAACACTATATACATAAGGATCAATTAAAGTGCATAATTAATTTTATCCAGATATCTCGGTTATTCCTTCGTAATAATGATACCCTTTCGTACTGTTGATCTTTTCGTATACCTTTCGTAATGTTGAAATTCGAATGTATAATAATTATATGTAACAGACGTAGTAATGTGCAAATTTTATTTCATTACAGAAAAGATATTAAAAAGTACATTCTGTTCATGTATATAGTTATTTTGTTTTTCAACGGAAGTTTTAGCTGCTATTATTTATATTAATAGATTGGTATTTATATAAATGAGTTTGAGTACATTATTAAAAAAATTATTATTGAACATGGCTTCAATTTCTATAACATATCAAAGAATATGCTTACCGGAATACGTTGAGAGTACATTATCCAAATATTCAATCAGTCAGATAGCGTTGGGTCTTAAATTAAATAAATAACGTAGGCACACAAGAAGATTCCACGTAAATTACACTAGAGTCCTTCTGATTACTGTAATTTTATTATATCTCAATTCAATTCTTTGTTTTTTTATACGACTTGATAACATCTTTTCATTCCCCTTGTAAAGTTTACTTAATTTTTACCTTTTGATTGTTAAGAAGCTGGAAACTTAAAAATATAAAATCAAAAAGAAACTTCAGATGTTAGATAAGGGAAATTTTCTCGAATAGCTCATGTTACAGAGTTTTTTGAGAAAATCAGAAATCAAATAAGCTCCACCGACCATGAGGTTCATGTCTTTGACAACTCATTTGGCAAAGCAGCTCTCAAATGCATCAGTAAAGAGAGAAGTAGATACAGAAATATTTAGTAAACATTGTATGATCAATATTCCAATGCAGTACATTACGAACATCAACACATATAAATTTATAAAGCAATTCTATATGAATATTTTATTCAAATAGTTTCTTAATACTTAAAGAGCGAAAAATAGATATAAATCTTTAAGGAATGTAATTATTTTTGAAAATTTACTGCCGTTATTTTAGAATGCTTTTCTGCCTATACGATATGATTTAAGTACTTTCTCTAACACTTCTCTTATAAGAAATGAATGAAATTCATTTTGTGAACTAAAAATAATTAAATATTTAGTTGTTAGTTATTTAGTGATTAATGCCCATAACTAGATATTCTATTCGATGAAAAGTTTATCTAATTATATAAGAATATTTTGAATCTTATCATATAATATGTTAAAGATAAACATATTTAAATGAATTGTTAGGATTGAATTAAAATTTTTAACGATCATGGCATGAAGAGAATTTTCTAAATAAACTAATTTACAAATGAAAATGAAGATAAGTAAAAAAAAACGTACTTTTCATATTTTAGTTTTAATTATTTTAAACAATGTTGAGGCATAAGATAAAGTGAAATAGAATTAATTTTTTAAAATTCTATTTCACTTTATCCTATGCCTTAACATTGTTAAGAATATTTAATCATAAAATTAAAACTAAAATATTCACAGTTAAGTATCTTAATTAACAAAAAAATTATTAAAGATGAAAAAGGAAAATAAATTACCATAAAATAACAAGGGAAAATAAAAGAAAATGAGTAATAAAATTTTAAAAACGGATATAAGTGTATGTTATCAGAAACACAAGTAATACTAACTAGTATTACAACCATTTATTTTTAAAATTTTAACTCGATTAAATAGATTTTTTTTGTAAAATTTTCTGCAATATTTAAATTTATGAGAATTCTGATATCTTGTTGGTTAACAATTAGTATCTTATTGTGCTCCTTAAATATTTGGGAATTTCAGTGGAATTTCCGTGTTAGAAATAGTAGAAATTCCACTGAGTTTCAAAAAATATGAGTTTCTTCATGCTGATGTATATTTACAGCTCGTTTTTAATTTGTGAAGAATGTTTCGGATTCAAATTGGGATGAAATGAAATAATTGAATATGAAACGTAAATGATGGGCAACTCTTCTAATACTACTTGTAAATATTTCAATAAGAACAAAAAATACTGTATTAAAGTATTATATGAGCTTTATTACTTACTGCATTTATGCATTATCCCGAATGAATTAGAGCTTTTTCAAAGAACTTTTAATCCTTTTATGGAAATTATAGCATACCTACATAAAAATATTTAATATTTTATCAAAAAAATGGTTGTATTTTGAAAATGAGTATAAAAAACAATAAATGAAATTGTGGAATATTTATTCATCCCTTAAAACATGATTTTCTTTCTTAAATCTGTAGAACGACAAATTTAAATAAAATTCATTATGAAAGGTTTTGGACTTTTAAAGCATAAGCTAAATAACATTCATAATTCAAAAGAAAACCATTAGTAAACAAAGAAATAATTTATACTTTTCAAGTAATTTTTGGCAAAACAGAAATTTACAGTATAAATGTTTTTATTAAAGCATTTAATCTGAGTGTCAATAAAGTACAACTATGAATACAAATAAGGAATAATAGAGCATTGAATACATATACATTATTGATCAGTAACATTTAAAGATAAAGAAAAAAAGACTCAATTATTTAAATTTAATATTAAAATTAAGCGATTTGTTTCAAAATTTAAATAACACTATATCACATACTGAACTACTTACCTCTGTCCTCATTCTGCTTTAAATAACATAACACTAGCTTAATTATACAGCATTGTACTAGTAATTTAGTTAATGATAAATAAAATAATCTTGTTATCAAAAAGACTGGTTGATAATCACCGGGGCGTTGATATTATAGGACTTCGAACAACTAAGACATGGCACAAACTTTGGTTTCTTTCTGAAAGTCGGGAACCGACAACGATGAATGTAGAAGAAAACATTCTTCAGTTGCGAATAAATTACCTGATTAGCATAATCAATGTTTCTTCGTTTCTTTTAATGCTGTAAGGAGAGGAACAAAAACCACGATCTGATTTAATTGAGCAGAACAGTTTGCTGACGAATGAGGCATCATTTCTAATTTGCATGCCTCTTCGAAACCTCAGTTCTCCATATTTTGCATTATTAAGTTCACTACATGGAACAAAAAATCGCACAATAGCGAAGCATGCATTTTAGTCTGGAATTATTCATTATACCATTGGAAAGCCTTTCCCCTCCTTTTTCATTTGTCTGTGATTAAAATAATGATTTAAAGACGCAATAAAATACAAAATTAATTATGAAAGACAAATGAAATTTAATCTTTCTATTTTATGGATTCATGTTTTTGACGTTTTTAGTGAAAAAACAGAAGTGAACGTTTGAATAAGGAGATTTCATGAAAGGAGGAGAAAAGAGAAACTAAGCGATGGGTTTGATTTTTTTTTAAAAGTGTCGTTTTTATTCAGGGATTTGCGAAGAATTACAAATGAACCAATTAATCTCTTTTGATTAGTAACTATTTCTACTTTTTAAATTTGAAGATTAATTTATAAAAAAAATAATCCGTGGAAACAATTTAATTTGAATAAAGCCAATTTTAATCGGTTAGTTTCTGTTTAAAAATTCTATGACCGAATATTATAAAAGATCTCTATATGCATTTTTAATGAAGAAAAATAATGAAATTATTTTAAATTACAATATCAATATAGAATAATATAACGAGCTAATGAAGATGTACTTCGTTATTTTAAATGATATATGATGAGGACGATATCTGATCTGGACGACCTTACTTTCTTAATTTCCTCTCAACGCCACGTGAGTACTTTGAAAATAATTGGAATTGGAAATGCATCCCCATCTCCAGTATCCGACTCATTTACGCTATTCGACTAAGTCAATCGCTAAGTCTTTGAATCCCCGGTAATCATGCTAATTATCTTTCAACAGGACTGCAACTTCCTGTGAAAATATTTAATACAAATAAATAATAACGTGAATTTTTGAATAGCAACATCCATTATGAAATTCAGAATATTTTTTTTTAATAACTTTCTATGGAATAAGTGTATGAATTAAGTAATCATTTACTTATTAGAGATGGTTGCGGTAGCCTAGTGGTCACTGTCACGAACTTGCGGCCAGCGTTGCTTCTTCGATTCATGGTTTTAGTCCTGATACCATTGAAGACCCACTATATAGCGGGGCGGATACATGTTAAATATATCAATCTCCAAGTTATTTCATTGGCATGGTGTGGAAGTTTGGAGAAGGAGGTATGAGCTTAGGTGTCATCCTCGTTGCATGAATCTACTCTAAATAATGAGGTTCGTCACCAATAGTGCACGTGTTGCTTCTAAAAGCGACGTTAATAAACAATAAATCAATTAAAAAGTGCTTATTAAAGAGAATAGCAACCATTAGTTTTATTGACGTATGATAAATTTGTTAAGTTCGGCGGTGTTTCTTCGGTATATTTTGAAAAGTCTAGGGATAAAACCACACTCTACTAACGGTTATGAAACAATTTTTTTATCCAAAAAACTTGTTTTCGTAACTCAGCTTGAGAGATATAACACAAATAAGCCTCTACTTTTGGGAAACAGAAGACAACTAAATATAAGTGGAAGAAACAAAATGCAACTCTCTCTATATAAAATTCGAATGTTTAAATCTAACTCCTAACTCGATATGACTCAATCAGCTTTAGCTGCTCAAAATACGAATAAATGAAATATCTTCTGACTCGCTGTATAAGCATAATTGGTGTAATCTTTCCTCTAATCTGTCTCTTTGTCTTGTAATTTTGAGCCTCATTCAATGGACTAGGACGACACA
>BMAW01004519.1:0-14705 GCA_019974015.1 Nephila pilipes | reverse complement strand
TCTCTCGGTAATATGGCAGTGTCCCAATCCTATATCCTTCCGGTATTACCGAGAGAGTACTGTACTTTCGAACTTGACATCGTTTGATTTATTATTATTAATTCAAAATATCCATTCCTCATTTCCTTTATTTGTTTTGCCCAACATTTCATTTACCAGAAAACGGCATTTCTTTCTCTGAAGTTAATTTCTGAGCTATGATTGAGTGCTAAACGTTTATGGAGAAAAACTAAATAAATTTATAAAGTTCTTATTTTTCGAAAATGTGATTTATAGGTATTTTTTAGCTATTTTTCTGAAAGCTTATATGAAGTTTCAAAAGTTAATATTAACATCAACCCTAACATTTTATGCTTTGTAATTATTCCTTATACTATTTAAGCATATTGGGATGACTTTTTTTGTTTTATGCTTAAAATTTTATAATTTATTTAATGAAAATATATGAATACTTTTATAAATAACTGCTACCACGATACTGTAAAGTAAGATAATTATCAGACCACTATGAGTAAAAATGTTATGGAAAAAAGTGGTATAAGGAATTTGATTTCATAATTAAAAACTTTTGAGAATTTTTAAAAATATATTATTTAATAAAATGGCAAGTTCATTAAAACTTCCAAAAATAACTAAAAATGCTCAAAGTTACCTGTCATAAAGCAATAAGCTAATGGAAGCTGTTATTCTTTTCATGATTATTTTGAATTCTGTATCTTCCTTTACAATTTGATTCCTGACAAATGAAGCGTTAACTTACTTAGCATTAAAATAATAAAAAGAAAAATTAAAAACAATTTATATCAGACTTAATGAGCATTTAAGTGAATAAAACCACAAATAAGTATGAAAAATCACTTAATGTGTATTTAAATACACAAACTTCAAACTCTAGCACCACTAAGAAGAGAATAATTGCCTCACATCGATCAAAATATTTCTAGAGCTTTTATTTAATCGAAACTAAAAGATGAAAGAAGGTAAAAAAAAAAAAAAAAAGCCTTTCCCATATCCACTCACAGCTTGCAGTTTGAATTTTTTTTAATTATTTAAGCTCTTTAATGAGGACGTAACATTGGTCCAATTTACTGCTTGGACAGCAGTGTCTTGTTCTAGAAGAGGTTCGCCCATCGGGCACGTGATTGATCACCCCCAAACTGATCAATAAGCACACCCTAAGAAGAAAGGATCGCATCAGTATAATTGGGAATCGCACTGTTGCTATCCCCTGCCATTATACAAAAGGGGGTAGCAGAATGTTTCTACTCTGCGAGGTCGTTTAGGCATGATTGATTAGTTTAATTGAAGTCTGGGCCTTTATACTTGCCCAAGCTGTGCAAATACTGGGCTGTTTGTTTAAAATTTTAAACTGCTGGTGCTTTGTCTAAGTGCTTCTTTGTTTAAATTTCAATTTAGCCCGAGACCAATATCACTTTTGCAATGTCCACTGCAAATCACAGCCAGAAATTGTTAGCTCTATTGCTGTTGGTGTGATGTATGGGATCACAGCTTTATTGATAATGATGTTTTGGAGGAAGATGTAGATATTATCCTAGTATCTTCATTAGGTTTTAAATTTCAAATGATTTAATTGAATTATTTTTCTTCAAAAGAATGCTTTTTCTTTTTGCATGGAAGCTTTTGTCAAGATGTTCCAATGGACATTTATGTAAATTAGAATACTTTTTAGTATAGAAATTACTTTACTGGAGATCATTAATTTAGGAACTTATTTAGTAACTTTTGAAAGAGATTATTAAAATCTACGAATATTCCCCCTTAATTCATTTTTAAAGCCTAGGAATCAACTAAGAAAATGATAGTTTATTACTTCCATTAATTGAAGCTTTTATAAAATATTGGATTTTTATTCACCTATAGTTAGTGGAAATGAAATTGTAGGCTATTGATTTACGTGATTATATATATATATATATATATATACCCAAAATATTACTTTTTAAAATTTTTTATTTTGACAAATAAAATAGCTGCGAATTTTATTACATTGCAGCATATAATTCATGCAATAAGGAATTCAAAATAATATATACTTTTATATCAATTCATTTATTAATAATTTATATTTTAATTACTTCTAAGTGAAATATGAATTTTATTATCAATTTAACACCTAAATTAAGGAAAACTTCAACGTAATTTATAATAATTACTTTATGCTCAAAATTTAGAGATTATACATAAATTATTATATACGTAAAGCTTTTTTATATGAAAATTATTTTGTTCAAAAATTTGGAGACATTTTTTGTCGAAATTTCATTCAAAATTTCAAAATCTAAGCTAACATTTCAAAGTTTGAGTTTTTATCTCAGTAAATTTAAACTTAATATTATTAAAAAGTTCTTATAAATTTAAGTTTCATTGTTTTAAAATACAAGTAATAAAATTTCAAATTACTGGATTAAAATTATCGGAATAAAATCTTCCTGTATATACTCATAAAAGTAATATATACAAATAAATCTTCTTTACTAATGTCAATAAGAACTTAAAATGTTATTTAATAATTGAAACAAAACCAATTCATGCATTTTTATCCAAAGTAGTTGGTCGGTTCCAAATTGATTACAGACGCAATAAAAATGTGTTAGTTGCTGGTAAATACAAGTTGTAGGTAAATACAACTTACTTTAGATATTTGAAACAAAATTTCATTACAGAAAACTCTTCTTTTCAAAAAGACATAAAAATCTTATAAACGGATTATTTTTAAAGTTTATATTACATAAAAACAAAATACTTTTTATATAAATAAAAGTAGTTATAAAACAAAAAATAACACAGTATTTGGAATGAAAATATGTTTTATGTGTATAATTATCATTTATAGAATAACGCTCCATTGATTAAGAGTTTCCCTCTCGTTTAGAGTAAACGATAATCATTTTTAATTTTTTGTTATTGTGTAATATGAAGTATTAAAACACTTTTCTTTCTTAATAAAAGTCCATTCTACATTGTAATTGTGTGCACTTTTTATATAAAAGGAATCAAAGGCATTCTTCTTGTAGTGTTTATTGTAATTTTGATTTGAATTTGGGAATAAAACTGAAATTTTTTTCAATATTTATTTTTCGTAAAAATGCCTAAGTATTTGTATAAGGAATAGGAATTACTATTTATTTACAATTTTCTGTTATATATCTTACGTTTGTATGGCCTTTTAAAAATTAATACTCTAAGAGAGATATTCTAAGAATCCCATTTTAAAATAATTTGTTAAAACTTCAAAAGATGATCAGAGTATGAAATGATCTCAATAGATTCAAAATTGGAATGACATTACTATAAGCAGAGGAAAATAAAGATGTGAGACAAAATTGTTTTATTGATTGAGGAAATTTAGGTTAAACGTGTATTTAATAAAAAATTGACTTTAAATTTAATCTTTTTATTTATTCGCATCAAACTATGAAAAACAAGGAACTATGCACCATAACACCAGAAATCTCGTCTCTCGCACGCTATTTGAATTTTTTGCTCATCACGGCAAGAACCATTACAGAGTCCCTCCCCCCTCCACCAAGGGAAAAAAAAAAACTGTTCAACTGAACTTTTTCTTTCACTAAATATAAGAAAATAACATAAAAAATTCGAATTAAACTTCGAAGAACAGTAATATTGAATATATGAAAGAGTGCATTTTGAGACGGAATTCGATATATCGCCGTTGAGAATGAGAAGAGAGGGCGATGCTTTACACCATACACGATAACCAAGCTCACCCTCCGCCACCTTAGCCAACCGACGAACGCATTTCTCAACAGGGCGCTTTTCGACTGAAAATGGAACCACTCATACGGATAATTCGTGCGCCCCTGTGCCCCTTCATTTCCTAGACTTAAGCCCCCTAAGCAGATTTTTAACCCCACCATCCCTATCCCCTTCTTTCTTCAAGATCTCTCGTCACTGCTGCATACATATCAAGCGATGACTTGCCGCTCTTCTTAAGGATTCAGGCCAAGGAGCCTTCTTCGAAAGGCAAGAAGAAGGGTTTGCATGGAATAAATTCGAGCCGCATCGTCTTTTGGATCAAAGGAATTCCGATACTTTAGAATGAGGGAGGGGGAAGGCATTTATAATGCGGCTATCAGCTGAAATGGAAATTCCACCAGGTTTCGTATATATAGATAGATATATGGGGAAGTGGGATCTGCATATTAATGTCTTTTTGAGACAGGAATGTTTCGAATGATAACCAAAAAAGGGGTACAGAAAATTGGCCTCTTGGACTTTTGTGAAAACGTTCTCCCCACTCCCTCCCTTCTTGCGTTTCGTTCGAAAATGCATTCGAACCCCGACCAACTTTTGTAAAACCGATGCATTTCTAGGAATCGTAAAATTTTTTTTTTCTTGCTTGAAACGTGAAACTTTGGACATTGATGAATTGTTGCACTATTTTTAAATGAGTTTTATATGCAAATTGTGTTTATTTGAAATATTGAAGACGTATTGAAATATTTTGTTTATGATGATTAAACTGTTTGTGAGATAGATAATGTGTTTTCTGAAGCTTTCAAAAATGCAATTTTACATAATTTCAGTTTTTTTTTCTGGTCTTGATGTGTTTCGTTGATATCCTAGCGGAAAATTAAAAAATCAAAACATAGTTATATGATTATATTTAATATATTCTCTTAATATTGTTCCTTTTGTTGTTCCAATTTTATCGTCGATTTTTTAACTTAATTTTATTTTTGAAAGATTTTTTTCTTTTATCGAAATTTTAATAAAATTTTCTGTTATATAATGACATTGATATTTTTCAAGCAACAAAATTACATAAAATCTGAAATTTGATGAAATAAGAAAATACGTAACGAACTCAGCTAATATAAATTTCTTTTAAAATAATTATAGAAAAATTAAAGAAACTGGGTAGTGAGAAAAATATTATAATGCGAAGCACTTAATCATAATTAATATTACATGTTATTAAACTTCACTAATTATTTTAAGTAATAACTATAATCCGGCATTATAAATAAAGTTAAGCTTTCGTTTTCTGCTTATAATGCGGATTACATTTGTTTTTCAATATACATATAATGTGGGTTTCAACAAATAAAATTGTAATGATCATTGTAATATAAATCACTATTCAGGCTTACTTTACTATTTTAACAAATTATTTTAAACTTATATTTCATAGATACAGAATAAATTAGATATTAGCAAACTGAAGTAATTTAGGAAATTAAAATCCTTTTGTGTTTGGGGGAGGGGGACATACACACATCATTGTAAATTTTAAACTATAACATTATATTGAATTTTTATTTTTAAAAAAGTGTTGAAATATCTTATTTTGTTCTATATGTTCGAGAACAATGGATTACACTGAAGTCTCTATACCTTAAGAATACTTGTATTTTAATGAAATATAGTAAAAACTTAGAAACTTAACATGCATGTATCAATAAATATATGTATTAATTTCTCATGATACTATTATTTTCATTTTATAAAAGTCACTTTCATTACATTTCCCTTCTCTTTTTGTTTTAACTAATGAGTAAAAATTTTTTCTCAAATTTCAAAGAGAATTTATTTCTCATATAACTTGAGTGACGTTGTACTATTCTAATTTTCTCTTCACTAACCTTGTTTTTTTAGTAATTTGAATTGTATACAATTACAGCTCCAAACAAACAAAATGAAACTTGACTAAATAAATTAGATGCAGGTAAGAAGTGTTGAGAATTGAATTAGTGATTTATAGGAGAAATAGAATTGAAAGGATAGAAAAAGAAGACAGCAAGAAGTGTTGTGAAGTGAATTAGAGAACCTGATTTATAAGAGAAATATAATTGAAAGGAAAGAAAAAGGAGGCAGAGATGATGACAAGCCGTTAGCATTGTAATCAATCTAAAGTAGTTGGAAATAACTCTTGATCAGAATAATAGGTGTCACATCTGCTATAACAAGGAAAAGATCTTGGTAAGCTAAGACTTCAATGTTTGAAAACATACATAAACTAGGATTAGTTGAGTTAAGAGGGATTTGATAGTTCCATCTTGGATATTCTTTGATAGATAATATACTTTATTATCTATCAAAGAATATGCAAGATAATATGCAAGATTTAATAATATGCAAAGGATATGCAAGATTTGTTAATATGCAAAGAATATGCAAGATTTGATAGATAATAAAGTATCCTTCTCTTTCGTATCTTCAATTGGAATTTTAACTTACTGACTATTTAATTAGATTTTAAGATGGCTGAAGAGTCAAATAATGAAGAAAGGCACTCACAATTGCTGTAAACTGTACTCTAAATTTATTATTCTTGTTTACTGTTTAGTTATGAGTAAAACTGTAGTATACTTAGTTTTCATTCTCGATTTAATATTTTATAAAATAATTTTTGCAAACACAAATTGTTACAATAATAAATTGCTGATACACAAATGAAAAAAAGGAAGTAAAAACGAATGAAGTGTTATCTAACGTGCATATTAAACATCCTTGAATATATTTAAGAAATTTTTGTCTAATACTATATTACTTTTAATTTCTCTTTTTTCTGTATTTAGTTTCATTCCTGCTAAAAGAAATTCTCCATTAATGATAAAACAGTTTAAATTTTATTGTTTATTATCAAAAAGACTTTTCATTGGATGAAAATTAAATAAAACGAAACGAAAATCAAAGTAACATAACGTGAAAAATAAACTCTTAAATACATTACACACATTTGAAATATTACACATTAAACATTGAATACATTTCATACATTACACACAAAAACAAAAATTAACTATAGATAATATATAATTAATTTTTTAAGACATTTTTTTCAAAAACCTGTTTTTTCATTTGTCTATCAGAAGTTGATTCGAAAATTATATATATGCAAAAAATTATTTTATGAAATCAAGACAATTATACAAGAGTAAGGAAAGAACAATCTCTCAAGTCAAGAACAGTACTCGAGTTTTGAGTATATATGTTAATGATATTTGTATAAAATCTATTCTCAGAAAAATTTTCCTCAAAACACATATACGACGACTATGCAAACAATGAAAAGAAAATAAAACTTTCGAATATATAGAAACAATTAAGAAGGACGATTAATGAGCTTAATAGTAACAAAAATAAATATCTACCTTAAAAAAAGTCTTTGTGAAGTACTTTAGGAAAGAGTCAAGTAGGTATAGCAACTATTTTTGTTATAAGTAAATTTGCATTTATGATTTTTTTTTCCAATGTAAAGAAGTTGTAACGTTCAAAAAATATTTAAGTAGTAAAAAAAATATTTTTATGGAGAGTAACTCTGAAAACTGTTAAAAATTTTATTCAAAAATCTATTCAAATATGTAGGTATTGTTTTTATAATTTCAAACACACACACACACATGACATTAAAAATAAAGATAGCAATAAAATTCTCGTTAAAGTAGAATTATATTCGTGGTAAAATGCGAACAAGAAACTGTGATAATGGTCAAAATGCAATCAACCTAACGTTTACCTAAAATAGTTGCTTACAACCATCTTGTTAAGGGAGAAGATCATAGTTTGTGTTAGAAAAAAGGGTACTTAAAGTCAAGGACTTGATGTCATGGAGAAGAGGTACATTGAAAAAAAAAGTATGACAACCATTGATTTAATATGTTTATAAATATACTTTCCGTTTGGAAATATACTACAATATTTTAAAGTAATTTCTTATATTCTTACATATGTTCATACAATGAATCTTTTTTTTCTATATTATAATGATTTATTTCTTAATTTTGTAAATGAACTTGAGTTTACTCTTTTCATCTTTTTGGAATTTCATACTGTATAGAGAAGAATATCAATTCAAAATTTTCATGTCTCATAGAGATTTCTTTTGAGGGTGTTAATTTAATTTCACATATAATGGTCCATTATAAATGCAAAACATATTTTATTTTTTAACAAGTGTGAATAGATAAAAATGAGATATGTGAGTGTTTCAATTTTCGAGGAATCAAAAAATTACTTTGGAATATTTGTTTGCTTACTGAATGAGTAGTTCAGAGTTTTTATTAAAAAAAAAACCTAAAGAACTATACAAATTATTTCTTAAATGTACATTAATTTTGAGTAAAATATTTATTACAATAATAGTGTTCTTATCTTCTTTTTCATAGTTGATTTTAAAAACATAAAAAGATGCTTTATGTTTCAGAAATTCTCAAAAATTAGAAATGCAGTGAAAAAGTAATTTATTCCAGAATTCCATATCAAAGAGAAAAATACACCTGATAAAAAAGTAGAAATTTTGTGATTATTTGATATTATAATTACAAAAAATGGTTCTTAGTTAAAAAGAATTTTAGGTACCGATTAAAATTGCTCGAAGAACCGAATAAAATAATTTTTCTGTTAGTAAATAATTAGAGAATGGTTTTGTACATTACGTATGAGAAAAAAATGATAATTTATAACCTAACTTATTTATTTCATTATAAATTTGAATATAGAAAAAAGGTTAAAATGTTTTAGTTATAAGACATTAGATTATATCTGTTAAAAAATAATTCAGTTTTGATTATTTTTACAAAACATTATAATTGAAAAAAATCCATTTGCTAGGATGAAAATGAAAAATAAATAAGGTGTTTTAATTCAAATTCTTATTATTCAAAGTGTATTATAAATAGTAACTCGTGTTCGTTTCTGAACAGTAGTATTTTAAAAATTAATTCATTTATTGAAAATTTCTATAAGATATTATAGAAGTGAGTGCAAATTTTCTTCAAATGTACTGTTGTTAATTTTCTTCTGAATTAGAATTAATTATAAAATGCCGTATTCAAAATATTTCTTAAAATAAGTTTTCTTACTAAAAGAATTTTAAAAAGCTGTTTCTCACAACATATATATATATAGTGAGAAACAGCTTTTTAAAAACTATATATATATATATATATATATATATATAAATATTAATATAAATATATATATAATTCCCTTTGAGATTTTGGCAAGCGATAGTTTTAAAAATAGTTTTTTAAATGTAAAAGAAAAAAATATTGTAATTATCATCTTTACACAGTTTGTACTACTATTTTTTAATTAAAACATTTTACTAAATTTAAAACCAAGGTAATGAATATGGCAAAATGTAATAAAATAATAACGAGAGAGAGAGAGAGAGAGAGAGAAAAGTTCCATTAGGAATTTGATTCACTAGCAATAATTACAATTGTAATTTTAATTATTATAAAAGTTTTGCATAAATGTGATAATTCTACTGCTAACATTGTTATAAAATGATAGAAGTTAAGCAAAACTAAAGAAATCAAAGACTCTTCTCAAAACATCATTCAAAAGCAGGGGTGGATAAATAGCGGCCAGCGGGCCACATACAACCCACTAAGCTTTTTTGTACGTCCCACCAAGACAGTCAGAAAAATCCATCTTCAACTGCGATTTCCTTCCCATGTGTAAAATAATTCAAAATAAAACAAGGTCTATTTGCAAGGCAAGCAGGAGAAGGCATTTATTCCCTTTGTTAGGAAAGCAGAGAGTGCAGGAAAGTATTTCTGCTAAGATCAGGGATCATCTGTTGAGTTAGGAGGATGACGTCACAAGATTTCAAGACTACAAAATTGTTGAGCTTAAATTCTAATAGCTATCTGATTCCATCATTGCTGATATTGACGCAGTACCGAAGAGCTACAGCTTGAACTTTTTGGCATGTAATCAAATTACACATTAGTTGATTTTTACAATTTTTGTCTGCTGAAAAACTTTTATATATGAAGAAATTTGCTGGAAAACTTTTTTCTGTATATGGTTCTACATATATTTGTGAGAACAAAACATTTTTTGCTTGGAAATCAAAATGAGTAAATAAAAATGTTTTTTGACTGACATTAACGTGAACACTCTGAAGCGAATTTCAACAAACAATTTCTCTCCTGATTTAAAAAAAATTACAGAGAAGTGTAATAGGGTACATTTGTTTCATCAAAAAATTGAATGTGCTAGCAGCAATAGTTCATATGAGTTAGGCCAAAAAGTAAATTGAACAAAACTGCCACTATTTAATTTAATTTATTTTTATTGATTTTTTATGGTAGAAGTTTTGTCTTTTCTGAAATACAAAGTTAAAAAGGAATACAATTATTTAAAAGGTGTGACCCCCTAGCAAAAACTTTGCCTATGCCTATTTTAAATAAAAGCAAATAAATCCCCTATTTATTACTGCAACATTTGTAGATGAATTAAAAGAAGGTCTGCAATTAATTTTAGTATATACCTAATCATTATTTACTGATACTACTGATATTACTGATATTTCTGGATAGATTGAATTGATATAATGTAATAGGATCAAAATTAAATCATTATATACAATAGATGAATACTGCATAGAAAATTTTCATTTAATTACGATTAATACTTACCCAAATTGTAACAGATAAAGATTTATTTTATTCGGAATGATATGATAGTTGCTGATATATCAAAACTTTTTGCATATGGATTCAAACAGACGAAATATTATAAGAAGAAAGCTTAATAGCAAGCTTTACTAAAAAAAACGTATGGCTTAAATTTTAAAGGTGAATATTAAAGAATAATAATTTGAGAATGTTTTTTTTATCTTTTGAATAAACTATTTGGTTTTTATCTCAAGTATTGTATGCACCAGTATAAAAATATATATATAGTATAACAATAGCTTTGAAATCATATGTTCAAAAATAAGTTTTGTAAAGTGTATTTGAATTTTGTTTGGATGCTTAATTTTAGGCGTATCACCTTAAATAATAGTTATTTATTAGCCTACAACTACTATGAAATTACAAAACGCAGATTTATGTTATTTCATAGTAGTTGTATGATAACAAAACGCAGATTTATGTTTTGTAGTCTTATTTTCTTTTGAATTTATGTGGACTGAAGCAGAAAACCTCGAATTATGACACATTTTCAAAAATTCAGTTGGATATAGATGTAATGGAAAGGAGATATAAAATAAAATTTTTTTATACAAAGCAGAAAAAAAAAGACCTAATTGAATTGAAAATTTGAATTAAAAGTGGAAGAAATAGGTTTATTTTAGCGTAAAGGATATTCATTTAAGTATTAAATATTCTATTAGATAAGTATTTTTTCCATTTTTAAGTAATCGTATATTGGTAAAAATCCAATTTGTTACATTCTCTGAAGGTATTATAATTTAATGTAAATTTTTTTTTGACAATTTGAATAATAACAAGCTAATAAAATGAATGCATAATCATGTACATGAAAATAATGAAGTCAATTTTCAAAGACTTTATTATATTAATTTACAAAAATATCTATTAAGTACAAAAGTCCGAAAATAAATATTTGCTTCTTTCATGTTACATACAGTCGTATATAACATGAAAATATCAAATATTTTTGTAGCAAATTAGAGAAACAAAAATTATTGAATGATTTTGGGATTATGTTTGGTATGCATTTAAAATAATTATTTACAATAATATTTTTGCAGTTAAATTATTGAATTTAAATAATGTAATCATGTAGCAAATTTAGCAGCTATTATATAAATAATTACAAAATTGAATAATTTATTCATCTTTTGATATGAGTTGTAATGAATATTTATTAATTTTTACACATTAATTGGGAATACGAGATCATTCAGTTTTTTTTAGCATTCTCTTACTATTTTTTTAAATTTTGAATTAAGATATTTGAAATTTTCTTTTCATCCTTTCATATTTCAGCTTTTTTTGATGGTTTCATGAACCAAACACTTCTGGTAGCCGATTTGAATAACATCAAATACCTCATCCATTGATCAAAATAATGTACCTTTTTTCAGAAATTTTCCATTTGCATTTATGGAGATACAAATCTATAAAAATATGAAATGGTAAGGTATGAAAGAAATTAAATCGTACTTTTGGCTTTTATGATTTTCATTTTCTATCTAATTTAGTTAAAAAATTTAATCAACTTTCAACTGTACAATTTATTATTGCTATTGTTATTAATTTCAGTTACATCGAAATAGAACTATTACTTCGTTTGTAACAAGTTTTACTTAATACAATTTTCTAAGACATAATTAGTGGTTTCTTAAGATATATAAAAGGGTTTTCAAATTTTATTCTAGATAATTTTAAGATAAGTTTATTTTTGAGGAAAAAGTTTCATTTTTAAATAATAATATAAAGATTGAATTTGCAGTATATTGTTTTTTGGGGAGTTCTTTTTTCAATATCCAATTCTAAGAATCAGTTACTAAGAACCAAAACAGTCATTTGATTTAAGTAGGTGAATTTTCAAAATTTTCAACTATTCAATCAAAAGGCCATAACATAATTAATATAAGTAGAAGAATTATGCAAATTAACGGAATGGTGAGATGGTACAAGTTGCAATTAAATAATTTTGTGCAGCTGGATATCCATTTAAATTTAAAATAGTCATATTAAAAATCTAATTTGATAAACAGCTACAACGATGGGTGGTGATAATCCTTTTTAAGAAAAAGTGCAATTAAAAATATCAATCAAACTATTAACTGTCCCCAAGAATGCCTTCATATACAAAGAAATAGTCTTTTACTGAAGCTTATTCTATGTTTGAATAAACAACTTGGGAATCAAGTGGTGGCTTTCTGTAAGAAATAGAACGGATAAATGGAGGGAACTGCAAATAGGTTACTATAAATAGGAACAAATCTCACACCCAATGTTAACAATTTATATATTCTATTGTGCGTCTGATAAATGTACTTCCGAGTTCATTATATAAATAACTGAAAAATTTGTGAGTAAGTTTAAAATGTTGGAGCATAAAAATTAAATAAAACAGATTTATAATACTTACCGAATAATTTCTAAAAACATTTTTATTAATGATTTATTTATTAAAGGGCAATTCCTATTGCTTATATGATCATAATGTGCTTTATTTGCTTTGTAAGAGGAAATACAGAAAAAAATACCGTTATTTAAATTAAGTTTTAAATATTAATTTAAATAGCTATATATATTTGGTTATTTCTCTAGATTCGAAATAATAAAAAAGAAACATTGGTGATTAAGTATTTTCTCCTTTAAGAAGCTTAAAATAGTAATCTAGGAAATGAAACGACTCTTTATTATATTTAAACGATGAATCCTTTATGAAAAGCTCTTAACTCATCTTTAAATGTATTGCTATTAATGTCTTTCTAAAAAGAAACTATGATCTTGCATAATTTAAAACTGAAGATGTATAGAAGTGCATTTAAAAGCATTTATTTAATCGCACATAGATTAAAAAGTACTGCAAAAGCGTGATTTTATCCCTACAATTAGTTAAAAAAATAGCTAATAATTTCCTATTTGTGGAATGAATTTTTAAAACATTTTACTGTTCTATTGAAAATAACTTATGATTATTTTAAAGTGCAAGCAAGAATTTATTGACTCAAGTATAGAATAGATGATAAGAAATAAAGGCTGTAAAGAAAATTAAATGATGTGTAATACATTATATTTAAAGAAAAAGAAAATAATTGTTCTTAGATAATTTTAGAGAAATATTTTTTTATTTCATTTAATCGGCTTGTTTGAGCTATAGAGGGATATTTAAAATAACAATAAAACAATGCACATTTATTTAATGACAAATATGAATAACTATATTGTAACACTTTTCCTATTAAAAGAGCTTTAGAATAATTTAAAAATAAATTACTGAGCTCTACAAAAAACAAATTCTCATTAATAAGAAGATTTATAATTTCAGCATTTTTTTTGTATAACAAACTCATCTATTCGGCTGAAATCATATTTATAGACTATTCTATCAATATCAGTAAAAGAAACTTTTTTAATAATAAATTAGTCAATGTGTTTTCATTTCTTATGAGCTCCAAAAACATAAAAACAGGGTTATTTTGTATGCAATTGAAGAATTTTTAAATAGGAATTCATAATCACACATAAGAAAAATATCAACTCATTTTCATCTTAATGCAACTTATACATTTCAATTTATTTTTGATAAATATGTGCTATTAATTACCAACATATGAATTATAACTGTGCATGTATTTTATAGAGTAAGTGAGTGAGTAAATGTAAACATTTATTGGCGCAAGAGCCAGATATGGCTCAGCTGCACCAAACAAGATTTAACTGTGGTCAAGACATGAAGAAATTGAACAAAAGACAAAAATGGTTAGCAAGGAGGGTCGAAAATAGAGAAGGATCGCTAGGGTAACCCAGGAGCGCGTCACCCTCCACCCAAAGACAATAAAACCCATGGGAAAGAAAAAGATACCTAGGGTGCCTCGGGGTCATAATGCTTAAAGATGACAATTCGGACACTTACCTAAAGAAGGCAATCCCGTACCCAGCGTCTGAGGGAATAGCCGGGCACCCAAGGACAAGGTGCCCGGCTATTCCCTCAGACGCTGGGTAATCATTTTAGTCACCTCTTACGACATGCATAAGCTACATTGGGACTATTCTGTCATTCCCGGTCACCACATGAGCCTGCATTTTATAGAACACTACATTTTAATATTCTTATGCAATATAAGGGAAAATTGTCTTTACATTTTAACTTGCTTGTAATGAATAAAATTATTTTTGTGTGTACAAAATGATATTTAACCATTATTATAATTTTAATAGCATTCAAGTATTATTATAATTAGAATACTAAATATTATTTTTATACTATTGTTATTT
>BMAW01004517.1:0-12343 GCA_019974015.1 Nephila pilipes | reverse complement strand
CCCCCTGTTACTGAATGAATCATTTATGATCAATGAAATATTTGTTATAGTAATCATCTGGTAAAAATTGATTGACAAAAAGGACGGTTAAAAATAGAGAAGAATCGCTGGGGTATCCAGGGGGTGCGTCACCCGTCTTCTTCAAAGACGGTAAAATCCAAGGGAAATAAAAAAGAGTACAAGGATGACTTGGTGTTTTGTATTTGCCTAGAAAGGCAAGTTGAAAAATAATAATAAATAAATAAAATTAAGTTAAATAAAAAAAATAACTTTTGCTGGAATAAACAAATTAATTCAATGCATCTTAGAGACTAAATTAAAATTTCACATTTTATGCTTCACGAAATAATAATTTTCATTTTGTTATATTTTTTAAAGGTTAAAGAAAATTTAGGTAACTTTTAATTTATTTCGGAAAAGTTCAATATTAATTTAATTCAGATTCTTCTGTGCTTTTACTTCACTAAATCAAAACTTATATTTTAAACATTTTTCCAATAATACTTATTTACCATTGCACACAAATAAATTTTTATGAACAAACAGAAAATATTCCGAAACCGGAGAGTTTATTAGTGGTTAGTTCGTAAGGTTCGCGTACACTTCAGTGAATCATAAAGCTTTCTCCATTATTTACTATTAGTCACAATTTACATGTTGCTATAATTTCATTTCAGAAAGTAACTGTAAATGTTCGCCAAAATTAAGCATTCCTCACCAAGAGTACGTACCACAGAAAAAAAAAATGCTGACCCCAATAATTAACAAAAATTCCCTTGAAACCTTAAAAAATTGATTAATAACGATATAAAACTATATTCTGGCTACGCTATTCGATAGAGAGAAGTGTATATTTTTAACTCATTCAATTCTGATTGAATCAATAATTTTTTTCTTGTAGAGAATGTGTTCGAACATTTCGTCTCCTATACTTTAACATAGAAAATTGAATATCCATTTTACATAAAGGCAAAATATTGCAAGTTTTCTTAAGAAAATCAAAGTTCTAAGAACGCTATTTAGTAAATAATTATATTTGTTATATCCATAGTAATTTATATTAGTATTGAAGCATTTTTTCTACCTGAAAATGTGTTCGAACTTTGAGCCCTATTCTTTAACATTAGCCGAGAACAGCCTTTAAGGCTTCTCCGATATTTGTCAGTTTTGGTCTCTTCTCAAACAACCAAATGAAATTTAAAAAAATTTCAGTATTGTCTTCAGCACACAGACTACGCTGTCAGCACTGACCCTCTTCTTGCTGTTCATCAAGTTTGATGTCGCTTGCATTGCTTTTCCCCCCTTTTCTCTCAATTATTCATAAACTTCCTCTTAGTTTTCTGCGCGGCTCCATGTATATGACTTTCCTAGTATTACTTTCTTCCATTCGTTAATTCTCCACTTGGCGCCATCTAGATGTCTTTCCCATCATTTCATTCTCCTATAGTTTGAGCATAAGTGTTGACTCGCGGACACTCCTCAACAATCTAACTTTTGGTTGTCTGATAATTGTCGGGAGTTTGGCTTCGTTGGTTTTTTAAATTTTGGTGTATTCATTGCCTTTTCAATTTTATCTTTGAACAAACTTTTAAAAGATTTTTATAAAAAAAATGATTCAGCATAAAACTGCTTAAATTCAAAGAAAATTATCAATTAATTGGTTTTAATAACTTAAAAAAACTATTTTCTTCTAGTATTATTCATTTAAACGTTGAAGTTATACACTTTTTTATATAAGAAATTTCCATGCAGATTTTGCATCTGAATTTGAAAAAGTAAAATTTGATTTACTTTCTCTTTCAACTTTCAAGATCCTTGGATTAAAAGGTAATAATAATTAATCTTTACACAGATGTAAAAATCTATCTAACGGAAAATGCGTACATGTTTAGTTGGCACTTAGGCTTTAAAAAAAAAAGCTGTAAATTTCTAGCAAAAAGGGAGTAAAAGCTTCTTTACACAAGTTATGATAATGAAAATAAGCTGGCTATATAAAAATATATGTGTTATATTTTCGTTCATATTTAATCTATCTATAACATTTAATCTTGACCTAATAGCTAATCTATCTATAACATTTAATCTTGACCTAATAGCTAATCTATCTATAACATTTAATCCTGACCTAATAGCTAATCTATCTATAACATTAATAGCTTGACCATCCTCAAAATTCAGAATTTTGTTCTAAAGAATTTTTTTTTCATTAGACAATATTTTAATGTTTACGTGTGTGTCAAACCACCAGAATTGTATGTAATAACAACTGAATGTAATATCATAACAATGGATTTCCCGTTATAAAGTTATTATCACATTATACTGGACTTAACTCCCTTTTTTTTATTGCGTTTTAAAAATCCGCTTATTACCTTCATAAGTATATTTGAAAGTATTTAAGACCAACAAACTGTTCTTAAGGTTTGTATTTTACTTTTAGAAACTAAGCAAATACTCATTTGAAAGAAAAATTCTTGGTATACTTTAAGTAGAATCTATACCCTGCATCAAAATTCTTCTAATTTTAAAGGAAATCTGCAAAAAAAAAAAAAAAAAAAAAAAAATGCATTTTACAGTATTAGAACATTAAAAAAAATTACGAATGTAAGAAAAACAATACAATAAAAAAATTAAATTAACCCTGATTCGAAGTAGTCAAAAAAATCCAATCTATTAGGAAATTTTGAATTTTTCAGGGAAAATAAGAAATTTTTACTTTTTTTTTAAATGTATATAAACTATTTGAATATAAGTTAATGTATTTCTTAAAAAGGTTTTTATAAAATAATTGCACCTTATTTCGTAATTACTTTATTTGAATAAAAATCAGTCCTTGAATCAACAAAAAAAATTCTGAACACTGTACAATTTATAAATATTTTCCAAAATCAAGTATCAGCTATAATTTAAATATGTGCATATGCTATAAATGCCTCAATAGATTGTTATATTTTCTGAATACTAGATGGCAGCACCTAACTTTTAACATCCTGGCAATCTGTAGCTAGTAAATTAGCCAATCGTAAGCATTTTGAGTGAACGAATTTTGCCGCCAACATTTTTTTCATTTCTCTGCTTGCTCACAGATGTCAGGATGATCTAATTTGAAAAGTATAGCGCGCCTAAATGATAATATCTGACTTCTTAAATATATATATATATATCGATTATATATTTTTCGACATTTTGTTAAATTTAAAATGAGTATACTTTTATCGAGGTGATTATTTTTTATGCACCTTACGAATCAGAGTTTTTTCTTTCTTTGTGGGAACCATGTTAAGAAACAAAGGATGTGAAATTAGTTAAATGTATATCGTGGAATGGGCACTTCCATCTTGACTTACGGGTCAAGATGAAAGTCACACTCTCTCCGTTTCTACATACACATATTACACAGAGCAACACCTTTTAAACACAATATTAACTACACAAATGAATGTGAAATGATATGATTGCGTATTCTATAAAGTCTCGAGTGCTGAGAAAAATATTCATACATATGACAATTCAGTTTGGAGGGGGAAAAAATACAAATAATTACTTTAAAATTAAAAAATGAATGCTGCAGGGATTGTATATAAGGACTGCAGTAGCTCAAAATTTAAATCTAAATGGTCCGCAGAGACATTGCTTGCACGTGTGAGGGGTAAGAACCGCACTGGATATCACACCTCTGAAGGGTGTCACCAAAAAGGTTTTATCTGATTCTGTGCCATCACAAAATACCTATTAAGAGTAAACAAGAATTTTATTTCTAGAAGCTTATTTTTTTCATCGTACAGTAAAATTCACTTATGAAATCTAATTTCTAAAAGCATCATACATAGTTTAGTTTTTTATTAACGTCGCACTAGAAGCAACACGAGGGCTATTGGTGACGGACCTCGTAATTTTGAACCACGGTCAAGTGACGAGGACGACACCTGAGCTGGCACCCCCCTCTCCTAACATCTACACCACGCCAACGGGAGGACTTTGGGCCCCGAACAGATTTAACGTGCATCAGCCCCGGCTACACGGCGGGTCTTTGGCGGCCAAGGATCGAACCCGCGACTGAACGAAAACCGCCGGCCGCTAGTCCACGACCTTGACCAATAGGCTACCGCGGCCCAAGCATCATACATAACTTTCACTTGAAGGTGAAAATAAAATACATTTGGGAGCTATGAATGAAGCAGCAAGGGTCCGTAGTGCCCTCTTCCTCCCTTTCCCTCTGAATTTTTTTTTTTTTAGGGTGTTATTGTAATTCCTAAAGTGAAGAATGGCAAAAACTAAAAGGAACTCGGGCTTCTGCTTCATTTCGACTTTTGAGATACTTTTAAGCTTATTTTTAATAGTAATTTGAATTTTCACCAGTGATTATTATTTCTGAAAACTACGAGGCTGAAATGATAGAGGGACTTTAACTTCTTCCCAAAGAGGAAAGAGAGCCGTCGACTTTCGGTTTAGACGAAGAGATGATAGCTGTCATTAAAGCCTGTTGTCGACAATAACAACCGAAATTCTTCTGCGAAGGGTTTGCCCGATTAATCACGGGTTGGCGCAAGTTCGTGGAAGGGGAATCTTTGTGGCACAGTTTATCAACAACCCATACTTCTTCAGCTAATTTGGTTAAGAAATTATTGTAGGCTAAGACAATAAGAAAGTAATAATACAAACATATACTTTTATGTATACATCTTAAATTTGAATAATATTTGTTTACAAAATTTTAAGAACTCGCATTTCTATGTTTGTTGACATTTCTGTACCATGTGGAAGAACAGATTTAAATTTTAACATGTTCATTCCTCTATCCATCGATGCATGTGGAAAATGTAAACAATGTTTCGCTTACTGAGTCAGAGTCTTGTCATCAGTGTGTCTCCTGTCAACGGAAGTTGTTTTTGTCTCACGTGCCATATTCAATGCAAAGTGGTCTACACACCACTATTCTGTTATAAATGTGGGTCTTTAACTTTGTAGTGTTCAAGCACCACTGCAATTCAAAATTTATGAGTCTGGTCAACATGACACTACATTTCGTGTTGTGTTCCGAGTGTTGTGTATCAAAATGCAATTAAATTATGAAAAATGTCAAATTAATCATTTTGAAATTTTATATTTGTTTGAATATTATGTTTGAATTACTAAATACCACCCACACATTTCTGTTATTTATGCACTTTTTACAGACTCAAGAAAATATGTTAGCAAGCTTATTACTGAGAAAGTGATGTTAGATTTTAAGCACAATACCACACACAACATACAGATTTATCTGATTTATTTAGTACTTAATATTTTGATCAATTTATTCAAATTGTTTATTATGTATTCTGTGAAGGTGAAGGGATTTTTGAGGTATAAAGTTATCAGATCTTAATTTTTAAATAGGAATTTTTTAGATATATATTTTTTAAATATAACTCTAGTTTGAAATTTAAATTTAATTCTTTACTTAGATATCCCGGTAAGATGAGGTTGTATGCAAGGGTCCAACGCACATCCGAGTCTTGAGGAGGGGGGGGGGAATTTGTAATGATATAACTTTACTTCAATAATTTGTCTTAATAATAATTAAATTTTCTATTCACTAATTCAAAAGTAAAGAGTTCATTCTTATTTCCTGATCCAATTCCAAATTATCCTTTTATTTATTAGATCACGCGCTCAAAATATTTGTTTAATCAACTTCCCCATGATCGAAAATCCGTCGGAAATAATCCCTACTAGACCCTCTGTCTTTTGAGGAAACCCCTGAAAATCCCACTGATAGAACTGTGAGATCCATCACATGACAAAATGTCCTTAGAAAATCCCTACTATATAACTTGTGGCACAGCAAAAAGTGCTCTTTTATGCCCTTCAGACCTCTTCTATATTGCTCATCTGTAATCTTCATAAAGTCTTTCGCTTCAGCCTTGGTGGACAAAGTCGGGCTAAGTTCATCAAAACGCAACGCTCTCTCTTTCTGCTAGAATGAATAAATAACCTTATTATGAAAAAATGATTGTTCATATATATATATTCGTATACTCTAAGCAATAACGTGAAGATCCTTCTCAATCTTTACATAAATGGATATTCCTTACGTCTTTCTTGGAGATAACAGCTTTTGTTCTGCTTTCGTAATTTGTACTTGATTTTCCCCCCGATCTCTTGAATAGCTTCATTGACTTTTTAATGATAACAGCACATCACACGCTGGCATAAGATCTGCCCTAAAGTGAAAAAACATTAGCTACTACTTTTTGAATTGAGTTTTTGTATGTGAATTTATGAATTTATTGAAGAAATTGACAAGACAAAAAAATTTTTGCTTAAAAATCTGCTTTTTTTCGGGGAGGGAGGCTGTACAAGTAAAAGGATTACAGGATTGTCATAATGACACTATAACATGGCATCCTTTCTTTATTCAGAGCCTCTGAGATAAGCATAGCCTTCACAATCCCACGGGTTCGCTCTTATATTTGAAATCAACCAATTTTTAAAATGGTACATCTAAATCAATAGCTTACAACAATTAAAAAAATTATTTAGAAATCATAAATATATTTCAGGAATATAAAGTAATAATTTAAAAATGTAAGCCAATCACTTACACTCTCACATAATGTATTTTAACGTATGTAAGTATTTAAATGTTAAATATTTAATTTTTAGATAAGTATAAAGTAATAAATTAACTAGTTATAATACTGAAATTACCTTTTTATTCAATTAAGGATTTTTTAAGATTGCTCCGAATAATTTTAATTGGAAGTGTACTAGCTACTCCTTCGAATATTTTTGTCAATGCTTCCAACCAAATATGCAAGCTTTTTTTCAGTGTTGATTAAGTAAGGATACATGTGACGAGGTCGTAAGGTTACATGTGACAGAAATTAAACTTCAATAATACTGAACGTTACATTTAATTTCTTCACATGAGTAAATTAAAAGTTTACTTACTTTAGTCCCAAAAAATTTATTCAGTCAAAGCATGAGTTAAAATACATATGCTCTTCCCTGAAATTTTTTTGTTGGCTTTGTTTCCTTAAAAATTATTATAAAATACTAAAAATGACAAAAGAAAACCCAGTTTATTTGTCTTGATTCTAAAACAGATGGATTGATGTGGAAAAAAGATACAAAAAAATTTTAAAAAATATTTCTTACAAAGTGGCACGATACGGAATTTTTTTTCTCAAAGTAACTAATTACTTTACCATGAAAATCACTTATTATTGATTCTATTACAGTATTTAAAAGCTGTTTCCCTATTGAAAGCGACGCTAGATATGTGACAATCCTTCCCGAGCAGTTCTTACGAATGTAAGAATTCGCTACTCGTACTGTTTTTTGTCTACGAGAGCTCAACAGATGCACTCGTAGACAGAACCATAGAAATTAATGGTGCTAAATTATATAATTATAAAGAGAACAATTTGAAAACGTCATTATTTATAGTACTTTTAAGGCAAAGAAGAAAGAAAATTCCCCGTGAAATTTTCTTAAAGAATTAAAATTCACTACGCGAAATTGGTTTTCATCATCTTTTAACATACTGACATGTAAAAATAATAGAAATTCTCATGGTTTAATATATTTGAAAATCTCTGTCATTACAATTATATAACTCTTTTTCAGATCCAATAAGAGTTAGTCTTATTAAACACAATTATCGAGAGCTTTAATGCACCGGCAAATAAATTGAAAGTAATATAAAATTCTATCATTTAAATTGTTCACCTTATGTTGAAAGTGATAAATAACAGTGTGCCGAATTTGGGCTGAAAATAAGCGAAGGAAGAGAATAAAGTGCCAAGTAGTCAGAACTGATCAGCATCAGTTCTGACTATTTGGTACTCCAGTCTTAAATCACTCAGTCTAAGAATCATAACAGGTAAGGTAGCTTAACCCAAAAGATAAAAAAAAAAAAAAAAAACAGTAATTTCAGACAGCTTAAATAGTTGACAAAGGCAAATAAAGACAAATCAGGCTTATAACAAAAAGTAAGTAGAGTTAGTTTTCACAACGCCTATATTTAGAAGTCTGAAATACGAAAATGTATCATTGAATTCAGGAATCAACCACTGAATGAAAATATAGTTAGTTTTCACAAAGAAGGAGTATTAAAAACAAAGCAACTTAATCAACAGGCACCATATAATGCTAAGATTTAACACTAAAAAATTAAAGAAAATCAAGAATCAACCTCAGAAAACATAGGGTTAGCTTACAAAAGCACAAATATTAAAAAGCAATAAAACAAATTAATGAACAGGCAGTCTAAAATACAAAAAGATTATAATTAACACACAGTAATTATATACAAAACATTCTTATTGTTAATAGAACAATATTTATTGTGAATAGAATTCAACTATTGAAGATATATGAAATTTAATATCTGAAAGTAAAAGCGCTTACATTTACCTGTGTGTGTTCCAAATAATTGAAACATGCATCTCTTCAATAAAAATGATTGTTTCAAAGATAATGAAAAGAAAGTACATAAAAAAAATGTCAAAACAAAATGAAATAATCAAAATGAGGCTGTAATTATTTTAAAGTGAAAGTATTACATCAAAAAATAAACCAAAAGCAATATTTAGTGAATTGAAATTCAAAATTTATAATAAGCAAATTTAACTTTGATACATAAAGTTTAAATAAATAAAAATTATCAATGCAAAATAAAATATTCAAAATGAAGCTGTAACTATTTTTAAGTAACAATGCCATTAAATCCACAAAAATATTTTATTTAGAGAATTGAAATTAAAATTATATATATATATATATGGGGGGTGATAGGCGACGACAAAAAATAAGATTATTGAGTTTAACTATTTAATAAATATAAGAAGAAAATATTTACAAATTTAATATTATTAAAATATACAATGAAGTTTAATTTAAAGATTCGTTATTAGATTTACAATAGCGTGGCTGAAAATAAAATAAAAAGTCATTCATCTTAAATCCTCGTCGTTATAATTAAAGAAGTAATCGTCTTTCGTCACGCGCCATCGTCGTCGTCTCCTCTCTAGTAACTGAATGTTTGACTGCTTCCACAAGTGTCTGCATGTGGCGCTAGTGGGCTTGGAACGTCTATCGGATACCACAGAACTAGGGAATCCTGGATTCGGCTGGCCGTCCAGACGACGCTGCAAATATACAAAGAAACAAAACATAAAAAATCGAAGCATTACAGAGTTCTGGAAAAGAAACGTTTATGTTATTAGAGTTCAGGTGTCGTGCTCCATGGTTTCTGGTATTCAGGACACGACGATGTTCAGTTGGGTTGGAACAAAATCTCCAACTCTATAAGATTTTGGTTCTCGTTTTCTTAAATTATATGTCTTCCGGTTTTCGTCTTGAATCTTGAAGACCTGCTGTTTCGCATGTTTTCTCAGTTCGTTTTTTCGAGTTTCAAAATTGGCTTGAAATTCAGGTTCGACCATTTTTTTCAGCTTGTCCACGGCTCCAACATTCATCTTTGTACCAAAAAGCAATTCGAAACGTGTTGTGTTTATACTACTTTGATAAGAATTTATTTTTGCTGTAGTTCATTTATGAACTTGTACCACTTGGTTGGATCTTCTAAGAATAATTTTAAGAGGACTTATATAATAGTCTGATATGATTACTACTGGCATTTTAAATAAGTTAGCTTCGGAAAATTAAAAACAGCTTTCATTTTTAGAGTACGTTGACGTTGAAAATCCATGGGCGCCAGGAGCGCGGAGCTCTCCACAAGCCCAAATCTGGTATTTATTAAGTCCTTTGGATAAAATGGAAATTTACATTGTGGAGAGGAATTTCTTGCAGATTAGAGGGTAAAATTTTTTTTTAGAGTAGATGGGAAAATATTACCTTCTTCTATAACATGGCCTAAGAATTTGAATCAATTCTTCAAAAAATGAGATTTCTTAAAATTTATCTCTCGTCCGTATTTGCAGGCAATGTTTAGAATTCTTTTGATGCGTTCGACTCCATCTTTGTATGAGGAAAACTAAATTATAATGTTGTCCATGTAAGGCAAAACAATGTCATCATCAATCAAAGGTCGAAAAATGGAGTTAATGTACCTTTGAAACACTGCTGGAGAATTACAGAGTCCGAAAGGAGTCTTGAGAAATTGATATTGGCCTTCATGGGTAACGAACGAGGTGTATTTTCTACTATCTTTGTTTAAATCAACATGGAAGTATGCATTTTTAAGATCTATAGTACTAACGACACGCGATCCCTGCAATCCGTTCAATATATCCTCTATCAGTGGAAGAGGAAATTTGTTCTTCAAACCTACTTTTTTAAATCTCTGGTAATCGATGAAAACATGAGGGGTTCCATTCTTCTTTCTCGCGATTACATCTGGGCTACAGTATTCTGAAGAGCTAGGTATTACAATCCCTTGTTCTAACCATTCAATACCCGAACTTAAACAATTTCTTTTTCTGAAAATGGTAGTCTACGGGGCTGTTGAAATATAGGCCCATTACTTTTTACCAAAATATTTAATTCGACATTAGTTGCTTTCGTTTTGAGCGATATGTAATTCGAAATTAATTATTGTATATTTCTTTTAAAGTATTTGGAATGTCAGGTAAAATGGTCAGATCAACTTCTTTAAAGGTTACCTCAAATGGTAACACGGATAATGTGTTAATTTCCTCAAAACATTGAAATTTATCTTTGATAATAATTCCATTTTCATTAATTAGCGTTTCATCTTACATTAGAAAATTAGGTCCAACGATCCCATCATAAGACATAACATTATATTCTGCAACACATATATCTGCATTACACTTAAATTCGTCAACTTGAATGTTCCCTTTAAAACAACCCAATGGTTTTACTCAGCATTTACCAAATCCACTTAAAGTAGAGTTCAATGGAGACAATTTCTTGACATTTAATTTATCAAACGCTGATTTACGAAGCAATGTTGCTTGACTTCCGGAATCAATAAGTGACTTAACACTTAAATCATTTATCATTACTTTATTGTTAAGTTTTGGTTTGAAAATAACATCTAACTTAGCTACTTCTGGTTTCGGGTTTTCTTTTCAGCATCCCGAAGCTTTATGGCCAAAGGCCCCACATCCAAAATATTTAAATCTCCTATCCTTATAAAATACAAACGCGCAATACGAGGTTTGGATCCCCACATTTGAAACAAATTTTATTCTTACGACTTTCAAAATCCTAATATTTCATTCTTTCAGTACCACCACTAAATTTCCCTTTATTCACACTTTCTGTTTTAGAATTAAATCTATCACCACATATTTAAATTTAGGTTTTACTTCATCGAAAGTATTAAATGTATAATTATGATAATATTTTGTTTCTATTTCATCGAAAGCACCTTTACTTTTTGCAGAATCACTTTTTATTACTCCATAAACATTAAGCTTTTCTTTAAATTCTAATAAATCTTTGCATCTGTACAAAATGGTTTTATTTTCTTGAATATCATTAATCCCTCTTATTACATAATGCATCAAAGCTGAATCTTCTATTTTCCTAGAACTGCATAGTTCTTTCATTTTTAGAAAATATTCTAGAGCGGATTCAGAATTTCTCGTTTTCCATCTGCCCAAAAGATCAAGCAAATTAGTTGAATTTATCTCGAATGAAAATTCAGCAATCAAGGCTTGTTTCAGTTTTCGCCAGGAATTAATTTCCTGTTCTGTAGGAACAAATAATGCAGAAGTTCCTCCTAGCGTTTTTTTTTTTTTTAGCAAAGATACATTTTTGTAAGTCTGATAGACTAAACGATTCAGAAATATTCTCAAAGTGATCCATCTAATTTATTACGTTTTTTGCAATTCTGCATTAAATTCAGAAATGGTACCTTCGCTATCAGAATAATTAATACCAATGTTATGAATAGCAGAGCTTTTGTTAATATTACTTTCTATAATGATCATCACAAATGCTATTAATTTACACTGCATGCAGAAATCATCTCCTTTACTTTCACATTGCATGGAAGAATCGTTTTTGCTTTCTTTTCTTCTGAATTATTGGGTGGATTTTGATCCTCTGTGTCTGAGTCAGCAGGAACTTCGGCAAAATTCTCAGCTAACGCTTCAAGGTCGCAAAGTAAGGATAAAATTATACTTACAACTTCCTGTTTTGAACCATCAAATGGAATATCTAATATAATACAAACAGTAATAAGCTCGTGGAGCGAAAATGAATAATTCAGGTTTTGCAATTTCTTTTTAAATTCATCACTATATGTTTGAAAACCAAAGTCAGGAAAATTTCTTATTCTCTCTCGATTTAAGCAGAAGTGTCAAAATAGTATATTCGAGCGATTTTTGAACAGAATAAAGATTTTAAATTTGTTGTAGAA
>BMAW01004516.1:64976-88092 GCA_019974015.1 Nephila pilipes | reverse complement strand
CCTTCTCCTTGGACCCCAATATAAGGGTAAACTTAATATTTACGCAAGTAAATATTAAGTTGTAAGTAAACTCGTTGATGGACCGTCTATGGTCCCTCATCAAGCCCCTTTCCTTGGACCCCAAAAATAGGAAAAACGTGATACTTAATATTTACGTAAGACTTGTTAATAAACTCGTTGAGGAACTGTAGACGAATAGAGAGAAGTGTAAATAAATATGGGATTAGGCTGATAGGCCGTGACTGTTTTAATTGATTGAAATTTTATATTCATATGTGCTAATAATTTAAGTTTGAGATTAAGTTTGTATTTAAGATGACGGAAGTGTTAGTAAAGGGCCGCGTTACGATTTTATTTTTAGAGGGAAAGGCGCATTATTGAGAATGGTAATTTAATCCAAAATAATAGCCATATTTGAGGATGTCTTTTTTCACGAACAATGATGTAATATTCTGCTTACTGTATTTGTCTCACCGCGACGAATACGAAACAATAGTTTCCTATCAAATGAGTTAATTAATTCCTAATAGGGCAGTACAAAGTCCTGAAAATTTGTTTAAGCAAATATTTAGAAGTATCAACAGTTATATATATATATATATATATATTGTTATATATATATTCATAAATAAAATAAATATGACAAGAATAATTTCAAATTCCATGGTTGTTCATTTCATTTTATTTGAGAGAGATAGACAACATAAATCCATATGGCTGAGGTCACTGCTCCACCTTTTCATTTACAGCAGTGCAGCGTCGAAGAGCATAAGAGCACAACACAAGAGAGACCCTTTTCACCGGGCAAGTTAATTTATAATGGGGATTTTCTAGGAATAATTTTTAAGTCACGTGGTATAAGATGAAGGGATTCTGAGGGAATTTTCCTGACGTCTATCAGTCTAGGGGGATTATTTCTGACAGATACGACTATAGGAAAAGGGTTCAGCAGACTTTATGATCGAAGAAATAAAAAGATAATTTGGAATTGGATTAGGATATAGAAATGAACTTTCAACTTTTGAATTAGAGAATGTTAAGAATTAGGAAATTAAATTATTTTATGTGAGATCATTACAAATTAAAGTTGAATCATCACCCCCCCTCACGCCCATACATCCACCCCCACCTACTCACGCGCGCACGCAGGCACGCACACACACGCACGCACTCTCTCTCTCTCACACACACACATATATATATATATATTCTAAATGAGGAATATTGAAGATTGTTTCCCTTATCAATAATTCTCTACAGTAATAAATAATGTGAAAACGACCCTAAAGAAATGCTATTTTAGATGAAAAATCAAAATTTATGTTATACGAATGAATACTTTTGCTGATGTCATCATTCGACAGTTTCACAGTCTCTCGTTTTGCAGGAATTCTTTTTATAATATTAAATCTAATACACAATCACAAACTGCTTGGTTTGCAGAACGTTTATCGATCGTTGTTGTGTAAAAGGTGTAAAAGTAGCAAAAACATTTGAAAAGTTTCAGAAAACTTCGCTGATTTATTAACATGACAATGCTCTGTTTAGAAAGATAGGGATTTTTCGAGGGTTTTAATGAAATTTTTATACAGAAAGTTTTCGCAATATTTACTCTAAGTATTATTTTAGAAGATCACGGGACTTATAAGAAGTTTCGAATTTTACTGTGTGTTTTAAAATTGTCTATAATTCTAATTGTCTAAATAATTCATTTGTTTATTTTTTTCATTTGTTGTCATTTAATTCGGAGGCAATCATATTTATTAAAAATAATTTTTTTTCCAAGCGGAGAGAAAAATCTTCTGTGTTACCTACATAAACAAAATAAAAGAAAAAACTTATGTAGATAACGCAGAAACTTCAATACTTTCATTCTTTCATTCATCAAGCTTTTCATTTTTTGATTTTACATTTAAAAAATGGAGAGGATTCACTGATTCCAAAATAAGTAATATTTTTGAGAAATTGATAAAAAGAATATTGAAAAACAAAATTTTAATGTAGTTTTTGATTGGTTTTGTTTGTTAATGACGCTCTGAGAAGCAACACGAGAGCTATTGGTGACGGACCGTGTAATTCTCAATCTTAGTCGAGTGACTAGGGCGATACCTGTGCTGGTACCTCCCTCTTTACACTACGCCAATGGTAGGACTTGGAAACCCGAAAAGATTTAATTGGTATAAGTTTTGAATAGTTTTCACACGTGCTTATTTACAGAGAAAAATATCCATACTTTCTTTTCTCTCAAAATGTTCTTTTTAGGTTATTCTTGAACATTATCCTCAAAATCTACTTTAATCAACTGAGCTGATGTCTTATGCATTATAAAGTGAAGTTATTTTCTAAGCCGTAAACATAATTTTTTTTCTAATTAAACAATCACGAATTTTAAATATTGTACAATATTTGTGTAAAATTATGGGGATTCTGAATCATGAAAATTTAAATTTATAAAATTTAAAAAAATTAGATTTTTGATATTATAATAATGTACAGTGTATAGTATGTCATATTTATATAAATTATAATCAAATTTTCAATGTTATAAATGCAGTACATTTAATGCAAGAAGCACCTACAGGTAAACTCCTGATTTGCGAATGTAAATACATCGATGGATTATTAAATGTTCTTACATGATTATTCATGTTTATAAATGCAATAATCATTGCATAAACATAAATATACAGATACCTCAAAGTTAAAATATGACTTCCCTTAATTTTAATTTTAAAATGTGAGGATTATTTCTAATTGTCATAAAATAGCTCATTTTTTCTTGGCTGGTTGATTGCTTGACTTTATTAACGTCGCATTAGATCCAATATGAGGGTTTTTGGCAGACTACTCAAATAAACCAAGCTCACCCTGGTTTAGAGCTGCAAATCACTCCCCCAGGAGTGAATCATTCCCGCACTCAACATCTATTGGCTAAAATATTTTTTTTTACAATTTTTTTACTTGTTACCCTATTGTTAATATATGTTAGAACAAATATCAAAAGCTAAAACAAAATTCCGAAAATGAAAAGGAAACATAATTGAGCAATTTGTTTATTTGACGTCATAATTCTTATTCTAATTTTTTCTGCTTTTCACTTTTCTTTCTTTCTTTTTTCGGAATGCATATTAATCTGTAGTCCATTGACAACGTGATTTCCTGGTAATAACGGATGTTGATACTATGATTCACGCAAGTAGACAAATTGCCGGCGTATGGTTATTAAATAACGAGACCGACGCTGCTGCAGTAAAAGTATGCATGTGCAGAACGCCAGAGAGAGACAGGTGGCTAGTGTGAAGCCTTTTCTTTTGAATGCAGTGCCTCTCATTTCTGTAAACAAATCTGTATAGTCGTAATCTATGGGAGCATTTGAGTTTTTTTTTTGTTTTTTTTTGTTTCACGGAATAAATGATAAGTGAGTAACGAATTGTAATGAAATTTCCCATGAAACTTGGAATAAAAACGCTACTGAAACTATTGTTTATTGAAAGAAGTGTATGATAATGAATGTTTATCACGTGCATGTGTTTTTGTGTGGTTTAAGCTTTTCCACGACAGCCGAGAAGACGTTGAGGATGATTCTTTCCTGGGTAGCCCTTACGCATCAAAAAACGGATGACAATATCGAAAAAAATCGGTAATCTGTTTCAATCTGATCTTCAGATAAATATTTGTTTAATTCCCCAGACTGTAGGAGTTGACAAAAAAGTTCGTACGCGCGTTTCCAAGACAACTCGCCGACTCATTCCACATTGTCTGTCAAGAGGTTTCTGACCAAGTATAGCATCCCAGTCTTAAATCATCCACCTTATTCGTCGGATCTTGCGCCATGGGACTTCTCTCTGTTTCCTAAGGTGAAATATGCATTAAAAAAAACAAGATTTGAGTCCATTGAAGCTGTGAAAGAAAAAGCGGCTCGTGTCCGGAAGGAGCTGAAAGAAGACTTCCAGCACTGTTTCGAAAAATGCAAGATACATAAAGGGCATTGTAGAGATAGAGGATTGGTGCATATTAAAGGAGATAATAAGTAAATATGTATAACATTAAGATAAAAGGTCTTACAAAGTCAGTCTCGTTATTTAATAGCCATACTTTGTATATCTACTTGGAGATCTTACTCTAAATCAATGAAATGAAATTTCTTACGATTCTACTAACACGAAGATATTAATCAGCGCTAAAGTAACATAAGTCTACTATTTTCATTTTTATGGTCAAGATATAATTTTATCCTTAAATGTTATACAGAATATTTTATATATGAAACAATTCTAAATACGTAGATTTACATCTCTAAAGCTGAAATGAGTTCTCTTGCATATTTTGCTTTAAATATCGTCCAGGGCTACTTGTATAAGATGCTTCGAAAGAGAACCTAGCCTTGTGAAAAAAACTATGCATTTTGTAAATTGGCATAATGAGGAGGGTGGTTCAAAAAGTACAAGTATTTAAAGACATATGACATCATGATATGAAATGTTGTTTTCATTGGGTTCTGCTATCTGTTAAACGGTGCCGAAACAAATTAGACATTGATTCATAAGTTAATTTTAATTTGATAGTTATTTGTTTACAAATCAAAATTTGATTGCTGTCGCATTCGAGTTGATGACGTGAGTTTGCGTGGAGAAAAACCTAGATTCACCATTATCCATCGGAAACCAAGCAACAATCAAAACAATGGGTTATAAATCAAAACAATATATATAGATCAAAAATATATATTTGTATAAAAATATTTATTGACATATGTGGAGTTAACAGAGTGGTATTAGATATAAGTGGACATAGAGGAATTAACGGAATTGACAGGCACGCTATACTGAGACGAGCAACTGTGACGCTATATTCACGAGTATATATCTGGTTCGGATACCGTTACTAAAAGTCTGATGGTCTCGATGCTAGTCAATTCAAGCCTATGTTTGAAATTATTCAGGTAAGTAAAATTCTCCATTCCAATATTTGGTTAAGAGCGACGCTATTAATTAAACGCTCTAAATTATTAATTTATTTTGATAATGATTACTCTAAGAATCTGAATGCACAAGTTAGAGATATTTGACTGATTATTATTGCATCCCTTTGATTTTTAATGATCATGCCAGTTTGTTACAAATTGTACGATTTTTTGTTTCACTCGATTATCTCTAGCGTTTTTCTTTTTAATGTGACATCTTTAACTCTTCAATTTTGCTATTTTTCATTAATGTAAAGCGAGATTAAAGCATCTCATTTCATTTGGTATAAAATTATAATTAAGATTACAAAGCCTATACCATTAAAAAATTATAAAATATTTTAGTTCATAGAAAACAGTCTGTCTTATTTAATGCCCAAATTTGTATGCTTTCAACTATTTTGTAATTTCCAGTTAGACTTGACTTGAGAGGTAAATCGTTTTATTTAACAGACATTCCAATTTTATTTATTTCATTTCTAATTTTATTTTTTTATTCTCTTACATACAAGAAAGTCAAAAACAAGAAAATGAGGGGAAAATATCAAAAAGGCCCAATTCAATAATTTGAGCATGAAAAACTATTCATCGAGAGAAGTAAAACAGACATCTGAAAATGCATTAAAATAAATTAATACTGATGTTTACAGAAAATGCAGTAATATAAGAACTCGCTGTTCAAAATTTTTTAAATGAAATTACAATTTGCCATTGCACAAGATATAGCACAGAATTTGAAATAATCCTATTTAAAACTTTATCTTCGTTGTCTAGAAATCAACACGTTTAAGATTATGCAAAATATTTCACATCTCCAATTATAGTCAACTTTAATTTTATTTTACAGAAAAATCTTCTCTGTATTTGTCCAGACTAATTACCTTTGGAAAATAATACACTTTTATAAAATATTCTTAGTATTTTCCTTGAGTATCGTATAATATATATATATATATATATATATATATATATATATATATATATTATTGTTATTATTATTATTATATGCTTATTCAGTTTTTTTACAGATACATAAATACATGCTATTTGATTATCAAGAAGTGTTTAATAAAATGTTAGTGATCTTTTTATGACATATTTTTTTAAATATTTGTGGAACACATAGTTACACTATATTGCTATTAGGTATTGTTTATTACATACATATTTTACATCTGAATTTATTTTTTGGAGGTGCATATCACATTAAAAAGCAGACAGAACAGAAAATCTCCTAGAATAGTATACAGATTTCAATGCAACAATTTAGAAAGTAAAATAAGCAATCATCTTGGTTTGGTTTTATTAAAGTTGCATCAAGAGCAACATTAGGGCTATTAGCAATCATCGTCATTTCCTTGTAAAAATCAACAAATAAAGTCAACTTTAGTTCAGTTTAGTTAAAATTTCTTCGAAGTCAATAAAACTTTAGATTAGCAATCAAAAGGAAAAATAATATTCCTTTTTTTTTCTTAAAGAAAATTACATTTAAAACGATATACTGAACATTCTAAAAAGAAAATTAAATTCTTTTATATCGAATTACAAGCGAAAAATAACGCAAAGCTTAAAACAATCTAATTCAAAAACTTAGATTCAAAAATATGTTTCGAAAGATCTCTACTTGCCTTCATTTTAATTTAAAACTGAATCCTTAATTTTTTTTGAAAGTCCACCTCAATTATATGATGCATCATTTCATCGAAAGTGCATTTCGAAACGTAATCGAAAGTACAAGCTCGGGAAAGCAGAATAAAATCCTTTTAACAACTCCTTGTTTTCGTAAATAATTATCATTAAATATTGGCTTTTTCGAAGTTTATTTAGATATTCTTTTCGCCTTATTTGAAACAGGAAATCATTCCCAATATTGATTTATCACATCCAGATAGAATTATGTTCGGTTACCTGTATTACAGAAATGGAACATTTTCCTCGAAATGAGGATTTTCTGAGTGGAAACAGTGAAAGCAATCAAATGTTTTGTGATGTTTACCAAGGTACAGCTTATTGCTAAAGTGTTTCATCATGGGAAGATGTGTTTGTCGGGTTTACTATTATTCTGGAATCCGTTGTAATCGCACTTTGTGATTATTGGTTATTTTTGTGTGAATAAAAAGGGATTTAAATTAATGATAAGATGGAAATAAAAATCTGACGAAGAGGAATTTCTCTGTTCACCTCTTCCATTTCTTTTATAATAGAATCTTAAAATTTTCTGTGATATTTATGCTTTAGACTGCATTATCTTGAAAAATTCTCAATTTTAACTTAGTTTCAGACTTTTGTTTCACCTTTTTTGATCAATTAAATGATTAGAATTTTAAAACCTGAAACAAGAAATTTAGAGTCAAGAAAAGACAGACAAGGGGAAGTTTGATTTTCAGAGAGTATTTGTTAAACGAATAGAAATGTAGAAAATAATTACATTTATTCAAATTTTTCAAGTATCGCACGCAATTTAGAAAGGATATAAAAGCAATGAATTAAATATTAAGGATGAAAATCAAAGAACAAGAGAAGAGCCTTTGTTGATTATTAAAGTTTTCTATAAAAATACGGCCATTTTGCGTGTCAAGGAGATGGATATCCAGTTAATGGTCCAAATATGATTACAATAAATCTTTTTAACTATTATTTAAAGGAACCAGGAACATGCGAGGAATTCTGGAATATATGTAAGACTTCTCGTTTTTATGACATATTTCTTTCCAAATTATTAGTAGAGCGTAGAAGTTTTGTGTGTGACTAATAATGATATATTAAGTACTCTACAGAACAATAAAAGTAATTTTTGGTCGAAAACCTTTTTCTCCCTCTTAGTTGAATATGTACATGTTTTGCGAGATATATTTGCGTTTAGGTACTATTTTAAAGAAAACTATTACGCAATTTGGTGTTCCATATTTTTTATGCTTCTATAAAGGGTACTTATGCATATAGTGAATCAAAAATATTTTCCCTCTAAGTAATATTAAGTTCTTAGAAATAATATTTATATGAAAAAAGAAAGAAAAAGATATTTCCAAAATTACAAAATCCTATAATTTTTTCAAAGAAAGCTTTAGTAATATCATGAAAAAAGTAGATTCCCTGTTATATGTGTATTGTTCAATATATGCAGAATAATGTACGAGTATTTGGTATGTCTATGGATTATTATTTTTAAAAAATGTCCTAAATGCAAATATTATATAAAATTCATATCTATATTCAACTCAATGGGAAAGAAAAACTTTTGGACAAAAAATGACTTTGCTACTTCAATAAAATGACTAAAATATCATTATTAGAGCACAAAATTTCTAAGCGCTACGAACATTTTTTAAAACATAAATATTTCAAAAAGAAAGAGTCTTAGATTCGATATTTTATTTTCCCCCGCATAGGCTGATACTCTTAACACTAAATTGTGGCGGTGGTCTTTGAAATAGAGCTTTATCTCCTAAAATTTGACATCACAGGAGAATATTTAATTAAAGATGATTAGATAGCATTACATATACCAAAGAAAATCCTTATTGTTATACATGAAGTATTATGTTGGTAGCACATATCAAAAACCAAACCTTCCAATATACCTGAATAGCGACGTACTTCATTTCTTTGCGATTTCATAAAATTTATTCTGAATATTAATTGACCATTCCCTACATAATGTTGAAAATTATAGCCAGAAATGTTGATTTACTTGGTTACAGAACGCCATTGCTTGAATTAATCTGCAGCATCGTAAAGTTTGATTATTATCTCAGGGGTACCGTAAGGCTTACCGAAAGTAAGTCTCGTTATTTTTTTGAACGAGCTCATGGTTCACCAGATGAAACAAACAATCACCATAAGAATCCACACCCATTGCTGATTCAACAACGAAAGTAACTCCAGTGGAGGAGGAATGGCGCATGCGCAGAGTGACGAAGAAAAGAGAGTAACAGCAGACCAGCGTGCCCGAAATATAACTGACAATGTGGTCCGTCAATGGAAGTGAGTGCTGTTATGTGTTATGAATGGACACGTGGGACTAGTCATCCATGAGCATCTACAGACCGTGTATGGGGAACAGGTCAAGTCTCGTCAATTGGTTAGATGCTGGTGTTGCATATTCAGTGAAGGAAGGTAGAGTGTGGAGGATGAAGATCGAAGTGGGAGTCTCTCCTCATCCAGGAATGAAAACAACATTGCTAGAATACAGGGTGTTAGCGGAGGAGACGTGGAGTCTTCACTGAGTATTAGTCGTGCTCAGATACATCCAAAATGATACTAAGGTGGAGCAGGCTGTGCGAAAATTCTTTGCAGCGCAGGGCACGGAATTTTACCTGAGTGGTTTCTTCAAACTGATTGCATACCACGGCAAATGTCTCAATATCAATTGCAACAATGTCGAAAAATAGTGCAATATATATAGTTCATGATAACATGGTTTTTTTTTTTTTTTTTGAGAAAAAGATGACGAAACTTAGTTACGACTTCCTGAAACCAAAAAAATTATAACTAACAGTTGTAATTTACATCATAACGTACATAAGGACCAATTAATAAGCAGAATAAATTTTATTCTCATATCTCGATTACTTCTTAGTAATAATTAAGACTTTACGATACCCCTTTCGTGTATTGTGTTAAAGAATCACCAGTCTTGAACAATCATATTTTGAGTAATTCTTTCTGAAAAAAATATCGAGAAAAACCTTACATAATTCTTCTTTTTAAATTATTGTCGAAGAAATATATTTTTCGCTGATTACAATGCAAGAAATCTGTTGTCATTTATTCCCTATGAAAGATGAAAACCTCAAAATATTGAAGAAATTCTGTTAGATAGGGAGGAAACAATGAACTGACTTATCTTTAAAAAAAAAAACATTTCGAAGACATTTGAAATTTCTCGAAGTAGTTTCCAGTCACACTTAACTGATTTCTTATTTGAAATGGAGGATAGGAATCAAATATACATTAGTCTATTCAGCAGTATTTTGAAAAGGAGAAAAAGGTCATCCGATGTTTCGAAAAGTTTTATAAAAACGTTCCTGCGATCTAGATTACTCAAACTACCGTGACAGTTACAGAGGATCGATGATATTCTTTCTGCTGAAAGAGAAGTCAATATTCTATTATTACAGTTCACGTGAGCTCTCTTTGTTAAATAAGACACAAACGTTATTTTTTTTACTTCTAGTTTATTTTTGTTTTTTCCATTTGTAGTTAATTTTGTATCATTAAATAACGTTAATGAATATTTTACATTTGCTTCGAATCATAACATATTCATTTATTTCTATGTTGAAGTTTGCTTTGTTGATGAGTTTTTCATGTAGTTTTTATTCAGAACCTAGAATGCTTTAGACTAAAACACAAGTATATGTATTCATTATGTTATATGTGTTAACACACATTTGTTTTTATTTTTTAATTTCTACAAAATTTGTGTAGCAACATACACTTTGGGACGTTAGCATCCATCCCAATTTTCTCTTTAACTATATCTTTAGATTTTTTCTGATTGTGTTTGAAATAAAAAATTCTCCTAATGACTTATCTAAATTAGATAGATATTATGAAGCGAAGTGAATAAATTAAATTTATAAATAGAAAAAAATTGTATAAGTGAGTTGGAAGTTAATTAGTTGAATATAGAAATATTGAACTCTGAAGTGTCAAAGGGAGACATCTGGACCACCCGTAGCCTATGGAAGACTTTCTGGAACTTAACCCAATCTCGAACCTTCATTTTGGATTAAAGATTCCAACCCTCAACTTCAGTTATTTAACTCACTCGAAACCGAATGAGTTGGTAAGAGATGTATTAAATTAGTATTCTAAACCTTAGTTCTGACTTCTTTAGTCAGTTTAACCATGTAAAGTAGGTAATAAGACTTAAATAATCATAACTTTGAATATATTGAATAGTCTATTATCATATTAGGATTCTTGATTTCTTCATTGTAGGCTTCCCCTTGCTGAAACAAATTTGGACCTGATTCATTTATAAATATAATTGCTACCAAGTTGATTTGTTGCCATTTTGCATCAAGTTGTCTCCTGATATGGATTCATCCAAATTCACCAGAAACTGAGCGAAAATGAAAATAATAAATTGCTTTGGATGAATCTGCTCTAAATAAGTTGGAGACAGCCACATCGGCTGGTAAAGTTACGGTAACGAGTTTTTGCGATTCGAAGGGCTTCATACTTAAGAATTTCTTAAGAAGAAAAAACAATCTACTCTATTGTGATTTATTCATTTCCATGCTTTATACCCATTCTTTTTTTTTGAATCATGAATACTTTGATAATAAATAAATGAAAGTACTAATATTATATTATCTAAAACATTTAACAAGTTTTTCACGCGTATTTCCTTCAGTTGACCTTATAGGCATTTCTATGACGTTGTTTGATACGAGAGTCTCTGTTTGTGAATTATGCAAATTAACTTCGTTATAGATAAGTTAAAGTTCAGAGAACAGGAATTTGGGATATGAGTAGAAAAAGAGAGAGATCGGAAGGTTTAAATAATGAGGTTGTTCATGTTCTTATTCAGAAAAGATGGAACAATTTAGCATTCGACTTTTAGTGTTAAGTGATCACTTTAAATTTGATATTTAATCGTATCACTTTAACAACTCTTTATTCCTGACTCGTATACAGACTTGCAGGTTGTAAGATAAGAAGAATTTTATGATATTAAACTTAAGTTGTAGATGCGTGAAGAGTTCTGCTCTAGTGGAGTAATTAGTAACCTCCTGAGTGGCTAAGATCTCGTTATCTTTTATTATAAATTTGTTTTCGATTCAAATTTAAATTACTTTGGGAAATCCCATCTCCACTGAATGGCAATTAATCCATATTAATTCAGTAAAAGTCTGTCACTAAATATTCAATCTAAGGAATCAAACTCAAAAATCTTTAATAATTTTATTCTTATCTTAAGGATAATCATAAATTACTTTTTGAGTCAACGACCAGAGGGGTTACTGAAGACTTGTAAATGCCTAATTTCACCGGTTCTGAACATAATTTAAAAAAAAAAAAAGACATAAAATTCTTGCAAAATTTTTATTAGATTGAAGTAACACATATGTTTAAATAAATTCATTTTAAGCCAGTAATAATTACTTTTATTTTAAAATATTATCAGCTAATTAATTTATCGTTTGTTTTAATTTTAATTACATTTATCTTCAAATATATTCATTTTAATAATTTATCTTTTGCTGTAATTTTAAAATCGGAAACGAATTTTAGTGTCAAATTCAATTTCTTATCGTTTGCTTTATTTTTAATACTTAAATGATTAATTAATAATTGTTAATAAAAGTAAGATCTTTTGGCAGCTAAATTTGTTCTTCGTAAAACTTTGCGTACGACATCTTGTAGAGTGTTTTAAATTTTTCCATACATTTATTTCATCTATTTTCAATAAAAATGAAATTATGTTATAATTATGATAATGAAAAGAATATATTTTTTATAAATAAAAATAGAAAAATGAAGCAAACGGATTGAATCTAGTTCAATATGTAACATTAAACGGATTTCGGTTAATTCTGAAAATGTTATTAAGTTTATATATATTATTTTATATGCATTAAAGTATGCTGATAAATGTATTGCATCTCTTTATTCGCTTAGTTCTGCACTGGAGAGCAAAAATAACCATTTTTTTCATTTTATTATTTAAAATACTGGAAGAAAAGATTCTCGTACAATAAAATAAGCACCTAATCCATTATTATTTCACTATCATTCATTTGATGTAATTCTTGCGTTAAAATAATACATAAGAGAATAATAATATAAAAGAATTACGATCAAATGAAGAATTTATACTTACAATTCTAAGGGTAACGAGTGCTTTACAGTAATAAAAGATTAAGCATTGTACCGAATGAAATTTCGTTCTAAAGGTTGTGTCTTAATATTTAACAGAATTTTTGTTGTTTGTAAAAGTTATAGTAGAATCATGGTATCTGTTAACTTATGTTGCATCTCATTGGTGGAAAGATGCGAGAATTACAACTCAGTTCCATCACAGGTTGCAATAAAATACGATGGAAATGGCTATATGCTCCATTTAATAGGATTTCAAAACCTTTATGTCATATGGCGGAAGAGGAAAAGGAGATAAAATAGAGAAAAGGAGACATTTTTTGAATGAAAAAAAGGGAGAAATAAGAAGAGAAACAACGGGGAAAGTATTCTCTGGAAAAGTGCGATTCTCATCAGCTTCAAATTACAGTGCCTTATATCTAAAAACTTCAGTGCAGTCCTGTACAGTCAACATAAATGAAACAAATTACTTTAATTTAATTCCATATGTCTGAGAGGGTGATTAAATATGTAATCAAGTAGAAAGTAAAAGGTTTGGTAGGCTAATTTTTAAGGTACCCAGCTTCACGGCGGATAAAGAGGAGTAACCGATTTGTTTCTTGATTTCAAAATTAATGAAATAACACTTTGGAGACCTTTTCCCATTTTAATAATAATTACGAATTGAATATTTAAATAGTAGTTACTAAACTCAATAAAGATTGACTATTATAGCTAATAGATTTATTAGCTGTAATAGTCAAAGTTAACTTTGTTTTCCTATTAATGGAATAACTTTTTAAGGATCATGAATGAATAACTTTTTTTAAATAAAATTTCATGTTTTTGGGCTATGCATTCTTTTCGCTATATACATACATACATACAAACATATATATATATATATATATATATATATATCATGAAACACCCAGACATATACATACATGCATACACTTCCTTTATTAATTTACATTAATTTTAATAATTGAAGTAAAATAATTTTTTTTGTATAAATTTAATAAGTTCATAAGGTACATTTGTTTTGATATTAATGAGCAGAATTATTAACTATAGCAGTTAACTTAATTTTTGTATTAATGAAAGATCATTATGAGAAGAATTATTCATTAATTGCTTTAAGAAGACTTATTAATGAAAAAAGTTTAAGAGAAATTATTAATTAACATTTTATACTTATTTTCATACGTCTGGGTTATGCAATTTTTCCGCTACATCGAAGACGCATACACTTCTTTTATTAATCTAGAGATTGAGTTTAATAATTGAAATAAACTTGATTTCTATGTGAATTAGAAAGGCTTTGAGATACGTATACCTTACTATTTAGCATTACTGTGCAATAGTAACTATTATATTAATAATGAATTAATATAATAGTATAGTACGATATTTATTTATAAAATTCATCCCATAGTTAAAAATACTGTCACTCATAATTTTTATTTACTACACTTTAAAGGAAATATTTCATACAATACAATCGATACGTCTAACTCAAGACGTTGAAGCGAAACTACTCTAAATTCGTTTCATTTTCCCATGGACTAGAAAAGAATCTTGGTGCAGAGTGTTCCAAACAATATCTTCAAATCGGTTCTGATGTATTGAGATTCAGTTGACACCCTTAATAACTTTGAAAGAAAAGAATTTAGTAATAAATGGATTTCTCTTTTTTTTAGTTTGTTCGCTCCCTTTTCTAGTTTCCTTTTGAAGTCGTTAGTGCGATTTTTTTTGACATTTTCATGATATATTAGCCCACAATTTCTGGGTCGAGCAGAGCGGAGGAAAATAATTTTTAATTTGCTTCAGTTTCTTGAAGATTTGGTAAACTGTTTTAGATAGAAAAAAAATATGCGATGTATTACTCGAATAGACGCACTATTTATATGGAAACTCATTTAGAGAACACTTTCCCAATCGTGTTGCTTCGAAAGTTAAGACTATACAGAGTGTTTCTAAAATCATGGCTGAAAACTTAAGGGTTGATAGAAAACATTTAAATAAGCAATTTTTACCATGCAATGCATGCGTGGAGAGAAAGTGGTGAACTGTTATGCAGCGCTATAATGGAAAGAATACAGCGCGAGTTTACTAACACATCGTCATTTCTAGCGTGGATTTCAGGAGACATGACGACTTATAGTAATCAGGAAAAGATGGACATGTATTTTAAGTATGGGTTTGCGCATGGGAATGCTCCGGAAGCAGAAAGAATGTGCATGCAACGTTTTCCGAGAAAACACGTGACAGATCGAGAAATGTTCCAGCGATTGCGTTGGTGCCCGTGTGAAACGGGATCTTTTTTCACCGGCAAACATGGCATAGAGCATGACAAGAGTGTGAAGACGCCACAAGTTGAAGAGAACATTCTGCAGAGAGTGGAAGATATTAGCACGCGTGAAGTTTTCCGTTTCCTAAATCTGCCCTATTCTATTGTTTAGCGATTACTACTGGACACTTGTCTCAACTTGAATATAAACAGCTACAAGATGCAACTAGGAACCACAAGACTGCCGCGTGCAGTAAGAATCCTTGTATTCTTTAAAACAATCAGCTTATTTTTATTTTGTTTCGGTAAGAGTTTCAAATGCGATTGTTTATTAAAATCTCACTGAGAAGCAACTCGAGGGCTTCTGGTGACAGACCTCGTAAATTTGAACTTTGGTCAAGTGACGAAGACTACACCTGAAGTGACATCTCCCTAGGCTACCACAAATACATAAGTGTTTCACAAGTAAATGGGCAATACAACGGACTAGTTCCTCATTCTAATGGTATATATATTCTGTACATTAACAGCAATCTTTGATTTTAAGTAATAATTTTTAATAAAACACACAAATTGCTTTAATATATAATTAAAGAACTCCCTCATCATCTGGTATTTCACCTTTCCGTCCCCACTTGTAATTTGGTGTTTTTTCATAAACAGACATGCTCTACAAGACGTCATTTATCCCTTCTTTTCAATGAAATATTCTAAGTTATCAATACAAAATAGTATATTTTTTTGTAGATTTTCTTATCTCGGGTGTTTGACAGCTTTGTTTGCGCATATGATATAAATTATATTCAGTAATACGTAGTGTTTGCTTTTCGAATGCATTACTGTCAGTGATTTCTCATTAATGCGGCTTTTTCTGTAACTCGATGGTACTCTGTTCACATATGTGTTGGATTATGGAGAGAATACTGTATATCTTTTCTTGACTTTCTTAAAGGTATTTAAGTTATCAAAAATGCCTTCTCTGAGAAGGAATAAAATAAATTTTCACGATACAGTTTCCTGTCCTAATGTTTATATTGACTTATATTTATTTTATAACGTGTGAAGATATGAATGAATTCAATGGCAGTATCGAAAGTATGCATTCGTAAGCATAGAATATTTAATTAATGTTCATTTAAACATAACGTCCATAAATGTCAACCAGTGTAGTAATTGAACTTTTATTTTTCATCCCAATTAATTCCAAACTTACATTAAAGACATTTTCTTAGTAAATCAAGTTTTATCCTCATTTAGGAATATGTTCTGCGAACTAAATTCCTGATCTTATATTTATACTTGAAAATATTTTTATTTGCTCTCATAATACAGTACCGGTTACATTTTGAGCAAATTCTAATACTTCACAAAATTCCCTCAATATTAATTTTTTCTTCTTACTATCAATATTTTTCATGAATAAAGTATTTTGTTTCAGATACATATAATGAGCCCTTCATTTTCTTTATTCAGAGTGTTTTTATAAAGCATGAAGACATTCTTTGTTTTACTTTCTTAAAAATAAGATACATATTATATAATTCAATCAATGATTCTGAATTGATCCTACACCCCGCCTCCCGAAAAAAATTTAAAAGAACGGATCATTCAAACGTATGCAAAGATAATTTGATTAGTTGTCTAACAAAGAACTTTGTCTCCATTGAGTTGCATTACACATTGTTGTCGTCCTTATTTTACTTTCTTATTTATGCATGTTACTTTCTTTATTCAGAGTATTTTTGGAAGTATTTATTATTTAAATTTTGATGTAACGCTTGTTCCATAATTCATTCAATCATTTCGAATTGATGCTTTTTACTCTAAATTAAAATGAGTAATAATTCACTTATATAAAAAGATAATTAGATTCATTGTTGATCAAAGAACTTATTGTCAGAGTAATGCAAAAGACATTGTTGTCGTCATTAATTTATTTGCTTATACATGTTGCTTTCATAATTCAGAGTACTTTCAAAAATATTATTTATTTTATTTTTTTAAAATGAAACACATGTTTTATAATTCACTAAATGATTCTGAATTGATATTTCTTCTCAATTTAAAATAATAGATCTTTTCGTTGAATAAAAAAAAATACTTAGATATTAGTCGATCAAAAAGTTTTATCTTCATTGAGTTATGTTTGTTACATAAATATAGTATATTTCCTCATTATAACGCGAAAGATAATGAATAATACGTGAATAAAAATGATTTACAATCAAATTATCAACAAGACGTCGAATATTTCTTTCTCCATCAATTTCCTCCTTATTGCATATATTTCCCACTCCTCTGCTTAAAAACTGCAAGTCGTCATACCTCAGCAGTTGGAACTGCTCCTTTCCTACTCAATGGGAGAGGAAAACTTGTAGATTCAGTTCCTTCAATTCCCCTTCTCTCCCGAATATTTAAGCCTACAGCGAGACCTTTCTGGAAACAAAACTTCCTTCTCATCAATATCCGAATACGAAATCTGATTTAGGAGAGAGAGTTCTTGTGTTTTCTCCTTGGGGAGCTAGAATTCTTGATTCCGTCCGACTGTGGTGACACTCTCTTGAAAAATAACTTTCGCTCATAAATTCCTGGAAGAAACAATTTCTCTGGTTTCTTGACTTCTGATGATAATCTAATACAGATTATTTTTCTTTTTGGGGAGAGAGAGAGAAGGGAGAGGAGAGGATTACAGGAATATACCGAATAATAATATTAATTATAGTGAATTGACTTTAGTTGATTCTTATATTTTCGGTATGTGCATTGAACTGAGTTAGCTTAGAGAAATCCAAGTTTCGAATAAATTATTTTTTTAAAAAAAATGAGGGAATGAAATTGTGTAAAAATATTCTATTTCTGTATTGTTCTGCAGATTCGGGATTTTCTATCATGTACAAGAAAAAATATAGTTTCTGAAAAATAATGCGAATTAACAAATTCATATATTTTTTTATATAATTTATCATTTATGATGTTTAGAGTGATGTATTTAAAAGTGTTGCTTATTTGTGACTATAGATAGTATCACAAATGCATGTTTGTGAATACAAAAAAAAAACCCATTTGAAAGACTATAACAATAAGATAGTTCATGAATTCATTCGTAAATGTGAGAGGTAAGCTGTCTTTCAAATAAGATACTTACCGTACTTACAGAAAACTTCTTTCTTAATAATAAAATTGTTCTCAGTGACCAATTATGCATTGGATTACATAGTGGAGATATTTTTCTTTTGAATAAATTCAAATTGTTGGAAACGTTTTCGATTTTTGTCCTATTTTTTGTATTGTTGCTGAAATACTAAATTAGTGAAATTAACAAGATGACAAAAATAGGTTATTTTTACAAGGCAAAGGAATTAAGGATTCAAAGAATAAATTGAAAAGGAGCACAAAGCGATTAATGCTGTTTTAGTTTTAACTGAAATATATTATAAATTACTGGTAATGTAATGTACTCTACCTAACCGAAAATGAAAGTCATCTAGTGAAAAAAATATGCAAATACATAAGATTCCCTGTTGGCTCCGGAGTATACTTACATGTTGCAATTGATAATTTTCCATCAAATAGTGATGAAGCATTGTACAATTGATCCTTTCCGTTACAAATATGCGCAAAATTGTTTCACACGATCACATAATAGATGTTTTCATATTTAAAAAAGGATCAAATTATTAGCCTGCATCAATCAAAGATAACAGCTAACTACCTGATGTGTCCCTAAAGAGAGACACATCAGGTTAAGAAAGTTATCTCATGAAACTATTTCGCCTTCTTGCAGTGCCTATTGTACAGGAAGAGGGAGTGAATATTATGATCTCGGATTGACTCAATAGGTTTGGTCTGGCATCAGCAACATTATGTGGTAATAAAATAAAATCGTAAGATTACTTAAATGCACTTAATGACCATATCCCATCCCATCATGAGAGTTTTTCTTCTCCGTTGGAATTGGAGGACGACAATGCCAAATTCCCCCTTGCAAAAGTTATTCAGAATGGGTTCAGGGAACATGAGGACTATTTCGACATGAATTGGTAACAATATAGCTCAGATCTTAATCCAATCGAAAATATTTGGGATATACAAGAACAACGGTTACAGCGTGGTTCCTTTTTTCCGTCGTCATTTCAGTATCTGGGGAAAAGATTGTTGCAAATTTTGACGAAAATATATGCTGAAACCGTACAGAACCTTATTGAAACAACTCCGCGCGGAATACGTACTGTAATCCCAGCCAAAAGAGGTGCAATCGGATATTAATGTATAACCGACCTCTTTTTTTTTTTTTTTTTTATCTCGCAGTGTATGTATAATAAAGGAGTAAAACTTCACCATAGTCAGTATTATAATACATGTTATTTCATCAAAACTATTTGAAATGAAAAGGAAGTTTAAAAATTAAGTTAGGCGTGCATTACTTTTAAGAAGAGCTTTATTATTTTTAATGCAAATGATTAACTTTTTTTTATTTGAGAAATAGCAATTCTTGTATATTTCTTAAATAAATATCAAATGAATGCGAAAATCGCTTCATGAAAAGCCCAGGAAATGCTAACAAACATACAATAGTGCATTCATTGATTGATACTTGAAGCTTACTTGAATGACTGAAGAAAGGTAAGACTAGTACTGGTCCTGAGAAACTCTTTTCATTCCAAGTAATTTAATGAATTACTAAGAATGTGTGAAAAGATTCTTTCAGGATCAGCATTTAAATTTCTTAGGATTTCCTTCTTAAAGGCTCTGCAGTCGGATTGAATAACGTAATTGTCTTTTATCTTAAGTACGAGTATATCTTCATAGATTGAGAGTGTGACAGGTACACTCAAGCTCTACGATTCTTAATATCTTTATCTGTATGAGTTGAGCTGTGTAGCGAAACTTTGTCCAAAATTTAATTTAATATATTCAAAAACTTTATTTATTGCTTGCCTATTGAGAAAATAAAATTACATAATAATTAAAAATTTAAAAAAACAAGATTAATTACATTTAGCTTTCAGCAAACACCAAGCTTTCACTGTCTGCCACCGAGTTGCTTTATTTATGAATCTTGAGACGTTGGGCTATTCCCGATTTTCTCTTTACTAACCTCTAGGACTTTCATCAAGTTGAATTGAGTAAAATTACAATTTCTTCCCAACCAGAATGAAACGTGATTTGGTAAATTAGATGAAGATAGAAATGTGATACACAATTAATGGAAAGGAAGGGGAGATAGAGAATAAGGATTGACAGCCCAAGCATTATTACCGAGCTTAAACTTATAAGTTTTGTGGGTTGAAGTGAATTCCATTAACAACATTAATCTATGTCATTACTGTTGAAGTTAGTTGGGACTCAATACCGAGTGGACTTGTAAGAGATAGATTTCTTATTTAAATCATAAATTAGAACTGTGAGTTAGGGCTGGATTCTAGAAAGAGAGACCATGGATATTCCGCAGTGATACTAAATAATTTCGCTTGTTTAGTCTTGCCAGTCCTCTTTTAGAATATATCAGCTATTGTTTTATATATTAAATTGATATATGGCACAAGAGCTAAATAATGATGGAAGGACGCTACGGTCTTAGCCAGTATACCATTGGCGGCTAACCATTAGAAAGTTTAGTTTAGTTTTTATTACCGTCGCAGTAGAAGCAACACGAGGGCTATTGGCGATGGATCTCGTAATTTTGAACCTAGATCAAGTGACGAGTACGACACCTGAGATGACATCCCCACTCTCCTAACTTCCACACCACGCCAACGGGAGAACTTTGGGACCCGCCAGATTTAACATGCATTAGCCCCGGCTACACGGTGGGTCTTCAGCGGCCAAGGCCTGAACCCGAGATTGAACGAAAATCGCTGGCCATGAGTCCGAAACCTTGACTTCTAGGCTACCGCCCCCCCCCCCCCTTTAAAAAGTTCGAGTGAGTGAATTAGGAAGTTTAAACGACCAGATAATTGGAGAGCAGCATATCGGAGTAACGAATATCTTTGATGACACCCTTTATACCGAATGATGACAAACATTTCTTCTTTCATCCTCTTCAACTTTTTCGTTATGAATTTAACGGGATGAATTATCTTCACCTACGAATTCTTCGAGCAATTTTTTAAGGGATATAACAAGCAAACATAAAAGAACGCAAAAACTTTTCAGAAACATAAAAAAAACCCCACCTGTCATTGAAAAGATTACAATGAGTACTTATAATCAAACAATCAACAATAAAGATTTTTTTTTAAAGTTCTGACATATTTTCACTAAGTAAAATGATATTCTTGCAAATTTATCTTTATATTTATTTGATATTCACTTTATTGAAACATAGACGTAAAATATAGTAGTATAATTACTATGCTGGAAATGTTTTATTTGTTATGGGGCGACTGTATTGTTAATTTTTGAGAATCTTTCTCCATCCTTTAATATGCTCAAGCATAAAAGTAACTCATTGTTTAATACAGGTTTGGGTTTTTTGGAGACAAAAGAAAATTTTTTTCCGAATTTTTAAGAAATATCAAGAATATTGTATGTAACTGTAAAAAAATAATATTTTAAAACAAGACAACAACAACAAAATCTTCGTGACATTTATTAAAACAACGTAATTGTTAGATTTTGGAAACAATTTTTTAAATTCTTCTATAACTATTTTTATGCACAAAAAACCTATCGGGTACAATATCCTGATATCTGATTGCAAATATGAAAAAAGGCTCTTGATTTTTTTTTTATGAAGAAAACTCTTTAATTAAGAATGCTTTATTAGAAATTCTGGGAAAGGATTTATTTCTTCTCTTTTGAATGATTTCTACAAATTATTTCTAATAATATCTCTGAGAAAATGCTATAAGAATAACATAAAAAGGAATAAATGAATTTTTGTTCCGTGGCCGGCGCTTTTCGTTCAGTCGCGGGTTCGATTCTTGGCCGCTAAAGACCCACCGTGTAGCCGGGGCTGATGCACGTTAAATCTGTCGAAGCCCAAAGTTCTCCCGTTGGCGTGGTGTGGAAGTTAGGAGAGGGGGGATGTCATCTCCGGTGTCGTACTCGTCACTTGACCGTGGTTAAAAATTAAGAAGTCCGTCGCCAATAGCCTTCGTGTTGCTTCTAGTGCGACGATAAAAAAAACTAAAACTAAAATGAATTTTTGTTCAAATCAGTTCCAGTAAATAAGAAATAAAAGTTACGTCGAAAAAGATATTTACAATCGTTTTTTCACACGTATAAAAATATTTTTTAATCAATATTAAAAGAGAAATAATACAAATAACTTGTTATATTTAAATTTATGGCTATTTGTTGCGTTTTTTTTATTCATGACTTATATAAAATCACAAAAAAAAAAAAAAAAAAAACATTTTATCGTCTTTTTATGCTTATACTAGTTCACAAACGAGCATTTTAAAAATATATACAAGGCAACAACAGCAAGCAACAAAATTGCACATCGTTAAAGAAAATTTTGACTTTTATCAGCCAGTTGTCAGGTATCATAAAAATGGTCTTAAACTTTTATTATTTTCCACAACAAACTTTATTTCTCTATTTTCTTACTTCGCTTATATCGTAGACCGTAAAACACTATAGTTATACAACAAATCGGTAAAACACTCGCACATCACCGCATCGAAAACAAAACATATACCCCAGACAGCCATTGGGAAATCTTGAGCATTAGGAAGAAAAATGTGAGACAATTTTCATCAGATTGAAACCGCGAATCGAGATATTGGGTCGTTATTCGTGAAATTTTGAGGACGTTTCCATCTGAGACCTTTCTGAAACTGACAATATTTTCTATGTTTTTGTTTAACATTCCGAAGGAGTTTTGCATATTGGTACATCAGACTGTATTGTTTTTATTCGGGAATAAGATATAGAAAAACTCCTTTAGTCAAGATATTTTTTAAATTTTAAGACAGTAAATGCTGTTTGCTCAAGTTAATGAAATTACAAATGTTTCGCAAAGAAAATTCAGAATATTCAGATAAGTATGTATTACTTAAATTAATGTATCTTTCTGCATTTTTTGTTAATATTTTTACATG
>BMAW01004516.1:45384-64966 GCA_019974015.1 Nephila pilipes | reverse complement strand
CATGAAAAGAGTTCTAATCCTATAACAGCAAAAATTTTCATCTTAACGCCAAAGCAAACTCCACTTAAATAATTCTTAATCGGGTTCTTATTAATTAATTTTTAAAGCATCTATAATGGTCTTGTAAGACGATTTTTTTTCTTTATCAATAGAAAATGCAAATAATTTTTAAATCGATTCTCATTGAAACGATAATCTTCTATGGAGTCCTTTGTCTTCTGAAGTGTTCTCATAACATTTTTACCGTAAAAAGAATTTTGAAGCAACTTCACGGGGAACTTAGACGATCAAAGTATGTGATTAATTTCTCAACAAACTAATTTCATTAATGGTGCTGTAAAAAAAATCAGTAATTTGTTCATAATTATTGGCACGTGTACCTAATGAACAGTTTAATGAATTTCATGACGGAATAAAGAAAGGAATGTATTAAACGAGGGTATGGTTCGTGTCAGAAAATGTCTGGTACAAAATAATTCTTTTTCTTTTTATTGGGATGTTTCATTTTAATTTATGGCAGAATGGTTTAGAAGCTTTTAGATTAAGTAAGATTATAAAACACTTTCCCCCCTTCTATAAACAAAAAGAGATGTAAATATTAAATGGATAATATGTTTCAAACGTTTATACAAAGTAAAACGTTTACAAGGAACATTCTAATTTTTACATCTTGCCTTATTCAAATAATGAAAATTAGAGAAATATTTTAGGATTTTAAGTTAATAAAGTCGAGTTTAAGGGGACTTAGTACCTTACGAAACCAAAAGTAGAACATTTTGACAAACTTTTTTCAATTCTTCATAAAACAGCAATTTTTGCTCATTTCAGTATGACACTTTGCCAGTTTGTGTAATAAAGTGCATAGTTTAAAATATTGGGTCAAGGTTTGCTATTAAATTAATATATTTTCTTATACAACTTGAAATATGCGTACAAAAATTTGAAAAATAAATTAGCTTACCTTACGTTACCCACAAGATAACTTTTGAAAGATGTACAGTAGAACTATAATTCGTATACCAAATTAAAGCTAAATAATGACCTTATTCTGTAAACCTCAAATTTTAAATTTACCTTACATTAAAAAAAATTGAAAAATTAAAAATTTATCAAGTTTGTATTTAGTAACTTTTTTTTCATGTATCATGTTATAAAATAAAATCTAATCATCCTATTAACAAAATTGAGGTTTACAGAATAAAGATTCACAAGTACAACACTCATGTAAAATTTGAAAGCTCTGCATGCAAAAGATTTTTTTTAATCCTGTGGGAAAGTGTGAAAATAGCAAACTGAGAAAAAGAGGTTTGTTTATATTGCATTACATAGAACAAGCCACTTTAGACATTTACATTTTTTGTTGCACAGGACGTAATAATTATCGGATTTTGACGCGGTTTGTTTTAAAATGCTCCTAACATTCAGTACTATTTTTTGAAAACAAATTTGAAAAATCAAATTTTTGAAGGTACAAAGGTACTAAGTCCCCTTAATTTATATGAATTAACATAATAAAAATAGTTTACATTAACACTTATACACTTAAGCAATGTAACTCTAGAAGGAGTGATTTTAATTTATTTTTGATTCCTTACGATAAATTCAACAAAATTAATTTTTATTTTAAAAGGAACTTTGTAATGATATGTCTATATGATAACCAAATAAAAAAATCTTTTAAAAATATATCTGTTTAATACAGCGGCATTTTATATGTGTTATAACGTACGAGAGAAAAATTTTAAGAACCAATTTTAGCAATCCGAAAATATAATTTAAATATGTCCCTAAATGGTTTAAAGGAACCATAATTTTTAAACATCTGACATCTCTTTTAATCTATATTATATATTCTTTCACAACTAAAATGTTAATTTAAGCTGTAGGTGGCTTAATTTCAGGTAAATTAATTTAAGCCTTTTAAACTTAAGAATCCCCTCTTGGACTTGTCTGGATTTTCTTATCTTCGTCGACGTCCATTACTAGCCGGATTCAATATACATAGAAAACATCTGGAACATTTATATTCATCGTCCTAGCAGCGGAAATAACCAGACTTCTCGGTAGATGAATTCTGAACTCTCGAACCCATACAAACTGATGTCTCTGTGGTAAATTGGTAGTTATTTTTTATCACTAATTTTCGTACTCAGAGTCGAGAGTCGTTTAATGAACCCGTCCAAGGGATGGCCTTCGTAGATTGAAAATGTTTTGTTTTTAGTTAGCATCGTGACTCACTAGACTGCGCTACTCGTATTCGTTACGCAGTTACTCACTCCAAGACTCCATTTTTCGTATCCGTGACACCTTTCGCACCTCGAAAATCCTTCGTCATAACTTTTCTGGCCAATGAGATCCTCCTCGCTTTCTTTGGAATAGATTCATTGGAAGCCCCCCATTGTTTTGATTCATACTTGGTTTCCTGTGCACACCGATGAATCCATTTATAATCGACGTTGACGACTCGGCGCGGCAGCAATCAAGTTTTGATGTGGCAGCAAATGACTATCAAATCAATCTTATTTGTTTCGGCTCCTTTTAATAAATGGCAGCACTCAATAGTTACATCAATTTACCTTAATGATGCCATCGGTCTTCAAATACGAGTTCGTTTTGAACCATCCTCGTAACTTTTCCATTCCAGTTGGAGCCGCTGTAGCCTAGTGGTTATGGTTGTGGACTCACGACTGCCACTGTTTCCGTCGAATCGTAGGTTCCAGACCTGATGTCACTAAAGACCTGCTGTACGGAGAGGCTGACTAACGTTACTCCTTATTGAGGTCTCAAGTTCTCCCATTGGTGTGGTGTGGAAGTTTGGAAAGGGAGAAGCCAGCTGAGGTCCTCGTCACTTGATTGTGACTTAAAATTGCTAGGTTTGTTGCCAATAGACTTATGTTGCCTCTCTGTGCTCCACTAATAGGCAATCAATCAAATTCATATACGAATTGAATCCATTCAGTTATCGCTTAGCTATTAAAATTTTAAAGTTTAAACATATTTTTTTTTATTTTGTTCTATATGTGGACGAATGTTGATGTATTCTACTTATATACAATACTTATTTACAACGATGAATAAATATTATTGTTAAAATTCCAAGTTCACCAAGGTTAATTCGCAACAATTGATCTCAGCATTTGAAATAAGGGGTGTATACTTATGCTTCATATAACCATTTGAATAGAGTTATTGTAATTAAAATTCTTTATTCCAACTAACAGCAAATGCTGAGAAGAGTCTCCCAAGTAAGTCTTTACCATGACTTTTTTCTACTGATTATACTTTTAAATAACTGAAGAATATAGAAGAGCTACCCCCCCCCCCCACACACACAAAAAAACCCGTTAAGTGAAAAGCATGGAATGAATAATAATAACAAGCTTTGTTCAGAACTTTAAATAAAATACTTCAGACAACAGAATTTTACAATCAAAACATGTTTTTATACTCTTCACGTTAAACAAATTTTTGTTGTTAATTAGAGATAAACCAGTCCCGGAATTGTTTGCATAACCTTTGTTTCATTATATATAATTACATTACAAAAAGATTCCAACCGTATTTAAATCGGGAACACTGAATTTTTAGTGTTAAAAAGTTTGATTATCATCGCAGCGAAGTTACGCAATTGTTTTTGATTGGTTTTATAATTGCAAACAATATTCTAGCAATTTGAAAGGCACCAGATAAGGTACATTTATTTCCTCTAAATACAACACAGGAGCTAAATGACTTAGAATATTTAAATGAAGAAATACTCATTATTTCAAAAATGGCGGAGTATTGTTAATGAAACTGACTGTGGAATATATGACCATGTTTGTGGTAATGTGAGCAAATATGGATGTGGATTGCAAATCCCCGATCTGATAAGCATTTAAAAGATTATAATTACACAAGACTGATTAATTATTCTACCTCAAACGACCGTTGAATTAGCTTATCATTTAAAGATATCGTTTCCTTGGTAATGTGTGTTAGAATCAAATGAAGCAATAGGTGTGGTTGGAAATATTATATCTCATCAGTGGAGATTCCTCAAATTAGTGATAACATTTAATGACTTTTACTTCAATTTGAGTTCGAAAATCATGAAGGCTATTTCATGATGAAAGTATCGTCAAAAGCATAACTTTTAGGTCCAAAACTATACTCAAAGAATTTTTTAAAATGGTATTCTAAATTATCGAATTTCTTTTACAATTTTTTTGGTTTTGCATTTTTATTTATTGAAATAGTTTTGTAGTATTTTAGGCATTATTCTGTAATATAACAAATATTCTGTGATATATTTGTAATATAACAAAGTTGTAATTTTATTAACATTGTTTATTTTGAATATTTTGAAAATTATTATTAACTATTTAATATGAAATTTGAATACAAAATACTGTCTGTAACAACAAGAACCACAGAAAGCAGAAATCCTCCCCTATCTAGTTTCGGAGAGTTTTCATATTATAATTTTTAGGAATCAGACCACGGATTTGTATACTTATTTCTTTAAATAGTAACAAGATAAATAAAATGAAAAAAGAAGAAGAAAAAAAAACCCATACAGGTCTTCTTCCTTTCAATTAAATAAAAAGTATTTTTATAAAATAAGCCCATAATGTCAAAATGAATTGTGACAACTACTGCCTTAATAATTAATTAAAACCCTTTGTAAAATAAAACAAATGCACTATTTGTAACGTACGAAAGTTCGTTTTTAATGCATATCATTTCTACACTTGTTATAATCTCTAATTAGAGTATAGAAATTCCGGGTTTTTTTTTTTTGTTTCATTTTACTTTTATTTATAGATTGGTATAAGAGAACATAATATTATTAAGTTAAATTTATTTTAAGCTGATCATGCGTTTCAAAAAAGAAAGAAACTGAAAACTCTTGGAACTGATTGTTAATTACTTCAAATTGTTAATTATGTTACGTAAAATTTATTTATATTACAAACTATAGAATGGTATTAAAATTATAATAACTTTTACTGCGTTTTTAATTTGCATTATAGTAATGCAGATGTTACTTCGTCTGATTCTGTAACAGAAAAAAAATTAATAAATAAAAATTAACAAAGAAATATGCGATGCAATTTTATTTTTAAAACAACAAAAAGGGAATTGAATTTGAATCTTCTCTTTATTTACCTAATACAGGACTTGAATTCACTTCTTTACTGCTGTTCGTAAAAAAAATCGACCGGTCTGCTTTTCTACAAATGCCGGCTTATTTTCATGTTTGTAGTGTCGCAAGATACCACAATATTGCACGTTCAAGTGCGTAGGTAATCGTCGGTTATTTAGAGATCAGGAGAAGGAAAGTATCTTGTTTATCCGCAAGGCAAAATCGTCGGAAGATTCAATAAATTGATTGAATCTATACGCACTGATTGGGAAAGTGTATTGCAGTAAAACAGAAAAAAAAATTGTAGATCAAAATTAATTTAAGTGGTTTTGATCATTATAATGAAATTATTTATTTATTTAAAACCACGATGCATTTAAACTAAAATGTAATTAAATGAATTATGTTTTATATATTTTTCAATTATCTGTGTCCCAAATGTATTATTCATGCCAACGGGACCACGGTAACATAAGTAAAAGAGCAAGAACAAAGAGCAAGTACACTCAAAATCAACGTCAAGTATCTTGAAAAGGAAAAAATGCATGTTACATCAAAACGTTATGTGTGTAAATTAGAATAATTAGATTTAGAACTATTGTTCGCGTCACTTAACCACTGCTCTAAATGATTTTTATTATTTATTAACGTTACACTTAGAAGCAAAACGAAGGTTATTGGTGATGGACCTCGTAATTTTGAAACTTGGTCAATTGACGAGGACGACATCTGAGCTAGCACCTTCCTTTCCATATCGACGAGATGACTTGGAACATCGACTAGATTTAATCTGCATTAGCCCGCAACATGGTGGGCGTTTAGTGGAAACAGGTTACGAATCTACAATTCGAGTAAAATAACCCCAGATGCTAACCCCGTAACTATCACTACAAGGCTATTGTGGCCTTATGGCTCAAAATGATAAGGATTATTGTAGTTTCTTATTTTATTTCAAAAGAACAAATTTAAATTGATATTTAGTTGTTACAAATCAAAATTAAATTAATCATAACAGCTCAAAATTTATTCAGTTTATAGAAATTCTTAAAAAAAAGAAGCTTTTCCGTTAGCTATGTACACAAGCTAAATCGACCAATTTAGCAAATGTTTTTCGCTTTATTTTATGTTTTACGAGGGAAATAATTATAAATGAAATGATGATTCATTTTATGAAAATGAGTTGATTATTTTTGAAAGTGTTTATTTCATTGGTTTGTCGAATCGTTGCCATAAAAAATAGTCTAATGTCGACGAAATTTACATTCAGTTATCGGAAAACTACCAAAACGTACCCTAAAAACATTAATAGAAACCATACATAATGTGACCTTCAAAGTATGGGGAATGTTACTTAAATGTTCTAATTTACGTTCTAGTTATTTTGAATGCAACTTTAAGGCAAACATGAAATAGCATATGAATACCTTAAATTCCGTAGCTCCCTCACCTTTCTTTTTCTCATATGACTGCTGTAGCTGAGTCGTCATAATTTCGAGTTCATAGATGACGTTGTTTCCATCACATCGTGAGTTCGAATCCGGATGCCTCTAAAGACCCATTGTGTATCGGGGCTGATGCGCGTTAATTCTGTCGTGGCTCCAGGTCCTAAATTTGGCGAGATATAAATCTTGGAGATCATGATCTCAATTCAGGCGTCTTCCTTGTCACTTGACTGAGGTTCAGAATTATGAGATCCATCGCCAATAGCCCTCGTGTTGTTTTTAAATACCGTCTAAAGAATAAAATGTTGACTTTTTTTCATTTCGGCTTGATATACGGAGTTTTAGATTAAATTTTGGTAACATTCGGCTTATATTAGAAATTATATGATAACACACTTAAGGTATCGGACTACGTTCGGAACCATAATTTTGAAAAAAAAAACGTATAAATGAATAATTGTTTTTGATATTTAGTATCATCTGAAATAGAAGTATATAAAAAAAAAAGCATTTCAAAAATGAGAAAAAAAAAATAGCAAATTTTCAAAATATTCTCCTTTCATGAAAATTCTTTCTATAACAGTGTTATTCAACATATGTATTGATATGATACCTGTACAAAGCCTGAACTAGGATTTCTTAATAATTCACGTTATTTGCAGAGTTATTAAGAGTTGAAGCAACAATACGCGTTCATTTAAAAAAAAAGTGCTTCACTCTTATGCATTAAAATGTGAATAAATCCACTAATATACCAAACATTACAAAAACCCTAGCTCAGAATCTTAAGAATAATATGAAAAACATTTCTACCAAATTCCATGAATATATAGGAAAAAAACCATTCGAGTTATTACCTTTCGAAAACTGCAAACATGCTGAAAACTATATTCTTCAGGAGATAGATTTAAAGTTAAAACTCGTTCAGAAAACAAAGGAAATATCTTATATTAAAATGCTTATAACTTAATTTCTATGTTCCGTAGCTACAAAGGGAAGGTATCTTTAGAAAGAGAAGATTTCAAATATTTTAATGGATACATAATAAAAAAATCGGTATCTTCTGCGAAATTCGAGTTTTTAACGTAGATGGATACCTTAATATGTAATATAACCATGGGCTTTTTTTCGATAAAACTTTATTAGTAGCATGAAATGTAAATCTTTGTAATCATAAATTTATACTATAATATACAAAAGGAAAGGCAATTTCTTCTTCTCAATTTATATTCATACTTCTCTAAAGCGAGTTTGAAAAAGGTAACCACTTCTCACATTATTCGAAGAAAATTAGTATAACAGTAACCAAGTAAAAAATCTTTCTCACACATTCCATTAAATCTCTTTTCTCTCTTCTTTCATCTTTTCATATTATTATTATTATTTTATCGAATATATCTAAACTTCATGCATCATTTTAAAATATTTTTTTTTTCTGAATGAAAAGTTTTCAAAGTTTACTTTTATGCTTAGAACGTTTTCGATTTGTTCCGTCTTTTCATTTTCTTACGAAGGGAAAGAATAATATTTGGTATAGTTGTTTGAGAAATTGAGAAACTACTACAAAGTGACAAGCTGTATCCAAATTTCTCTTTGACACGCAGAAAATATAAATATGTCTAAGACTCTACATTTACCATATTTAACGATGTTTGTGACAAACATTGCTGTGTGGTGAATCAAAAAATGATTTAGAACGGTTTTGAATAGTTTATTATCCAGAGGTTGAGTTCGCTCTATGTTTAGTTCAAGCGATGCAATATATTACTCATCGATTACTATACGGTTGCGGAGAAACGATGAATAAAAATCAGATAATAAACTTTAATACTAAGTTCTTGTGTAATAAAATATTTTTTGACGCACACTTACAATCAGTATATTACTATCATATAAGATTTTAGCTCTTTAGTGTTGTAGAGCATTTAAAAATGGAACGTATGTTAGAGAATTTACATGTTTATTTCTAAAAGTTTAATACAGAAATTAATGCACGTACCCTGTCACAAACACACACACATGTATGTTTTAAACTCACACAGGCTGCATGCAAGAGGTTGAGATAAAATCACTGCATATTCTTATCTGCCAACACGAACGCATACTTGTACGCAGATACACAGACACACGTATAGACATAGTATACATAAACACACAAATACAAAGTTTACACAGATACAGGCACATAGTTTACATAAATACACAGAGGGTACACAAACGTACAAAGAGTACATATGTACAGGTAAAATATACACAAACATAAACATACAGATACATAGACACATAGTGTACGAAACAGCACATATACAAATGCACATAATGTGCAAAAACACAGATACGCATACATACAGTGTACATAAACACAAAATATAACATACACTAACACAATGTACACACATACATAACCACGTAGTGCACACACATGGACACTGTACATAAACACAAAGTACACACATACACAGAAACAATGTACACACATACACAGATACAATGTACACACATACACAGAAACAATGTACACACATACACAGAAACAATGTACACACATAACACATAGTGTACATACACATAGACTCACACACAACACGTGCACAAAAATACAAAAACACCAACCTGAAAGTTCTCATGATGATACGGGCTCTGAAAATTAAACCAATACTTCAAAAATAGAATAATATTGGGAAAAATTTATAAGTATTAATGCAAGTTATATAAAGCCCTGACACTAATTAGCCTGAAAACTAATGGCCTAATTTTATACAATAATAAAGCAGACCATTATTTTTCATGTTATAATTAGTGTACACATTGCCTTAAGTACATATTACATAATTAGAAAATTACTTTATTAAAGGAGAAAAAAAGTTTTTTTTCCCTCTAATTTTGCGCATTAGTACCTGCATGGTTTTTTTAATAATATGTAAGTAAATTACTTTTTCATGAATTATGATGAAATATTTTTTTTCCGAACACGGAGCTTCAGTTTTTTTTAAAGAAATTTTTTTATCAGACATTATTCTTTGTATTAATGATATCTTTACAATAAGAAGTAGAAAAACTGTTTCTTTTTAATTTTAATTTATGGTAAAATTTCTAAGACAAAAGAATTTGAAACACGAACATTCCTGCTTTTAACAAATATTAATGCTACTTTAAGCGTTATAAATAATTTCATTCAAATATTTAAAACAATCTTTTCTATATTAAATTGAAAAAAGTTTTCCCTTGCTTCTTAATTTCTGTATTGAACAAATGCATTGGAAGAAAGCTAAAATATTTAATTTGAGTAATGTTACTTGATCAATTTATATTACTGCGTATTTTTATTACTGTTTGGCTTACCAATTATTGATTGATTGTTTATTAATATCGCACACCGAAGCAACACGAGAGTTTTTGGCGGCGGACCTCGTAATTTTAAGCCATGGTGGAAAGTAGAGAATGACACCTGAGCTAGCTCCTCCATCTTCAAACTTCGAATGAAGGAACTTGGAGCCTCAAAAGATTCAACTTGTATCAGCTTCGCCACACGGTGGGTCATTAGTGGTAACTGGACATGAACCCTCGACCCAATGGAAACAAAGCCGATAGCGAATTCGTGACCATGACTACTAGACTACCATGGCCACATGGTTCATCAATATTTAACAAAAAACTGTAGAAAACTTTCAATAGATCATGGCCATATAATGCCATTTGTAACTATGGTTTTAGCATTATTATCGTTGGTAATAATTGGTATAGTACGTTAAGTTAACAAGTGTGAATGTTTACTCATGTTGAATTTGAAGTGCATTTAAAGCATTACTTCTTAGTGAAACTTTTAAAAGATATTCACTTTTTATAAAGTATAAGAACTAGAGATTCTTCGTATCATTTGAAATGGCTCGATATTATTTCATTCTCTATCCATTATTAGTCAACACCTAAAGAGTCATTAATCAATACAAGTCACTAATATACTCAAATCAGGGAGCAAACCAACTTCAATTTTTAAGATATCAAGATAATAACAACACAAATTATTTATAATCAAGCCTGTAAATTCATTACTACGCACATCTGAATCAAAATATTAGAATTATAACAAGGTATTTAATTTCTACTTGCCAGTCGAGTCCGTGTCCTTAGTAAACCTTTAAATTAACGTCCGACTCACCCACACTTTGTAGATTCTTACTATATTCGATCCTATGTCTCAGAGTAGGCATTCTGATGTCTTTGGTGATAACTTCCAATCACTCTCCCTATCACCAATCACCGAATTTAATTCTTCACAGCTTATAAGCAATTTCCTCAGTCCTATTCACTACAGTTCAAAAATTCTATTTTAATTTACATAAATCACATTCATTCATTGGGAGAGATTTTCTATTCAACTAACATCATGCATCATAATCCCCAAGGGTTAGTTGAAGGTAAAAGCACTATAAAACCCACTTTAAATTTAAATATTTGATATTCTTTTTCGTAATTCAAGATGTATTGAATTTTCAGAAGAAAATTCTTTGAAGGGATATTAAGTAAATTACATTTCTCAAAAATATGTAAAAATAAAGATTTGCTAGCTTTATTTTATTTACATACGAAACTTAAGGCTACATTAAATTAGGCTAACTTTCTGAGAAATTGAATATATATATATATATATATATACACTTCCGAATAAAAAAAGGAAAAAGCCAACATATAGATTTTTTTTTTATTATTTCTCATTTATTATTTCTCAGTACTGTATTTTGTTTGCATGTATTTGATGCAGGTTTACAGGTTTGAGAAAATAAAGAGACATTCCATTGGCTTATGATTATGAACTACGTTTATCAACTTAAGACTATTGATAAGATGCTTCAGTGGTAAAACTGTTTTTCAAGTGGAAGTTTTTCCTTCTCCAGCTTATAATGATTTTACATAATTATTATAATCATGTAATACTTCACTAAAGAAGTACTTACAAAATGTAAAATCTTTACTCTTAAAACATAAGCTCAATGATCACACAATTGAGTACTGAGGCACGTGATTTTCCCCATCATGATATTTTTATGCACAGACCAAATAACGTACCTGAACAGGAAATCCCAAACAAGTTTAAAAATATTTATTTTATTGTTTCAATTCAAAGTTGTTTGCTGCGTCCATATACAGGATTGAGCTATCTATGGTTTACACTCAAGAAATACGCCATTTCTGGAGAATTATTTTTTGTGGAAAGAACTTATGATAGACAAACAACAAAAAGTGAACTAATAAAAGCTTCCAAATTTTCTTGCATGTTTTCTGACATTCAGCGTTTTTAAGAGTTATTTGAGTTTTACCTATCCCAACTGATCATTGCTGAAATACCCTTTAGCGCTGTAAAAAAATAAAGACATTTTTAAGATATGCCATAGGTTAAGAGAGACCGAATTGTTTGAGTACGGTAAATATAAACAAAGACACGAAATATACTCTGAAGAGGTTCTATATCTATTTGTAAAGAAGAACACTTCGCATAAATTGCAATTGCGGTTTATTTAAGATTCTAAAACGAAATATTTATGTGTCCTGCGTATACCTGACTTTTTATATTTACTTCTAATGTTAATAAATAATACCTTAGAAAACGTCATTTAATGACCCCCTTTCCACCGCTTTTTTTATGAATCCGAAACTGGACATACACACACACTAACACATTTTTTTCCCTGTAAATAGATAGTGGCACCAGTATAAGACGAGTTTGATGCTATCGAATAATCTATGCCGTATTTTAATTTTTCCTTTTTCAATTTTTTTTACACACTTCCTTTTTTTAAAATTTTTTAAATTATTTTATTAAACATTATTTACAAGCTATATGATTTAAAATTGCTTGCTAATCTATATCAGCCATGTTACTTCGTGTTGCTAAGATTTGCGTCTTGATACCAATAGGTATATCCTCTTGAGACCCAATGTCCATTCTACTGGATTTTTATTTTACAGGCAGAGAAAAAAATTATAGTTTTCTATACCCTAAGATCAGACACTCCATTTTATTGGACAGTCCAGTACCGTCCTCTATTTAGCAAAACTTGAAATTATTTAGAAAAATCTTTCTTCAGCAAGAATTTGAAAATGGCGGACAAAAAGAAAGCAACAATTGAAAATATGTTAGCGGTTTGAATTTAGTTTTATTATACTCTGACATTTTTTTTTTGATTTAAAAATAGCTAAAATACAATTTTAAGTGTCAGAATAATGAAAGAATGTTGCATACTTAATCAGTAACACATGTTTTTACTAGACTAAGACCAAATGTCCACTAACATGGACTGGCCTAAAACTGTATTTTTTATTAATTTAAAAGAAAAACGGCTGTATATACTGTTTTGTATTACTTTTTAGATGATTTATCTCAAATTAGGGAAATATCACTCAAAGAATAGGGTCTTGGATCTCAAGAGGATATCAGTATCATGATACCTGTTGTTGCAGGATCACCAGTTAAAAAATTTGCTGTGTTATAAAAATTGTGTTAATTGTATTCCTAGGAGTTCTTAATATTTCTGAATTCGGTGTTATTAAGAACATAGCTAGAAAACTTGGTAATTGTAGTTATTTAAGTTAGACTTAAAATTTATAAAGTAATTAGACATTGGATATTTAATTGTTTTTAATTATCAAAAACTTTACAAACATTTATAAAAAGAAAAGTCAATTTATTTTCGAATTTTATTTGAATAGTTAGACAAAAAAAATTACGAAGATCAATAAGGAAAAAAAAACTATTTCAGCTATTTTATTTAAATTACTACTTTAACTATTTTACTAAAACTATTTTAACTATTTTAAGAAATTATTTATTTGTGGCTCATTATTTAAAGTACGTTTTGAAGAAAATTTATGTATTTGCATTCTTTTTAGATCCGTTCAGAAAATGAGGTCTTATTTTAAGAGTAAGTTTCTGAAGAAAAAAATAACATATTTAATAGAGATAAGGAAATTTTTAAACTCTTACTTTAATTAGAAATGGCGTGCATTATACTGCAACAGACGATTACTAATTACTAAAGAAAAAAAAATCATTTCACAAAATTGAGGAAATTGATATAGCTAATTTCTTAAGAGAAAGTAAACTGGAAACTATATATATATATATATATATATATATATATATATATATATATGATATTTTATGAATATTTTAAAAATTAAAAGGAAACAAATTAATCAGTCAAGATATTTGAAACTTTTTCTTTAATCAAATGAGATCTGCTTTGCCAACTATTTTATAAAAATCATATTCATACAAAAAAGAATGAAGCATTATAATTCTTTTACTTGTTTCCCTGTTATTTCTATTACCACAGTAAATCGTTAAAAATCAGTAAAACAAAAAATTTAATCACGTTGAATAATAAAGATTCAATGACTGGTAGCTATTTATTAATAAGAGCTGCATTCCTATTTTTTTAAATTATCTTCTCAAGAACATTTTTCGTAGATTTGTAATTCCATAAATAGTTCCACTACGTGCATTTTCTTCATAATGTTATATTAATCTGTTTTCTTCTAACATAAATTAACTTTATATTCTGCGTTTTGTAAGTAAATTCCATGTATTTACTTTTTACCCGTTGTCAAGGAAATGAATATAAAAAATAATTATTTACATTAATTTTCACATTCTCCATAAAAATTATTTATTATTTTCTGCTCGCGAAAAAAAATAACTCGCTTTATTTTACAGCATATATGATTCTATCTTAGTAAAAAACTTATTTTGATCAAGAAAGTAAGGTCTATAATCTCACTGAATGTTTATGTGAAGCTTAAATGTTCAATTTTATTTTAAATTCTGTTTAAATTCATAGCGTCTTCAGATTAAATGCTGCTGTTAATGAACATTAATTTACTCACTAAATGTTTTCTTTATAATATTTGAGCAAATAGTTGCATTTACATTCTTGTAATAATTTTTATTATTTATCCACTTATGAGTACATATGAATTTGTCAAAATAGTGTTAGTTTTTATAGAAATCTTCTCATAACCCAGAATTTTTCCAAAATATTAAATATACTGTGACACAACAATAATGAATACTAAATCCCAGACATTTTACTGTATAAAATGTGTTTCTGAATAATCTTGTGGGGAAAATGCTTATTATGTTTCGAGTTATTGTTTGAAAATCATGAATTGGGGAAATAATGACAAAAAATTACACTACTTGAAAGAACATTGGACAGTGAGTTAAGACATAATTTAAAGTTGAAATATACCTACAACATCACATTAGTTAGCATCACATTAGTTACAAAACTGGTTGCGCGATATTAAAATACAAAGCAAAATATCTTGCTTTTGCACACACTCTTCATATTCCTCAGGATCCTATTAAGTTTGCACCAAGTCCATCAACTCATCCTCTCTCGAAATACCCAACATCATTAAAGAAGATTCATATAAATCAGTTTTATTCAGTGCCATACTGGCCAGAATATAATCCGGATAGACGTCAATTGACGAGCATTAGCAGGAAATAGTCAAATCTTTACATTTGCAAAGAATTAGCCTGTGATGATGATAGGATTGACTAAGTGATGGCGCTGGTTCATTAAGACGGTCTTCGGCTAATGTCAGCTTAACCGATCGAAACTTCGAACTCATTTCCAACCAGAAAATTTTTCCAATTTTCATATACGTGTGTGACATTGTAACATATACATCCATTTGTGATGCAGCGTTCTTGAAATGTAAGAAAATTCCAAAAATGGGCCAGATTTCAGGTTATTACGTAAAATTAAAGGCTATTTAGTATAACACTGTAGGAGACGAATTTTATTAGAAGAAAAATAATTTAACTAGAAGAAAAAGGTATTGATTCAGATAGAAAGAAGTAATGTTATAAAGTACATTATTCTCTAAAAGATAGCAAAATCAAAACATAAAATTAATTCTCTAGTGCTTTTTTTATTGTAAGAAGTCTTCCAATTTTGTGTAATATTCTTTAACATTACGCGAATACAGCCTTAAAGTCACTGAGTATTCACTGTAGCAGACGGAATTCAACCCCCGGAGAATGATGTAATCATTGTGAAAGGACTGCATGATACTTCTTATATTTATACACGTGTTTGATGCCATTGTAAGCATTTCTGAATGCCACTTTGTAATATGGACTATTTGCGAATTATTTCGGAAAAACTAACATCTGGGATTTATTTCTGATTTTATATTTAAATTTTCTGCTTCTTTTCAATCAAATGGTACGTGATACAAATTAAGTAAACTTCGAAGTGAAGTGAAGGGATATATTCAAGTCTTATAAAAACGAGGGATAATAATAAATTGAGGGATAATAATAATAAGGTTACGGTAATAAGAGTGTTGATGTGATGTGCGTGGAAGTATTTAACTTGTATAGAAGATTTGGAGAGATTAGAACTTGATGTTGTCTGAACAATGGCAGGAGGTTCTCGCATCGTATTCCGGTAAGCGTATTCTTTGATATATTTCAGAAGTTTTTAGTAATCATCGAAAGAAACTTAACTGTTTGTGCCGAGCTTCCCCTTTATATGAGTAGTAAATAATAATATTTTGGATATAATTCACTAATTTAAATAATTGATCTATGCTTGAACATTAGTTGAAATTTAAATTTTGTGATAAAACTTTAAGCTGTCAAGACGAGGTAGTTAATAGGATGCCGTCAAAATGTGTGAAGTGTATTCGTAAAATTATATTGTGGGTCAAAACAAAAAACAAATAAACAAAAAAGGCTGTGTCAGTATAATTATCTCATTGTTCCAAACAAAACGAAATCAAAATCCTGACACTGCCATGAAGAAATATCATTAGTTTTTTGTGAACCACTAAGCAATGTGCAAAGAGCATTCTACTCGTCTCTGCTTCCATGGGAATTCATCAATGCATCAGGGCGTTTTATACTGTACCAATCAAGAGATGGGGAAGAAAGCCATATTTAATGATTTTACATCTTCACTTTAATTGCGATTTCTTGGCATATGAATTTACTCACAAAAACAGTAAGATAACATGTTCCTTTCTTAGCTTACTTATTGGCGGCCTCATTAAAAAGCAGATCATTGTGAGACGGAATACATTGGATATAAATAGCAGAGCGAAGACAAATGCTAACTTGTTGATAACGCTGCTGCTGTTTTTATTACAAATGCTTTTCCAGTTCTCAAGAGGTTGTATGGCAATACAGTTATCAGTTGCGATCCAAACATCACATTTGGAAGGAAGAAAAAGAACTCGGTGTTGAACCATCCCTATTATAATTAGGTCTAAGCAAAAAATTTTACAGAAATCTGTATTCCTCTGTTTCAATTCAGTGTGATGTTGTGACTCTGTTATGATTCCGTTGTGACTCTGTTTCATCTTTAATCCAATTATCCCATATACGCTACATATATCTATTTATTGTATTTTTATATAAGGGAACATATTTTTATTTGAAAATTTATATTTCAAAATCCTTTTTTTCTTCTGTTTAAAATGGATTCGCTGGACTCATAAAATTTTATATGCTAAGATATTTTAGATCAATAAATAAGATTCAGTACTTCGTAAATGTTTATAAATTAACATGCTTAAGAAATGCATGACTTGATTAATATTTATGTTTCCCATATAATATTTATGCTAGAAAAAGTGTTAATGAAAATAAAAGATAGTCTCAATGACATTATTATTTTGGCAAAACATTTTTCTCATTTTTTTGAAAATTGAGAAAAATAGATTTGAATATTCTAATGTTTCTGTTGGCTTTAAAGTCCGATGCTCATAAAGTTAAGTTATAAGCACACAATAAAAGCCTGTTTAGAAAACAAAATTAAATGCTTTTGTAGCCATTATGAAGTTTCGCTCATTTTTTGAAAACTTTTTTTAGTTTAAGATTTGGGTCAAAACAAAGTCACATTTTATTTCTTATCGAATACATAAGAGTCAAGCAAATGTAGTGGTACTGTCTCTCATTCACCACCACTTGAAAAGGCAAAAATATATGAATGCACCGAAAGATGACTATGAGAAGTAAGAACACACGCAGTATCGCCGGAACTTCTCAATTATCCGTAACTGAGCAGAGGCAAGATTGATTAATTCGAGAGCTATTGTCGACGAATCTCTTAATTTTGACCCTTGGTCAAGTGACGAGAAAGACACCTGAGTTAGCACCCCCCTCTCCTAATTTCCTCACCACGCCAACGGTAGGACTTTGGGCCACAACAGATTTAACGTGCATCAGCCCCGGTTACTCGGCAGATCTTTATTGGCATCGAGGCTCGAGTCCACGGCTCGACGAAAACCATCGACCACGAGTCTGCGACCATGACCAGAAGGCTACCCAGCCTACGGAAGTAAGATAATCGCTACCGATTAGATCACGGAGACCTTGAACGTGCAGTTGAGCAATTTTTAACTACGGACAATGAGAATCTATACGAGAGTTATCGTCGCTTGCAAAATGTGCGTAATAAGGAGTCTCTCTGCCTGTAGTGCTCTGAGGGTGCAATGAGTTTCTTAAAGGGAGAAATGTATAGACATAGGCCTTGATCGGGTCAAGAGCAGGTGATCATTATCCAAAAACTAATACTGAAGAAGGAAATCTGGGGAGGCAAAATCGGTGAATCATTAACCGCTAGATATCGGCAACAATGGAAATTCTTACACATTTCTCCATGAAAGTTAATGCACCCTGGAGTTGCACCACAAATTCAAAGCAACAATCAAGAGTCTTGGACATTACATGATGTCTAAAGGAATTATTTCCTAGCAGGATAACGTCTGTCCTTATGTGGCTAGTGCGTTCAAAGATTCGTTGCAGCAATTTCGATGGAAATCCACGAACACTCCCGGCATAGCCTAGACTTCTCACCTTGCCTTTCTGTTCATGTCTTTAGTCCTCTGAAGAAAGCTCTGAAAGAACTCAGGAATAATACAGTCAACGTTGTCATCGAAGAATTCCTAGTTAATCATAGAAGTCCTTCGATCTAAATATTCATTACCTTGTGGACCTCTGGGAAGCCTGTATCAATCTGCAAAATACTATGCATAGCCATTATGTTCCTTACGTATTATTCTTTATTCTGTACACTTTGAAATGATTGTCTAAAGATTACTGTCCTTCAACTGTGAACAAAAAAGGAAGATTACTTTCCTTCAACTGTGAACAAAAAAGGAAGATTACTTTCCTTCAACTGTGAACAAAAAAAAGGAAGATTACTTTCTTTCAACTGTCTTTATGGACATTGTCTAGATGATATTTGATTCAAACTACCCAGCTTCAAATTATGCAAAGCAAAGTTCATATATAAGGGAAAGTATGGTGAGAAAGAGAGAACAGGGGAGATGGAAATATATGAAAGAAGAAGATGAAGGTAATGGAAAAAGAATGATGTTAGTGTGATGTGCGCGGAAATCTTTTGGCGTAGATTTGGTGAAATTAGATCTCAACGTTAGGGAGCAATTGAAAGAGGTATCTTCGTTGTATTCCGGTGAGTGTATTCTGTGATAGATTATAGAAATCGTCAGTACTCGCGGATAGGGATAGAATCCCTTAAATATGTGAATTAAAAAAAGTTATTTTGGATTTAATTGTCTATTTTTATTACTTTGTCGATCTTAAACTTAATTTGAAATTTAGATCTTCTGATTCTAATAACATTTAAGACTCCAAATAAGATAGGTAATAGGATACCGTCACAGTTTAACACATCAAATTCTTCGTCTAATCAACAACAATACTGTTTTCATTTGGGTGAGCATTGTATTTATAGATCTCATATATCTATTCATAGTAATAGTAATACAAGTATACTTAAGAATATGCAATTTATTTATTTTTTATTATTTTAAACATAGTAACCCATGAAAAGATATTTATACAAAACATTATGTTTGGTCATTTTATGAACTTTTAAAGCTGTACAGATGGAAACATTAGCTTATGAGTTTACTTTTTATTGCTTAAATATTTCGAATAGGCATTTCAAAGCACCTTTTTTGGTTTTTTTTT
>BMAW01004516.1:0-42855 GCA_019974015.1 Nephila pilipes | reverse complement strand
CCCCCCCCCCATTTTTTTTTTCTTCTTTTTTCGCAAGAAATCTTTTTTGTTGCGAGTAAATAGCGATAAACAGCTTTCTGAATCATCGACTCGTTGCTGTTTTTGTTCCATCGAAAGCAATCACGGCACCCACTTGGAAAAAACCTTTTTCACTTCACTTCAAAAAACCTTTTTCCTGGTCCGATCGACTTAAAATTTTGACACGTTTCAAGCAAAGGTTAGTACTCTAGAAAGACCTGGTTACTGGTTTACTACGAGCGCCATCTCTGGGTTAGTCTCGGGTGTTATTGATCGATGCGTTATATACACACACACACACACACATATATATATATATATATATATTAAACATTTAATAAGAATAACGTAAACAGATTTTTTTTTCTTGTTTTCTTAGATTGGAATATTTGATGTTAGGTACACTATGTAAGCCAAAAGATACTTAATGGCTTGGTAAGTATTATTTTATTACCGACTATGTGAAAATTTTCGTTACTGTTTGTGGAGGAAACAGAACGAGAAACTAACATAACTAGAAATTAGTTAAACTCTTGGTTCGTTATAAATAATCGACTTCAATTAGAAATTTTAAAAACTAAATTAGGATGCTTTTAGTAAACTGTTTTTACATGCTGTTATGCAATAGACTACAAAGAATTCGTTGTTTATTAATGTCACGCTTAGAAGTAACAAGAGGAATATCGATGGCAAATTTTTTCATAATGATCTATGGTCATGTGACGAGGATGATACCTGAACTAGCACTCCTATCTCATAACTCTTACACATCATCCTAACGTGAACACTTTGAGCTCCGATAGATTTGTTTCCATCATACGACTCATTTTTAGTGGATGTCAGGACCAGAAATAATACCGATCATGAGTTCGTAACTATGACCACGAATGGTATATGAAAGTGCAAATAATGAGTATGTTTATTCATACGAGTACAGATATTTAAACATGCTTAATGATTACTCGCACTTACGACCAATGAATTTTGAATGAATTGAGTGATGGTTGAATTTAATGGTGCAAGATTCAAATGTGGCTAAGCTGCGCCAAACAAACATCCTAAACTAAAAACAAACAAACCAAAGTTGTGAACAAGACCTGAAAAAAAATGAAGATAAACGAGTGAGGGATATTTTAATGACGCAATATCCAAATATGACTATTTTGCGCCAAAAAGACGTGATTTGAATGTTTAATAAATGAGAAAAAGATAAATTGATTAATCTGGGGTGTGTCATCCGTGTTTACCACAGATAGTAAACCCCATAGGAAAGAAAAAAGATATTTAGGGGCCTCAATGTCTTGATGCTCGTACCTAAATAAAGGAGGCAAGCCCCTGAGGTCTCCTGATATAATCCCAAGGGGTAGAGTGAGTTCCAGACACTAGGTGCCCATTTCGGTTGCGTGTTACGACATACATGAGTTACTGCGGGTCTATTTTTTCACATCCAGTCACCACACGGGTAAATTGAGTTTCGAATTGCAATTTAGGTAATCTCCTTTCTTAGCTTAGCGGTCCCCTTTGACACCATTAGTTGGTCAACGATGAATGGTAACATGCTCTTTGAGCATTCTATAAACTTCTTATGTAATATTTAAGTCAGTTTCATTCCGACAAGTATGATACGAGTGAAATCAAATTCATAAACTTCTTAGGAAAAAAGGTAACTGATCACTGGACAAAACTATGCATAGTTATCTGATTCTCATTTTCCATTCCTAAAATGGATACTTATTGAATAATTCTCGCAAAGCCAGTCAATGTCTCAAAACAGATGCTTTGCGGTCATGGTCGTGATTTCACGAACAGCATTTTTTCCCTCGAATCGTGGGTCCAGGTTCTGATGAGCCTAAAATCAACGATAAAGCGAGATAGATGCACGTTAAATATGTTGAGGTTCCAAGTCTTCCGATTAGCATGGTGTGGAAATTCGGAGTGAGAAGTGTCAGCTCATATGCAGTCCTTTCTACTCAACCGAGGTTTGGAATTACGAAGTCAGTTGCAAATAATCTTCGTGTTGCTCTTAAGTGCAACGTTAATAAGCAAAAAAAATCAGAATTTAGGTCTGTGTTTAAAATTATTAAATATAATAAAAAAAATTATACATTTAAAATTATTAAATGTATAAAAAATTCTAATCATATTATTAAGAGGATTATGATGTACCGTGAATTGCATCACGCAACAGTCCCATTATTCACAACGATGATTTTAAATGGACAAATTGCTCATCAGAATATCATTTTGCAGAATACCCATTTCAGGATGCAATTGGGTGATACACAATGTATAACTAACTAGCAAACATAAACATACTGAAGAGCGCGGGTGTGCAATACTAGACGTTGGGAGGGAATGCGGAACATGCGAAAGAGCAGCAGCCAATCTATCTGCAGCAAGCCTAATATATTTGACACAGAATCGTATTGTTCTTGACAGACTGACTGCTTATGTATCTTTTGACAGCTAATAATTTAGCACCAGCGTTATGTTGTAACTCAAAAAAACGTTTTTTTAAGTTGTATTTCTTGTAAATATATTTAATTTAATAAAATGTAATTTCTCTTAATTTATAGCAGAATGTTCTTGATTTCTCTAATGAGATTCGGGAGGATTAGTCGCTTCCAACTATTCGAAAGGTGGAAGTTGCAGCAGTTCTTAACATGGGAATTTTATATAATGTGGCCTGCCGGAATGAAATGGGTTTCCAAAGCGGCTCGTAAAGTCTTTTGGGTTGGACAGGCCTATTATAGAGTCTTTCGACTTCCAGAGCATTCCCCTTCGCAAGACCATACATAAAATGCATGTCCGCTTTTTGCTGATTACTGTACGTCACCATGACTCCTGAAATCTACGGTATAAATGACAATGTGTAAGAAAACTCGCGCTTCTTGCTTTCCATTAATGAACCGTCCAGCGGTTCACTATTTGTGCATTGTTAGGAGAAAATTGCTTGTTTAGATATTTTCTAACATCTTTTAAAATTTTTCCCATGAGTTTCTTAACACCCTGTATAATATAATATTACTTAAAAATATTAGTAAGTGCAATATTTTAAATGGAATGATTAAATATACTTCTAAGAAGGATAAAATATGATTCAATTCTTATTCTCTGCAAGATAAATAAGATATGTCCCTCTGTAATGAGAAGTCGGGATAAGGAATCACTATCACCATTTGGGTCACTAACATAACATTAGGACTCTGGAAGTATTTCGTATCTATTATTCCACTTTCCCTAAAGAGGATCATTACCGTACATGGAGTGTCGTATATCCTCTGCCGAAACATAAGAAATCTTCGCGAATGTCTTCTTGATCGCTGCAGACGACAAGGTTTTGTCGAGATTAGTTGAAAGAAATCTCAGAACTTCCACAGAGTTTCTTTCTATAGTTAGGATTTAATTCTTCGTGATATGTGATGTTAAAAACTGATGAAAAAAATAATTTTATGAAAACATATTGGAATCTGTAACTATTCATTGAAAATATTTTCTAATTATGGATCAAAATTATTATCAATTTATCTTTCCATAGATTTAATTAGTCCAAAATGAAAATGGGAATGGTATCCAATCTCTACTAATTTAAATTCTCTAAGCAGGTTTTATGTTTTTGATCATTTTTTTCAAAATTCTTGCGAGGATACCATATTTTTATAATTAATAATCATGTTTCGGTTTATATATATAAGCTGTCGTGAATTAATTACTTCAAATGGAATGGCAAATACTTAAGTAACTATTCAATTGATGTAACTATGATTAAAATGTAATCTTTTAAAAATAGCAGCCACGTAGAGAGCACTGCTGCCCAAAGTAAAATAAAAAAATATGATATTTAGTATATTGCTTTTAAACATTTTATTATGTTATCTACGTCCTATCCTTTCTTGTATAATAGATACTTCATTTTAGTAATATACCGTTCGTCGCAAGGCCATTGTTTTGTTGAATATATATATATATTATGCTATAAGAAAATTTAGCAGTTATACAGTGATGTTATTTTGCATTTTTTGCAGCTCTATCATGATTAATTGGTTTTATTAACTTCGCGCTACAAGCAACACCGTGGCTATTGGCGATGGACCTTGTAATTTTTAGCCTCCGGCAAGTGACGAGGAAGACATCTCAGCTGGTAACCCCCTCTCCTAACTTCCTCACCACGTCATTGGAAGGACTTTGAGCCTAGAATGATTTTAAGTGCATCAGTTTAGTAGCTATATATCGTGGTAGCTATATGGTGGGTCTTTAATGGCATCAAAGCTTGAACCCAAGACTAGACGAAAACCGTGACTATGAGCACTAAGCTACCACGGTCACAGCTCAATCTTATAAGAACGTACGGTGACTCTCTTCAATAACGATGCTAGAAGCTAAAACGCTTAAATAACTTGTCAGAAGGGGGAAATCTTTTGGCTTAGTTTATAAAAGCATTGGACAACTTTTTTTCCGGACCGATAGATCGAGGGTTAAATCCTTCACCTCACTCAAGGTCAACGACCCTCCCCTCCTTGGTGTAAAAAATACCATTCCCCAATGTTGTGGTGTTAAAGTTATCGCTCACACTGAAATGCTGACACCGAATTTGAATACTAGTGATCAAAACAGCTTAGGACAATTGATTACATGCACCTCAATACAAAAACTTACTTCTGTGAGTCTAACTGAGAACACCATTCATAAATCATAATTGGTGAGATACCGGCCATACCAAAAGCGGGAAATAGACCCACCATCTTAACTAGAGACACCTGATGACGATGGAAACTACCCCTCAGCGAAAATTAATACAAGGAGCGGATATTATCACAACAGTTTTGGCAGGAAAAACAACCTTCTCTGAAATATCTTTCAGAAAGCTCCGCTTTTTTTTTTTTTTATCATAAAATGATACTGGAAGGGGAGTATGCCACAGCTCTCCTCAACAATGACAACAGAAGTTAAGACGACATAATAACAGTTTGATGGAGAATCCCTTTAATCCTTGTTGACAAGAGTAGTGCAAAAGTGACCGGACAACTTTTCTGCGGACCGACAGATGGAGGGATTGAAATCCTTTTAATCGTTCAAAGTCAAATGATCTGTTCCTCCTTAGAATAGAAAACTTCTCCCGAAGTGGAGGGAAAGAACTTCAACCGTCGAAAATGATTTTATTCTATATCCATTTCCATTGATCTTACCAAATATGTTTTACGTAAATATGCTAAGAGCTGAATTGAACGATATTTCTCTCTGAGTGCTTAATAGTTATCTAAGAAGCAGACTGAAAGATATTGTTTCGTATATTAACTTGTAATGTAATTTAAAGTAATTTTGGCTCTACGAATTAATGAGGATTATCGCCAACCACAATTATATTTATTGAGCTGCGTTTTAACACATCAATCAATAACTCCCGAGACTAACCCAGAGATGGCGCTCGTAGTAAACCAGTAACCAGGTCTTTCTAGAGTACGAACCTTTGCTTGAAACGTGTCAAAATTTTAAGTCGATCTGACCAGAAACAGCTGAGTTATCGAGGTTGGAGTAAAGTCGTTTTGTAGTTTGTTTAAAAAATGGAAAAAACCGAGTTTCGTGTTCTGATAAAACATTGTTTTTTAATGGGTAAAAACACCGTGCAAGCGAAACAATGGATTGAAAAATGTTACCCGGACTCTTGTCCATCTAAAGTAACGGTTTGTCGGTGGTTTGCCGAGTTTAAACGTGGTCGTACCGACACAAATGACGCGGAACGCTCGGGTAGACCTGTGGAAGCCGTTACACCGGAAAATGTGAGTGAAGTGACAAAAATTATAATGAAAGATCGTAAAGTGAAGCTCCGTGAGATTGCTGAGAGGACACAGATATCATATGGAAGTGTATTTACTGAAAAAGGGTTTTTGAAGTGAAGTGAAAAAGGTTTTTTCCAAGTGGGTGCCTCGATTGCTTTCGATGGAACAAAAACAGCAACGAGTCGATGATTCAGAAAGCTGTTTAAAGAAAATAAAACAAAAATTTTTTTTTTTTTTGTCAAATAAAAATAAAAAAAAAAAAAAGATTTTTAAAAGCGTTGGAACGATTGTACCACCCTAAAAGGTGATTAACAAAAGGTGTTATGTTGATGAATAAAAAAAAATTTTGCAAAAAAAATGTTGTTTTCAATGTTAGTCTCGGGAGTTATTGATTGATGTGTTAACATTGAATTAGCAGAATTTAAATTTAAGTTAAGCCACATTATTGTCACATACTTTTAAAACTATTAAACCATTTTCACAAATTAAAGAAATTCATCAAGGTGTAGAACTTCAGTCCAAACAGCATAAAATTAGTAGTATTGACAAATAAGAACATAGCTAAAAATCAGGAATATGTATTATGCTAATTAAATCTTTTGAGATACTATATCACTCAGATGCACAATGTATGATAGTATTTGGAAACGCTAACTGATGCTTTAGAGTAATTTAATAACCTCTTTTTATTATTAAATTTTTAAAAGGACTAAAAACTTTTAAAATAATGAAGATTATTTAACCATATGAGTCTACAAATGACTTTATACAAATATAATTATTTAATATATTCATATATATTTTTAATATCAGACTTTCTTATAACATACATCGTAAAAGAAATTAATTATTTAATACATCACTTTTTTCACAAGTAATACGTATATACACCTTTAATAAATCAACAATAATTACATTGCAAAATAGTAGCATTTATTAAACAATGTATAATATTGTTAAATTTATATTACCTGTATTGCAACTTTTCAATACATGGCGTTTAATTAATTTTAAGCGAAAATTTTATTCTACATCAATTCATTGTTGTTCTATACATAATAAATTAATAATAACAAACGCACAGTCTCTCTTTGAAGAACTTCTTGGTAATGAAAAAGAAATACAGTAACAAGATTTCAAATTTTAAATTCAACATCTCGATACAAAGAATACAATGAATACGCTCTCTTATGCAAAAGTTCTACTACTAAACTGTTATCAATCTTTTACCCTGGAGTGAACTTTAAAGAAACTATCTTTTTCCTCCTCTAATTAGAAGTAGAAGCACTTAGAAAAAAAATCTCTCTACCTTCGCTTGCCTCTTGGCTTTAAATATTCACGAATATTTTCAGTAAAGAAAGAAGGACGCGTCGTCATTAGAGAGTATTTACAAGAAGTTTCGAATATTGTCCTTGCTCCAATCTTCCTCAAAGAAACTAAGTTACCATGGAAACTGTCGATGCTATTCTTCGAAGATATGAATTGTGAATAAAATATCCAAGAATAACATTTTGAAATGATTTCTTAAATCGAAGGAAGCAACACACGGGCAAAAAGATATGAATAGTAAATGAACTTAAATGTATGATTTATTTAAAACGTGACATTTTAAATTCGTAAGCCATACATTAAGCAGTCCTCAAAATATAGAAAAGTGCTTTTAAGTAATTGCATTTCCACTTCTCTCACTAATATGTTTGATGGAAAAGATTCAAGAAACAAGTTTAATGAAGTAAAACTTCTCCGTAAGCGATATACATAATTTAAAAAAAAATTAAAATGAAACCTTACTATTTATTTTTTTTATAATGTAGAAAAAGTATACGAAAATAAAGGTCTTTCAATGCATAAAACATGGAACAAAAGAAAAAAGAAATAATATGCAACAAAATAAATTAGAAATAGATCAATTAACTTGAAAGAATACTAAGCAAAAAAATGGTAAGAAGTTTAAATTCAAATCTTGGATAAATACAAACCAAGGTATGAAAAACAAAGGAAATCAAGAAAAGAAAAACTTAAATATAATATTTATTAATACTGAATCAGGCGTTTGAAAAATTAGCTTATTAAACAATGTTTTACACATACCAAATCATACAAACAGAAAAAGTTATAATCGAATACAGAAGCTGCATAAATTAAGAAATAAACACGACACAAATAGAACAAATAGCGTAAGAAAAAAAAAGAAATCAAGTAAAATATACTTATAGACTAAGAGACATACTAATTCTATAGGTAATGAAAATCGAAAAGGAACAATCTAAAAATAAATTAACGAGATTGAAAAGATTGCAAAAATTTACATTAGAATCCATGCATCGCCGCAACGATATTTAGCTACCCATATATATATATATATATATATATATATATATATATATATTGGAGTTCGTGGAAGTAACAGTGTGACGTCATTACTTTTCAACATTTGACGTACTCAGTAGCATTTTTTTAACTTCAAGTTATGAAGTATAAATATGTATTTTTAGTACCTAATAGGGAAATAATATTTTCTTCCAGTTACGAAGTCTAAAGAATTCCATATATTTCGTGAATTTACGGATTCAACAGAAGGGAATGGCTACTTTTTTTCGTTTTACCGAGGATTACGAGATAACGAGATTTAAGTTATCCAGGTCCCACTGTCCTATATATAGGACATTCTATATATTCATATATAGAATACAGAATGTATAGATTGATAGATACACGACTTTAGCTCAAATAGTTCCTGTTTTGAAGACAGATGACATAGCTTAGGTAAGTTAGGGTTACCATTTTGTACTGTTATTTAACCAAATGTGACAAAACAAATCTGATACTGAATGAAGGTTTACTTTCGGTTTGGCAGCTACAGCAAAATCTAACTTTGATTATCTGTAAATAGTTGCCAAAAATGACAAGCAAAATTTGATTGGGGAAAATTTATTTCAAAAGATTGATTGGTAAAACTTGATTAACATTTGATAGGTGCTGCGACAAGTTGTCTCCATAAATGAAACCAGGATTCATCATTACAAACCGGAAATTAAGTAACAATCAAAACTATGACTTGCTTCCAGTTGTTCTACCCCAAAGAAGACAAAGACAGTCTCATCAGCCGAAAATGTTATGGGAACGAATTTTCTGGAGGCAAAAGGGGTCATATACATGGATTTTTTAGAGAAAGGATAACTTTCTAAGGACGATACTACAATGAGATATCTCGATCTACAATGAGTTATCTTGAATGATCGCTTTTCGTTATGTATTATGAAAATATTAGTATATATTTTTGGATTTCACGCTCCTTTTCAAAATTTAAATGATTTTTTCGGAATTTATTTTCGTTGATCTCTGTTCAATTATATCATTGGTTTTGTAATTGTTTTTGTATAACGTAATCACTGAAGGGTACAGTTACTCAGTAGTAAAATAATGATTTCTTCCTTACAATATTATTTTTAATTTTCTGAGATTAGGCAGAAAATTTATATCGATGATGGAATTTATACAATCGCTTAAATTATTTCAATATTGTAATTCGGGGTTTAGTAACCTCAAAAGTTTTATCTTACGAGTGTATATACGTAATATTGGACTCCATTACTCATTTTTATTATGTATATATATCCAACCGGACTCCATTACTCGCGGAAGATAAAACCTTAGTGGTTACTTAACCGAGAGTAACAGTATTGATATAATTTAAATGATGATATAAATTCCAATATCGATATAAATTTTCTTAATTAACGTTTATACTCTTTCAACATATTTATAATTATTACAGGGACTTTACATACATGAAAAAAATCTTTATAACTCTTAAAATTTGACGTTAATAAAATAATCGAGCGTACAGCCGATCTCACTGACCACGATATCTGGAAAATAACTTTTTGCATAAAATCCAAACTGGAACATTTGACTTCCCAATAAATAGTGATACATATCGAACATCTTTGTGAGAGTGATACATATCAATCTTTCCAACTTTTGATTCGTTGCCGAGTTTTTTCCAAGGCTAGCTACGAATTTTGTTTCTGCACCTGCTCTTTTTGACTCAAGTCTCTGATCATCTACTTTGAAATATTTCTCTTCCTGCATCTATTTTGTCGCTATATATTTAAGTTTAGGTTCGTAAAAGATCCCTACTCTACACCTGCACTTCTTTTTTACCCGCTTAGGTGACCCAGCACCATTTGACTCATTTGTTTCTCATGTTTCAATTTCTGCCATTCGGAGTATTTGATTATGCAATTTGGCATGTTTATTTCACGATATATAATACAAAAAGAAAAAAAAAATGGTATTAAAGTTAACCCATAACAGGAAATCTTTTAGTCATCTGAAAATATAAATTAATATGACTCTCATAAAAATGATGCATATGATAGACAAATAGATTGATTTTTTAACGTCGCAATAGAAGCAAATCGATGGCTATTGGCAACGGACCTCGTAATCTTGAACCTTTGTCAAGTGTGGAGGTTCTTGGGTCAAAAATAAACTAAGAAGGAAGCAGGATTTTAAATTTTATTGTTAGTAATATGAGTATTTGAGTTAATAGTGTTTTGAATTTAATGTAATCTATATTACCCGTATTATTCTTAGATATCAATCTGTGTTTGGTTTCAAAAGTACGCTTGTTAGGAATGAGGTATGTGATATTAATGGGATTGTAAAAGAGATATGTGATTAGGAATTGGAAATGGAACGTGTAATTCATCGTAGTATTGTCCATTAATTGTTTTTCTTTTTTTTTTAGAGGTCCATGCGAAGAATACCCTAGTCGCGGTAGCCTATGGGTCATGCAGTAGTAGTTGCCACTAAACACTCGCCGTGCAGTGGTGCCTAATGCATGTTAATCTGTCTAGGTTCCAAGTCCTCCAGTTGACGTACTATGGAAGTTTGAAGAGGGGAGTACCAGCAGAGATGTAGTTCTCATCACTCAACGGATGTTTTAAAATACGAGGTCCGTCGCCAATAGCAACTAGTGTTGCTTCTCAGTCCGACGTTAATAAGCAATCATAATCTCGTAGAATGTCCTTCGCATTCCGAAAAGTTGTGGATACAACTTTTTCGGACAATGAAACTGTCTTCGTCTTACTTGTTGTAGATTCATCGGAAGCAACTCATTATTTTGACTGTTACTTGATGTCCGGTGTCTAATGATAGATCCAGGCATCATCGTCGGTGACAACTCAACGCAAAATGACGATGACAACCAGACGCAGCATCAACCAAGTTTTGACTTGTCATAAAATAGTATACATGTCAAATCTAACCAATAAATCATTTGTTTTAGTGCCACTCAATAGATGGTAGCACTAACATTCCACAGTTATGGCATAATTTTCAAAAAGAAATTTTTAAACAGCTGTCATTATATATATATATATATATATAGTATTTTTCAGCTAATAATCAAAGTATTAATTATATTTTCAAATGTGCTGTAAAACGAGTTATTCAGCTACTCGATAGATGGTACCACGAATCAGCGTCAAGTGATAGCTCGTGCAGTGCCACCTATTCCTACTCAAAACTGAGCGACATTTCGTTCTCGCTCTCTTTCCTCTACTTTCCACTTCTCTTCTCCTACGCATTACCCTCGTTGAAGGTGAACTTCGAACGCCAGAGCGCGTTCCAACGCCCATCGCCGATATAGATTAAATGAGGCCGTCAACTATCTGTCTCAGAAGAACTGTTTACTCCTAATAGAGATAACCTGTATATAGATTAATTTGTATATATTTCCCTCCATCTCTCCTTCTAATAAACAAAATAAAACAACTTCAAGCCTCATCATTGAACAGCTACGAAGTCATCATAGAATCCGGTAATTGAATTACTCCCCTTGACAAACCAGCCCTTTGCGTAAGAGCAAACCAGTGTAGATTCGGGATGCACAATCTCATCATCCCCGTTCTGTATGTGTATGTATATATATATATATATATAATTTTCTTATCATTTGTTTAACGAATTTTGGACTTATGAAAGCTAAAAATCTAAGCGCTCTCGAAAAAACATAATATTAACGACTAACCCTAATGAATTTGTTTCAGAGTTCGTGTATAAATTATTAACGCATGTGTTTAACACAACACATGGCTTATAAATGTGTCAGGACTAGATACTCCATTAAAATATCTCCTTCTCCTGCTAATAACTGTTATTCCCATTAACTAATTAAACGCAACTTAATAACCAGATTTCGTCTAACTGCAACCTGATAAACTCCTTACCAATTACGATTAATCACTTCAAAAAGCTAATTACTCCAATTATGTAACAACATTTCAAATAATGGAAAGTTCCATGTTCGACTGCGAAATCACAGTCCATTTATTGTCAAGTTAATAATGAATACAACTCTTCGTAATATTTATTTGGTTAGGTTTCGATTGTGTGGAATCTTCGGGGGCGAATAAGAACGTTGGAACAAATAATTCAGACTAAAATTAAGGTCTGTTAAAATCAAATGAATTAATTAGTACCACGACAGATTGAAATAATTTGTAGTTGTGAAATTCCTACAGAATTTTTATACATTTCTGATGTTTGAGAATTTTGTTAAAAGATGAAATTTATTTACATAGATTCCCTTGTTTTAAAAAGTTCATTTGTTTAAATACTTAATAGTTGTAGAAAGTCCTGTTTTTATAAAGTATATGTTTGAAATTGACTAGAGAATCTACGAGTAATTTAAACAATCTTACTAAAAAAATATTTGCTGAAAGTTATAAAAATTATTTTTTGAATTAGCGTTGCATATCAAAAAATGTATAAAGGTGAACAATATTAGACTATTATGCTTCATTTTATATTTATGTAATTAAGATGTTTTAATTCCACCTCAGCAGAAAATAGGTTCGAATGTTTCATATAAACCAAATAATCGTCTATAAGGTAATTCTGAATTAATTAAAAATACTTTTGTTTAAATTTAAGTAATCCAACTAATTTTGTATAACATAAAAGTTTTGTTGATCGAAAAAAAAATAGTTTCATTATATTTTATTCTATAAATTTATTTGACATGAATATTTTATGATGATACTTAATTCTGTCATACATACCAACACTATTAACTTCGAAAGTACCAAAGAATTTAGAAGAAATTTATTATTTGTTCTCAGCAAATTATGATACAAGTCTTCTCGGAGACTTAGCTTATTAGTTTATTGTCTTCTAAATTTTAAAAATATATGCAACAATCAACTAAAAAAAGTCAGCATTTCGTTATGTCATGTATGAAAATGAATATTTTGGTTTACATCAATTTAAATATTATGATGAAATTATTACATTGCTATATATTTTGATAAATATTGTTTCCTTACTGAGCCCAATTTAATATCATACTAAAAATTTGTTTTTGCATCCTAAATTTAAATCCTATCGAATTTGCTCCTCCTATAATGCGTCCTAACCAATCATATGACATCACAAGTCCCTTTTGACCAATGGAATCCTTTCCTTTTATCCGCGTTCTCTTCTCTTGTATATATAGAACAGGTTCTTCCGCTTCTCTCCGCTATTATAAAAACGAACGACCTTTAGTTTCTCAGAGAAATTCTGTGGGATCGAAATCGATATTTGTATTAGACATGTTTTCCCTTTGGTAGCACATTTGTTCAAAAAACTGCAGCTTATGAGTTTTACTAGTATACAAAATTTTGTACAATTTATGTAGAAAAATGTTTTCCTTTCAACTTATCCGCGCGTTCGGTAAAGCAAAATTGCATCATTTTTAAGGCAAATTTATCTTATTCAGATTGTATTATAAAGCAGTTATGTACAACTAAATTTCACATTATTATTTACTTCTTGAAGTTACATTACGAGTTAGACTGAACCATTACGTAAACTTTCTTTTCATAATTTCAATAATGTTTGGATTTATTTAGGAATTTAAATGCATGCTGCTTTAAATTCAATTTATTAATTTTTAGAACAGATTTTATAAGAATCCATTTAATTCTGTAATTTTAAAATTATTAAAATTGAACTGCTCTTATGAACATGCAGAATTACTTATAAAATAATATTTAATGAAATGTTATTTGATCCACTTTTACAATTTTCCATAAACTATTCCCGGAATTTTTAAAATTTTTACAGATTTATTAAATGAAATTATATTGAAATTCAGATTTTTTAAACGTTTTATCGGGAACGAGCAGTGCAATATTATATATCATCTTGCAACTTTGTTTTTTTTTTTTTTTCCGAAATAAATGCATTTATGCTTCTCTTATTTATTTTTTTAAAATTGATATCTAAACTTTGATTATCAAATATAATGTGATGTGAGTATAACTAAATAAATAAACTGAGTAATAAAAATTTATAAGGAATTTTAAAATTGGAAATCAAATACAATTATCAAATTTCATGATGCAATATATATCAAGACTGCAATGTTATTGCATTGTATCCGAAATATTCTCATCAGAAATTTTTAAAAAAGAAATCAAATATTAAGAAACGTTTTCATGACCAGTTATATAATATACATATATGTCAATACATGTAATATATTAAAACACAAATAAAACACATTTTCCAATTAGAGATAGGCATGCAAGCGGAAAGGCGCGAAAACATCAAATCACGTGGAATTCATATTGTTAACATGCAAAAAGAAAAAATCACTTACCTGATTTCCAACTTGATCTAGCGATGGTATGACAACTGACAATGTTCGATTTCTGTTCCACGAGGGATTGTTCGAAATATCAACAAGATGCGGAACCGTCGGCTAGGGAAAAAAGCACTAGCACATCCTCCGCTACGAGCTGAATAGTGCTATCAGGTTGAGCACCGTCGGAGCTCTGTCAAGCGAGCAAGTTGCTTTGGCGTTTGCGTATTTAGTTCTGACGGAAACATCCTAAGGTTTAGAAATGTGTATGTCTTGGAGACTTCCCCTTTGGCGGGATCGATTTAGGGAATTACGTCGCAGGTGGAAGCGAGTTTTCCCCAACTAAGAGGGATTTTTAAGTGGCGGTAGGGAAAGGGTTGAAAGGTTCTTTTTAGATTCCGTTTTCAATTTTTTTAAGGTATTAAATATTGGGGCAGATTGACGTTTGGGAAAGATATCATACTTTTTTTTATATAATTCGATATGTGGAATGTTGGAAAACTATTCGAGGTTTTTCCTGGGGGTATATAAATTTTGGTGAATTTCGTTTTTAAGAAAAGTAAATTTCTTGGAAATATTTTTGGGGTGTACTTCTAAAGGAGTTGGATTAGAGGTTTGGAAGGCTCGGAAGGGTTTCAAGAGTGAATTTATTTTATTTAGCAATATATCTTTTAAACGTATTTTATTAGAATATATAAATATATAGGGATATATATCTCTATGCGACGCAAGATGAAGGAATCTCACATTCGTAATAACATTTTAGTCAGGTTAAGCGCTTTTAAATTTGGTATTTTTCTTTAATGATTTCGCAATTTTTCGCTAGTGATACTTTTTATACTAATTTATACACTTTTTTTTTTATTCCTTATTTATGCTGAATATAAGCAACCTATTCTTAAATGTTTACACATTATGTATGTTTAGATACATTTTGTTATATTTTTGATTATTTATGTATATTTTATTAATTTTTTATAAATTTTTCGTTATCCATTGACGATAATTCTTCTTATATTGTTTTCTGCTCTAATTTTGATTCATGTTACTTATATTATATCAGTATTCGTTTTGAAAATACCGAAATATTATGAATGATTATGAATGCGCAGGTCTCCGTCTTTCTCTTATATTTCAAATAATTTATTAATTTTCCAGTTTAGTACTTAAGTGAGTAAGAGATGTTATTATCCTCAATTAGACGATATTCAACAAATATATATATATATATATATGTGTGTGTGTGTGTGTCTTTATATTCATTGTTATACCAATAAAGTTTTTAATAAATTATGAATAAATTACTATAAATAACAAATATGTTCTCATATTATTAATTTAAATTTTCAGTTACAGGATATATCAACACTTCTAAAAATTAATTGCTAACGAGTATGAATTCTTAAAAGTTTCGTGCTGAAATGTTTTATTTGATCATGCAAATAATTCAAAATGATGCACGAAACTTCTGATGAAAAACCTATCTTCCATTTTAAATTCAATTTAAATATAGTTATTCATTTTCATGATATCTTTTTACATTTTGAGGCTATTAGTTTCAAGAAATTCACTTCCAGAAATGGTACATATTTTAAGGATTTTCAAAGGTAGAATTTCAACCATAAGAATAAATTTTAGTGTTCATTTCGTTGTTAGAAACTCATAAAATGGAAAGATACGTCTTTTCCGTTCTCAATTTTTTTTAAATGGAACTGTCTATTCTCTATATTACTGGAAGAGTTTTTCCTTTACTTTTACAAAAGTGGATTGTTCATTTTCATTTTGAGTTATTTTCCTGGGAATTTCCTGCATTAAAGGAATTGATGTTAGACTTGTAATTATCTTAACATTACTTTTACTAAAATATACTTTATAATGTCAGTTAATTTAATTGTTTGTTGAAAACTAATGGATGAGTTTGAGTTACCAGGATCATTGAAAATCAACAATCTTTCTTTTAGCATATTAATTGATTGATATACTATTATTAACAGTTTTGACAGTTCTTTGAAAAGCTCCATTTTTTAAGCTCTGTTTTTTGATTAAAATAAGTCTTTATTACACAATAGACTTATCAATGTATGTTACATTTCTAAGCACTTACTCTACACCTGTATTTTAATTACTAAAAATTGCTTTCCCTCAATCTTTCTTAGTTCACATGCATATCTGACTAAATAGTATATAGCTATATTCTTAGGAAAATATTGGCTGAGTTAGCTTAGTGGTCATTGTCGCGGATTCACAACCGACGTTGTTGTTTTTTTGCGTTTCTTTGTATTAACTATTGTTTGGAATATTAATAATTTTGGAAAATCTTGATTTTTCTACGAAGTGGTTTAATTTTTGATTTCTTTTCTATTGGTTTCTTAAAGATGTTTTCGGTTTTTTTGGTGTTTTTCTTTTTAATCTTTTTAGTTTTTGATTTTGAATTTCCGATTTTTGCTATTGGTTTTAAAAAATCCCCTCCTCCTCCAGTTATTTGGTGTTTTACTTTTAAATTTTTTTCCTTGGATTTAAATTTTCAAATTTTTTTTTCGATTTATATTTTTTGGTGTTATAATCATTTTATAGTAATATATGTTATTGATAGTTAGGCTTATAATTGTAAAATAACCCAGCTTAATAATCTAAAGCCTATTACAGCATTAAATATATTATTCTCTTTTTTGTATTTTCAAAAGTTTTCATTATTTTTAAAACCTTTTTTTTAGACATCTTGAGATTTTATTTTTTCTACTCTTTTGATTGATAATTATTATATATATATATATATGTGTGTGTGTGTGTGTGTGTGTGTGTTAATTTTCATTGTTTATTTATTATTTCTTTAACCAAAAAAATTAATTTCCACACACTTATTATTTTGAATATCAATTTTGTATTATACAAATATACAATCGGACTCCGCTCACTTGATTCTATGACTCGCGATTCCGTTTAACTCGAAGGTTTACTATGGCTCCCGTTTTGTGAGATTCAGATTTATAATTTTTGCAGATGGCGTCCGGACTTCTTGATAATAGAAGATATTAATGCCCTTTTTTTTCTATTTTATTTATAATGAAATAAACGTTTTAATGAGTATAGCAATAAACTTTAATTCCGAATAAGAGAAGTTAAGAGTATGGGATTAAATAAATAAACAAAAAAATTCAAGTGTGTTTGCGCACTTTAAAACAACAAATTCTTTGATTGAAAAATTCATTGATTCAAGGAATTCATTGATTATTAAATAACGTCTCTTTTAGAAGCATCGGGAAAGCTGCAAGACTTACCTCGTTATTTTGAACCCCGGTTAAGAGGATAAACTACACATGAGCTTGCATTCCTCTCTCCTAACTTCCACACCATCCCTAGTCCGTAGCGACTAACTCTTACGTTACTTTTGGGTGCTACATTAATAGCAAATCACATTTAATGATCAGTTAGCTTTACAATTCAATGAGTTTAAAGTGACGCCAAGATTCGGGACTCTACTAAATAACGTCGTACATGAGTTCGAGATCAGGACAACTGCGTAACCGAGGTCACTGTATTCACCTTGAGAAATACGTCTGCTTTGGCTACTACTGAAGTGTACGTTTTTTGCATTTTATTCTTAGCCTATAAATTTTTTTATTAGTTCATACCTACATTTTTTCAAAAGTTCTGTATAAAACGTATTATCATACACACTATCATAATGTTCCATTAAAATAACATTCATAGACATTATTGATTAATTATTCTTTCTTCTTGAGGTAAAGATTTTATTAGTTTCAGTACAAGCATTTTCCCAATTCTGTTTGTGATGTGATATGATAATAGAGTCTTACGGCGCAAGAATCAAAAGTGACTATGCTGCAAAAATCAAAAGAATCAAAAGTGGCTATGCACAGTTACAAAATATAACTGTGATCTGTGCATTTGAAAAAAATAAAGTGGAAAATAAGTAAGAATTGATTGGACAAGAAGGCTCTGGGTTTTTTTTTAACGTCACTCTAGAAGCAACACAATGACTTCTGGTGGTGGACCTCGTAATTTGGAATCTCGGTCAATTGATGAGGGCGAGACATGAACTAGAACTCTCCCTCTCCTAATTCCACACGATGCCAACGTGAGGAATTTGAGACTAAACAGATTTAACTTGCATCAACTCCTGCTTCACGACATGTCTTTAGTGGCGTCAAGGCTAGAACTCACGATTAGACGAAAACATCTGGTCACGAGCCCTCGACCATGACCTCTAGGCTACAGAGGCCGATTGACAAGAAGGAAAGTCAAAAATAGAGAAGGATCGCTAAGATATCCCTGTGAAAATTATGTATGGTTTGAGAGTGATGTTTAAACTGTGGTTATAAAATGTATGTTGTATTGGAAACACATTTTGAAATGTTTGTTTAACTCAAATATTACTTATTTAAGAGAACAGAGATGTTGATAAATATTGCACGCTATACTCCTTACTTTATTTACTCAGTCCTGTTTTATTTCCCAATTTTAAGATTATCTTTTCCCAATTGCAAATTTTTTGTTTCATGATAAAGTTTTAATAAAGAACTAAAACAATTCTCATCTTTTATTTAACAAGGCGTATATAAAAGTTTGCTTAATAGTGATAAATTATTTTTATCAATAAAAGCTGGTAAACATCTTACACGTATAGATATATTTGCATACCTCATTTACTTTACGATTTTTTTCTAATTAGGTTTCATTAATGATTTATTACTTGAATTGCCTTCGTTGTAGAAAAATTTCCACTCTACAAATTATTAGGTTTTAATGTCTTTTTCGAGTTCTTAGGAGAAAATAATTTGTAATTATTTAAATAAAATTCTCAAGGCTTGATTAATATTTCAGACCAAATAGGATTCTTCTTTCTGTTTTATTTATAATTCATACAATATGCAATTATTGCTTAACTTTTTCTTTTCTTGTTTGCGTTGTTCTCTTTTTTGCTGTTTGTAGTTCTAATTACGTATCTATTTTTTTTATTTATTCATTAAATACAGTGTTTGTATGGCATTACTCTGATATTATTTAACATATCAGCAAAAAAAAATTATCCTCATTAGTATTTTTTCTTATTGTATTAAGATATTTACTTTATTATAAAACTTTTTATAAGTATTTTATTTGTATTTTCTTAGCAGTTTTATTAGCTAGATGTTATAATGTACTGCATTAATTCAAAATATTATTTCCAGAAAATTCAGTCTTTCGAAAAATGAACACGGAATGCATGGAAAATATTCATTAAAAGAAAAACATAGTTATGTTACAGCAAATTTGGAGAAATAATTTATTAAGAGTTTTAATTAGAATTTTACTTTCAATAAATTGAATAACATTATAATACAGAATAATTTGAGATCCATTTTGTATCAGGTCGAAATAAAAATGAAATTATACAATTATAGCATACAATAGTAAATAGAAAATTCTATAAAGTACTCAATCAAATGGAAATGCTATTCATTCATCCAGAGTAACTATATTTAGAAGTCCAATATTTAATTAACACTAACATATTAATTAATTTGCTCACACATAGTATTCAGATGTGCTGTTTTAATCCTTTATCATTTATATTTTCAGAATTTGATTACGATTATTCCTAGCATGGACAACTTTAAAACAGAATATTTTAAATGAAGTATATGATTTCTTAATAATCGATAGAAATTTAACAGCTATTTTTCACGAGAATACGAGGGATTGTAAAAGATTAAAATTTATCAAAGAATAATTACCCACTAGATATTCCTACTATTTATTATTTTGAAAACCTTCTTATTTTGAAATTTGAACACACACACACACACACACACACACACACACACACACACACACACACACACACACACACAGTTATATATATCTAATAGCAATATGAATCTATTTTAGTATATCCTAAATATTTTACTTAAAAGCAGTAACCCTTTAAAGGAAGATATATTTTTGCCCAATTATTTTATAATGTTACAATCTATTTCTTTGAGTAAATAAAATTCCTTCTGGAAATATATTGTTGCAAGTGTATGAAAGAAACAACGAAAATAGGTATAAAAAGAGGTTCATAGGTCTAATAATTCACTTAGATTAAACTTTGGCGCAAGCTGCTAGATGTAATAGGCTTTTGAAGATTATTTTGTACAAAATGTTTTCATAAAAATAAAGCAATAAATTTCACATAGAGAATCAATATCTTATAAAGGTAAAATAACATAAATGAATTTGAAAACAAGCTGAATATTTCGCTCCTGCGATGTAAATTAATACCTTAGATTCTTTGATTTCATGTAGATTATTTTTAATCATATTTGAGATTGAATTTAATGCAGTTATACAATAATACACTATACAAAATATAAAACTGTCGTCATAAACAAATTAGTTATGAGTATTATTAAATTAGTCAATATTCATATCGATACAAAATGAAACATCTAATAACAGGAAAGAGAGATGACCGGATACCATAACATAGTTGACGGATAATAACATCCTTTGATTGTGATAAAGTTGTTTAATAACGTCTCACTGAGAAACGACATGAGGGCTATTAGTGTCAGACCTCGTCATTTTGAGCCTCTGTCAAGTGATGAGGACGGCACCTCAGCTAGCACCTCCCACTACAAAATCCCATACCCTGCCACAGTAAGACTTGGGACATCATCCAGGGATAATGTTCATCAGCGGGTTACACCACGAACCTTTAGTGGTATCAGGCCTCGAACCTATTACTCAACGAAAACAATGTCTGCCGAGAGCCCACGTCCATGACCACTACACTACCGCGGAGAATGCCATTTTGCTACTCAAAATGCAGCAATTAAAAACATAGCAGTATTCTTTCACCGGAAGGGTAATGAATATTCTTGAAATTTAGATAAAATTTACTGTTCCCGAACCTAAGGTGACCAGATTTTAACTTTCGAAAAGTGGGACACCATAGAGGGGTGGGGGTGGGGTTCTTGATTAAAAATTTGGTATCTAAAAAATTCCTACCTTTAGTATCTAAATAAATTACTTACCTAAATCATCTGAATAGCTGATATGTTGACAATATTTTTTTAACTAGCACTCGCACTCGCACGAAGTATGATGTGTATCGCTTGATAGACGGCTACAGAATTCAATATGCGAAGACATTATTTCGTGGACGACCAACAAACTCCTTACACCCTGACCCTACTCCTCTCTAAAATTCCCCACCGTTTCCTATTTTTGTATAAGATATAATTCTTTTGCAACAGTGTTCCAAATGATGCTAGATCTCTAGTGGAACATATCGCCATAAGAATAATATCTGTGGAAGTGTACAAAGTGGGACATTCTCTCTTTATTTTACAGCTACATTATGTTTTCGTATGCCAATGGCGAAACATGCCACTGTTCATTAAGTCCAAACAATGGTAGTCGTATTCTAGCAACTGATCAAGGTGAACTTTGATAAGTAGTTCCTGATAATTAGTTCTCAACAATTATTTTTATCATTAAAGTTCAACAAAATAAAATTTACAAAAATAATATCAAGCTCATATCCTGGAGAAATCGTTACATGGAAGCCAAAAACCGTATATTTCCTTCCCGTTATCCCTCCATTCTCTAGCTTGTCGTGCATTCTTTCTGAAAATCGGGACTTTCTTAAGACCCCGCTGGACGCGGGATAAATTGTTAAAATGCGGGACGTCTGGTCACCTTATCTTAATCGCTTAATTAAGTGAAATTTTTAAGAAAAGTGACACTTTTAAGGTAAGGGTGCCAAATTCTTTTTCTGCCACGGACTTATTTCTGACAGATAAAAGTTGCGGGGATCGCACTGAATGCAATTACAGTAGTTCCCTTTCTTTTTTTAATTTACTTAGGCCCCTCGACAGCCTAGTGACCATAGTCACATACTCGCGACAGGTGTTGCTTTCTTTGAGACGTGGGTTCGAGCTTTAAAGTTCCGCAGTGTAGTAAGGCTGATTTACGTTAAATCTGGTTGAGGAAATAATTCCTCCCGTTGGTGTGATGTGGAACTTTCGAAAGGGGGAGGGTGCCAGATCCAGTGTCTTCCTCATCGCTTGATTGAGGTTCAAAATTATGAATTCTGATTTATTTTCAGGACCAGATGATGCACGTTAAATCTGTCGTGGCCCAGAGTCTTCCCGTTGTCGTGGTGTGGATGTTAGGAGAGGAGGGTGCCAGCTCAGGTGTCGGCCTCGTCACTTGACCGTGGTTCAAAATTACGAGGTCCGTCGCCAATAGTCCTCGTGTTGCTTCTAGTGCGACGTTAATAAAAACTAAACTTTTCAGGACCAGAATTTATCAACGTTAATCACACACACAAAAAATTTGATTCAAAGAGTCACAATAATCAGGAAGACTATTTTATGTCAGTATTTATAGAATGCGGAAATCTTAAATTGATTTTATTTGAAAGGACAAAATGGAATTTTTGTGTGATACACAATTCCGACGAAAGTATTTGATTAATTTGTCAATAAACTGACATCGTCATCTGATGCCATAAAAACTCAGCAATATGTTCATAATTATTGACTCACGTTCCAGATGAAGATCTTAATGAATTTTGCAATGATATGAGTGATTATTTCGGGACGGAAACTGCCCGGTATAAAGAGTTTAATTGATCTTCCTTTTAGAATAACTGCCTTAAATAATGTTTTTTTTTTTAAAATTAAAACTTGTAAAAAAGGATATCTGTGACCTATAATAAATCGCACGTTTTCCGAAAAACATTTTGACACTAGGTTATTCAAAATGAATTGTCCGAATTCAAAATCCTAAACATCAAAAAATACACAGAAAGATGAAAACAAAGGAAAATTATAGTAGTTTTTTAGTAAGAAGTTGTTTGCCTTCGTGTGTTCTTCATGCAGCTATTTCACGAAGGCTGTTTTAGAAACTTTCACGGAGCTACCTAGGAGTTGTATCGTGAGCCAGATGATTCGATATTACAAAGCTAGTCACCTAAGTCACTTGGTGTTTTGTAATAAATAAGTGCCTGCGCCTCCATTGCCAAAATTTATTTGAATTTAAATAATGAATTGCTGCGCTGCTACTGTACAAGCCATTACTACTGAGACTTTGCAATGAAGTTGGAAAGAGTTTACTTATCGAAATGACATTATACATGTAACTAAGGAAAGTTATATCAAACGCTTGTAAAAAAAAAGTTTTCTATTTTCCCTTTGTATCCATACATTACTTATTATTCTGTGTATTTTATTTATGAATATATAGTATTTTGAAACCGGATGATTCCCTTTGAATAGCCTTGCATTATCGGCCATTAAAATGCTTGGTACTACTGGTTAGGATTAAAACGTGTCGATTCAACACAAGTGATAGCTCAGTGCTGAATGTTGAGTTCGTTAACAATAATTTTGAATAATTTTAAATTTCAAAAATTAAGCAGCTGCGCAATAAGTAAAAATTGTTGTTACACACACATATTTTATCTGGGCCGCAAATTGGTCTGCTGTAGCACAAGTCTAGCCCACGGACTGCGAATTTTATAGGCTTATTTTAATGTAGAGCAGGTAAAACCAGGCACCTAAAGAAAAAAACTCAAAACATACTGAAGCAGAGTTTTATTTTTATCGTATTTTAATTTTTTTAGTTAAAATCTTAAATCTATAAGCACTCAATTTTGAATTTATGTAAAGAAATCACGTTAGTTCATTCATGTTAGGGGAAATACGTGGGTGGTTCAAAAAGTAATCATATTTGAAAACAGAGGGCATCATTCAGGTTTATTGTTACAATTTGGTGCTGCCATCTGTTAAACGGAGCCGAAACAAACCTGACATTGATTCATAAGTTACTTTTAATTTAGTGATTAATTTCTGCCAAATCAAAATTTGATTGCTGCAGAGTCGAGTTGTCGCCTTCGGTTAGACCTGGATTCAGGTGAATATTTTCCAAAAACGGCGAAGATGGTCTCATTGGCTGGAAAAGTTATGACGAGGGACGAAAGGTGTCATGATTTCGATTCGAGGTGTCATGATTTCCTTCGAGTATGAGTAACTGAGACTGTTGCTCTGTGAATAATAATGCTTACTAAAGACAAACAATTTTTCATGCTACAAGTTCATCTCTTAGAATTCTTAAGGACTTATTGAAATAATCTCGAAGTCTCTTGCATAACGTTATTAATATTTGTGTAATAAATATAATTTTTTAAAAAAATTATTCGTAGTCTTCTTTACCACTTAGTACCTTACAGACGGCTGTGAATAATTTGAGCAGAACTTTGCAATCAGATTATTCTTCACTTCTTTTATACGAACATATTTCATTAAAAGGAATGCTAAAGTAGAGCGTGGATGAAGATTTATATGTCTGCATCTATTGTTAAGATAAGTAAATGGAATAATTTAAAAAGAAAGATAACGTAGAGACTAGACGAAGAAATAAGAAAATCTTTTCCTTGAATGATACATAAAAAATCCCATTGAAAGAAAACTTTCCGTAAAGGTTGTTAGAGTGAAAAAATACCTTTCACCTATATGGCTTCGGATAACTACGGGCAAACAAAAAAGTTGTTTTAATTCCGGAAAACTAATAACCATTAGATTTCTGACATCAAGTGCTTTAACATATGGAGATTAATGGAAAATGTAAATAAATAAAGATCCAAGTATGTATCATGGATTATTTGCTGTTCATAACAGGAAATTTTTCTTATGATACCGGAATCATGAATACCAGGCTTCTCTAGAAGAAATTTTCCTAATGTAGGTTAGCTGTTTTATGGAAGAATAATTATAATCAATGATACGATAATGATCAAAATTAATTCAAATCAATATTTATCATTGAAATTGAGAATTGTGTTGAAAATATAAATGTACAAAATTCGTGACAATATATGGGGAAATATTCAAACTGATTTTAAAACGAAAGGTAGACCTCAATAAACCAATGTTAATAGACGCAATTCTTATCTCTGATGATTTCGAAGTCGATCCGCGAGCTCGAATATGAATGCCGGAAAATATTAATAATTGTGTGAAGTGATTGGAGTTACAATTGAGTTTTGAAAACCTCGATCAACACAGTGTGGTTTATTGAAATTTTTTTATTAATGTTGCACTTAGAATCAATACGATGGCTGTTGGTCCTTGTCATTTTGAGCCTCATTCAAGAGACGAGGAGCAAACCTGAGATTGAAACTTCTCTCAACACTTCCACACTATGCCAGTGGATGGACTACAGTATAATGAGGAATTGAAAGGAAGGAAGCTTCAGCTCAGTCACCTTTCTTCACTTTGGTTCAAAATTACAAAGTCCTTTGACAACACTTCAAGTGATGTTTTATTTTATTAAATGATAGAAATTTAAAACCAATCAGTCAAACCACCACATATATATAAATGAAGATTCTTTAATAATTAAAGAATTTAAGCCTGGTTTCAAAAGGAGATTTTATTTACTGCAGTTTAAAATTATGGTTAAAATATCCTTTCCAGCAATATTTTGATTTAATAATGAGATGATATATAAACAAATATAGAAAATAGTAAAACTCAAAAGAAACGCTTTTTAATGTTAAATGAACGCACATCTGCAAAGAAATTAATTATATGATTGCTTTCCGAGGGATAAAACACACTGCTGACTAATCTAATTTTGATATAGTCCTTGTAGACACAGTATTGGTTATTTTGATTATGTTACAGAATTACTTAAATTTTACATAAAATAAATGAGTTATATTATAAGTTTTCCTAATGAAATCTGAGATATTCTAAATATTTTAAAATAACAGTCTACGTTTTTTCACTCTCAAAACTGTAAGGAGGAAAAACATAAAATGTCTTTGATAATTAATAATTCAAATGTAATTAAAGTTACACTAGAATATTTTAAAGTTTATTTTTACCTACTTATCATTACAATTGAAATTAAAACTAATATAATGATGCTAAAGTTAAGTAAAAGAAAATTAATTTTTAAAAATTAAATGTTAATTTGAAAGAATTAGAGGCATTCAAAAAGTAAGTTACAATCTAACAAAGTATGTCAGAAGCACTTTATCGAGAAGTGATGTGCAATATAATATGACGTACATATAGCACCCTATTTCTTCACATAATCTCCCTGTCGCTGCAGACATTTGCTGGCATATTGCTCTAATCGTTCGTTTCTCCTACGATAGAAAATCGCTCCATGGACTTAAGACATCTGTGTGAACTTGAGCATCGTTGGAAAATAGTCTTCCATCAAAATGTTCTTTGAACTTGCTGAGCATATGAAAGATGAATTGTTTCATATCGGGACTAAATGATGGATGAGTGTGCGTGTGATGCGAGACTTCCCTTTCAAAACTGTGAAGAGAACTCTGTGCTGTGCATGCCTCTGAGATCTTGTATTTCGTGGCAGAGGACAATATCTTTGCTTACATTTCCACGGCTCCAGTTTTTCACAGCTTTGCACAAACTTCTTAATGTTTCACAGTACTACTCAGCATTAATTGCTTAGTCCATCCGCTATGAATCTCTATGTAGACAACTACTCCGGAATGGAAAAAACCTTAACCGTGATTTTACGCACTGATGGGAGAACTTTGTATGTTTCATTACTGATGTGTTCATCGTTGCAGGCCTTACCGGTTTCTCCGCATCGTTTAAGTCTGCACGGCCATCTTTGAACTGCTGGCACTATTTCTCAATGGCTGGGCATGGCAATGCATGTGGCTCATACATTACCAATATTTCACGATAAATCTCCATACTCATAAAACGTTTTGCTCTTAAAATCGCTTTGTTCTACGTACTTTTTTCCGACTGACGCGTCATTCTTTTTTTTTCTCGTACTACATGGCAATGGTTGCCACTATAGGAATGAAATTACTATCGATAGAAGCATTGGAGTTCAATTATCGTCTGGACAAATTTCGCTCATTCCGTAACGCCGCCATCAATGGGGGAACAAGTGTAACTTATTTTTTGAACGCCCGTTATAATTAGGGGTCAAAGCTTAGTAATTAGTGCTCCGGAAATAGAGAGTGATCCTGAAATGTTCTAAGAATTTGGAAAACTAAATTTACTAGTCAGTAGTCCAGATGGTTTTTGCTCAACCAAGACTGTGTTCCCTCTACACATTTAACGAAGCTAGAGTGAAAATAATCACTTTCGTAACGATCTATTTGAAAGGAAGGAATTTTGAATAGCACGCTCTTTGATTGAAAGAGCAATGTAGGCAACTCGAAATTTCTTTAGCAAATCTAGGGAGCGAAACGCGTTAACTATTATTTCTAGTATTTTTAGTTTTAATACTAGTCCTTTTGTACAGAATATGATTGTGAACTAACGTCGTACTGAGAGAAATTGTTTAAAGTTTTTATAATTTTATTATACTTCTATAGTTAATGATACAGATAAATTTTACGTAAAGAAAGTAACAATTCGAAATCGGTTCCAAGAATTTTCGGTTCTTTTTCTGTAATTTATGATCAGTTTTAAATGAAATTAACTTCTTATAATATTCAACTCTCCCATACCAATCAATAAATAAAATTTAAGAAACAAAATAACCCACGAAATTTCCTTATCCTAATTAAAATTTAAAAAATGTATTGAAACCATCAGCATATAGAGCTTGCTTTTGTACATTAAAAATTGTACACTTCTTTTTTATTTTATAAATAGTTTAAAACTTAATCATTAAGTCAGCTTTTGACATTTAATTTTCACATTATGGCTTTATTTTGTAAAACTAATTGTCCTCGAATTGAAAGACAGAAATCATGTATCTTTTTTTTTTTTTTGTTCATTTACTTTTTTTTGCTCATATTTAAAGAAATAAGGATACAAATCCGCGACCTGATTCCTAGAGATTTATAGTTCGAAAACTTTCCATAGGTATTGGCGGATCTCTGATTATAAGTAAGTTTTCAGTTCTTGTTATTGTAGATAATATTTTTTTAACCACATTTTTATATAATAGATAATGATAATTTTCAAAACATTAAAATTAATCAATGTTAATAATAATACATTTTTAATACATTTCAAAAATATTAACATATATATTTTTATAAGTATTACGAAACTATATCAATGCATTGAAATACGAGACTGAAACATTTTTAAAGAAAATTTAAGAAAGAGAATTTAGAATTTTATTTGAAAAATAATCTTTAGGTACGTTTTCAGTTCTTAATATTGTGTATTTGATGATTATATCGCCACGAAATATTTAATGAAACAGCCCTTCATAATTATCAAACTCAAATTGAAGCAAAAGTCATTAAATAATATTACTAAACAGAAAAATGTCCTTTCATGAGGTAGAATAACATTTCCAACCACACCCATTTCTATGTATTCGATTCTAACACACATTATCGAGGAAGCGGTATGTTTAAGTTATAAGCCGTATGATGTACAATAATTAACTAGTGTAATTATAATCTTTTAAATGCTTATCATCCTGGGCATTTGTAATTCGCAGGCATATTTGCTCTCATTATCACGCACAAGGTCATATGTTCTGTAGTCAATTTCACTAATACCCGGCCAATTTTGAAACAATGAGAATTTCTGCACTTGAAATCTATTGAGGGTTTAGAGCTACAAACAGGCTTCACGAGAGAAAATTATCCCCACACTCAGCATTTATTGACAAAGAAAAAGACTCGCTATTTATTGGCGACGAATGTCGTAATTTTGAGCCTCGGTCAAGTCATGAGGACTGCACCTGATCTGGAACCCCCTTCTCCAAACTTTCACACCACGCTTACAGGGTACGTCGACCAGATTTAATTGTATCACCCCCGTTTCATGGTGGGGTTTAGTGGTATCAGGGCTCGAACCTACTGCTGGACAAAAATCAATCCGGCCGCGAATTCACGACTTTGACCACTAGGTTTCCGAGGCCATATCTTTATATCTAAGAATAAAGGAGCATATATAGCGGAGTTTTTTCCTGAAAAGAAAAGAAATACCTCTTCATCATATATATTTCTGTAAATTGAAATTTATTAGAAGTTCCGTAATTAATGTTGATTTTAAAATTAGAAAATCTAAAATTAATAAATGCTGTTTCCGAATATTGTCTGATCTTGTTGGTTTTCTCAATGTGTGGCGCGCAGCTGTTTCTCGCAGCGGTACGTTGAAGTCCAGAAGAGGTCACCAAGAGAGCAAGAACTCGACAATAACCTTCGATTGTTCAAAGAGAAGAAACAACTCGACTCCATCACAGTACAGCGATTCTGAAGACTTGCAAGTGAAAGTGGGAAAGCATGGTAGAAAGATGCTTTTTCTGATTAGTTTAGAAGCCTAAGAATAATTAAGAAGAGAGAATTACAGCTTAAGATTGAGAAACTATTAAAAATTATAAAATTCAACATTAAACTTATTTAGAATTTTCTTCCAATGCCATAAAATACTGTTGAAGATGTATAAAATAAATCTAATGCATCTTAGCTTTCATTTAGCTTACAGGTTCCAGTAAGATATAAGATGCACGCATAAGTACTTGATGTGGCGATATATAAAAGGGAGGTGAAATCTTAAAATTGACTTTGACTATAGAATAAATTTTTAATATAACATATTCGTCTGATGTCCGTCAGGGGCTTGCTTTCTTTTTGAAAATACAGGCATTACTACCCCGAGACGTGCTAGTTATTTTTTTCTTTGCCATGGGGGTTTACTGTCTTTGGTAAACACGGGTGACGCATCCTCGGGATTCTTTTGTGGTCCATCTCTATTTACTCCTCCTTCTTGTCATACAACTTTTATATATTTTCCATTTTTTTAAACAACTAGACAGCAGTTAAAACTTGTTTAGCGCAGCAAAGCCATGTCTGGTTCGAGCGCCATTAAACACCAGAATCATTCTCTTAGGTAGATGACGTCACTCGAGTAGGGGAAAAAAAGATTGTTTTTTTTATAGTGAAGATTGAAGGAATGCATCTTGGGGTGTTAATGTTATAATATTGGGAAGTACTTCCTCATCATAACTATTAATTTAAATTAAACTTAATTTGAGGGTTGCATAATTAATAAATATTTAAAATATTAAAGCTACTGATGGGCGAAGATATCAGTATCATGAAAAACAGAGAACACTAGCGCGTACCCATGAAGGTATCGATGTTGATCAAAGGAATCCGCGAGCAATCTTACCGACGACACCTTTTAGAGGTGAAAAGCAGCTTTATCTTTGCTATTTCCGTTGATAGTAAGGAAAAGTGGGAAAAGCATAGTAGGAGGCTCGTTCTGATTGGTCGAGGTGCGTATGCATAAAATACTGGATTCTTAAGTTTAGATGTGTTAAAGGTCAATGAATTTAAAAGAATTAAAGCATACTTTACGATCCAACGATCGTAAAAACAATTAACTATTGTTTACAAGTCTCCCATCTATGGGTCATTTTGATTTCGTGAGCGTAATGTTAATTCTACGGAATTTGTACTACTGTTCTGAAATTTCTACTATTTTATCTATTAAAATACAATAAAATTCACATGAAAGAGCAAAACATAATGAAGTGGAATTAATTTTTTCTCCGAGTTTTAAAAATATTTCAAAATAATTTTTAAAGATCGGAAAAACCACAAACGAGTAGTAAGAATACGGGTAAAAATATTTTTAAAAATTGGAAGAAAAATTTAATTCCTCAGAAATCTTCATTACTCTTTGCTCTCTCGGATGCATTTTTTTTGCATTCTAATAGAATAGTAAAGATTAGAGGACTATAGAAGTAATTCCATAGGATTAACATTACTTTTACGAAATCAAAATGGTCGATAGATGGAAGCCTCAAGTGATTAAAGTTTTTATTTTTTTTTTGAAGTTTCCTAAATGTTAGGACACAGGTAAGTGTAAGTATTGAATTGGAAAAGTCCATGAAAGGGAAATCTTAATTTTATTTGTAAGCTTAAAATTTCTAGAAATCACATCTTTTCCATTTGATAGTACTCGAGTTGAAATATCCCTAAATCGTTTATAGTGATTTGGATGGAAGATGTTAATTAGTGATGTTAGTTAAGAAAATATTTCTAATTAATTTGAATATTAATCTTTTAAAATTAAATTTAATTTACCAGGGGTTACTAGAACACACTTGATCGATTAGCGACTGGGAAATGTTCAAATGTATTTTCTAGTAGACAGTGGGATATTTGAGATGTCAATTGCTTACTAAAATTATAGATTGTTTCGGGCTTGAGTAAAGCATTAGGAACTGATTGGAGCTTATAACAAATGTTGTTGATTACCTTTTAATGTAAACAGAGTCGGTTCTACTTTTAAATCTTGATGAATAAATTTATTTAGTACAAACCATTAAGTGTTAACAATTTGTTTTAAAATATATTTGTGGAAATCTGATTTTCCTCTAATGGCTTATAACTACAGCTCCTCGTATTTGAGGAACGTACAAGACTAACATTTAGTCTGATGATATATCGGAAGATTTAAATCTCGGGATTGATTACAAGTCTGATAATTTCAGAGATTACAGAGGTTATGACAGCAAAAAGTTGGTAATGTATGCACTTTCACACGCCTTATCGATACGTTCTAAGAAAGTTAATTTATGTCTCCAAAAATTAATTCTATTATTTGTATTGACGTATCTAGGTGATGGGATGGCAGAACTTGTTAATATTTACTTAATTTTTCGAATGGTAAGTCTTTCTCGTTAACATTTGCTTTTGTTTTTGGATGAGTTGACTTTAATTTTCTATCCAACGAGCCAAAGTCTTAATGGGAGACATAGTGTCGTAAATAAGAGATAATAACTTTTAATATTGATCAACATAGAAAAGAAGAGTTCTTGCTCCACCTTCCCGACAAACGATTTTATTTTAAGATGGAGGGAGGAATAAGGGCAAACACAGTTAGGACTACCAAAAGGTGACATTCTAATCTTACCATTTGGTGCTTTTTTTTCCAAGAGAAAGTCTTTTGAGTAAAATGAAAGATTTCCTCTTAGTAAGGAGAGAAAGATATTTTTTAAAAGTGTGTGCATTATTTCATTCTGAAATGAAGTACCAGAAAAAAAAGATATTAGAAAAATCGAATATCATGGTACATTGCTAGAACCCTAACTATTCTTGTGGTAGTCGATTTACATTTACATCATTTTTACTTACTTATATTTTAAAATATACTATCTAATTGTGAACTTATTCAATAATGCATGCATGGCCTTGGAAAAGGTTTATCTAGCTGATTGGATTATTTCAAGTTATGCAATACTAAAATACACTAAGATCTATTAGCGAACGACCTAACGTTTTGAGCCATAATTAACTCAGAAGCAAAAAACTTAATTGGTACCTTGTTCTGTTCACTTCGATACCATATTTTGTAAAGACTTAATGGTCATGTTGAACTTGATCGCATAAATCTCTATTGTTCCGCATGACTTAGTGCTGGTGTATTTCGGTTTGTTTTTAGGATTTAAGGAAATGAATACAAATTCGACTTTAACGTTTTGTGTACAAAATTCACAACCCTGACCTCTGAGCTACTACGTTTAATGCTCTAACAAGAAAAAAGTGTAATAATTAATTAGATAATAATTTTCAACATGTATGAAATAAAAATGCATTAATGGTACTAATTTTCACGAGGAAGTTTTAATTGATGTTAATTTTTGCCATGCATAAAATACGAGAACTCACTTAATGGCCTTAAAAGATTAAACTGTGGTGCGTTTGGTGCTGTGATACAGTTTAATGGTGGGTACAAAAGTTGTTTGACATTTTAAACAACCTTAATATATCTCCGGGTAATTTTACTTTGAAAGCGTATAAACATCTTGCCACCAGTAGAATTTTTGTTGCTGAACTTCATTCAACACCAAATGCTAAGTAGTGTTGAAAGATATTAAAATCTCTTAGGAAAATGTTAATGTATTAGAAAGAAATGAGGGTGTTATTTATAAACCAGGGAGCATTTTAAAAATATTTATTATGTTTATTACTAGAATTTACATTTGAAAATGTTTTTTGACATGTTTCCATATGGCATAGTAGATATCAGAAACAAGTTATGAAAGAAATTAGTTTAAATTTTATAAGTACCTATTTTATGTAGTGCTTAAGTGAAACTATTACTTTTATGGTTATAAAATGGATACGCTTTTAGAAACAAAGCTATAATTCATGAATGTAATAACTTTTTTTTTTATTTTTCGTTGTTCTTTAATTCGAGACACAATAAAAATGTCGTTATATGATTTTCTCCATAAAAACAGTACCCATCCTAAGACTTTTCATAATATATAAGATAAAACTTACAGAATACTGATATTTTTGTGTTGGAGCGCTATTCTGATTACCAGTTTATGTACCATTTTCAATATGTTTCCAACTCAAACTTTTTTGAAATAAAAGCAGAATATTAAATTTTTTTTTTCGTAGTTTTAGGTTATATTTCAGCATTAAAAATTATTTTGATAGCAAATATCAATGTCACTCAAAAATTTCTTCAAAAGTGTACTTATACCTTAATAAAAGAATGATGAATGAAATATAAGTAAAACAGAATTTAACACTACACTCAAGAAATACCTTAAATTAAGGGGAAAAAATTCTGAAACCCAAGAAAGAAATGAGTTATTTTTTGAATTTTATAAATAAATATATTATAGATTAACATAAATACTAACAAATATAAATTGAGTCTACCTCTAATTGGGATAAATTTCTCAATATTAAAAAGCAAAGAAAAGTTGGAAAGTTTTTGATTGAATAGAGAACGGATTAATATAAAGTGATTAATACTTAAATCCCCAAAAGGAAAAAATAAAAACTGACCTTAATCACTGTTACGTAAATCCATTCATTAGAGTATGGGATATTTTTTACGGAATATTTTTTTTTATTATGGAAGCAGAAATAATCAGTAGTAGATATTCTCTAAGGAAAATCGGTGTCAGTAAGATTAAGAATTATGCTACTGAATTTTTTCAATTATTTTGTTGAGTCTAGACTTCATTAATCAAGAAGAAATATCGAAAAGTGCTTTTGTAATAGTGTAGAGAAGAAATTAAATTTTGCTCACTACATTTCAGTATTTTTATATATTTTCGGAAGAAAACTGTTATCTTCAAAAGATAAGAAATAGGTAATATCTACGTTATTTTGCAAAATACAAAAGTAAATGAACCGCTTAAGAATCAGTCGCTCTTTAACAATCAGCTTAGGAAGTGGAGTGAAACAGTTTTTGTGTAAAATGTACAGAAAGATAATGTGGAATAGAAGTATAATCTAGAAAGTCATTTCTTTTTTTATTGTTGTAGAAAATCCTATTAAACTATAAGACTACAAATAGAAGATACTAAAATTACGGAGTTATTGATTATATATTATCTTACATTTAAAACCTAAAGGAAATCCAAGAGATGGAGCTCGTAGCGTCGAAAGTCTTTGTTTTGAGTAAGCATCATGACTCAGCAGACAACTTTCTAAATCTCAGTTACTCATATTCTTAATCAGGACGCCTTTCGCATCTCAAAAATTCTTCATCATCACTTTTCCTGCTGATGAGTCATCTTCGCCTTCTTTGGAGCAGATTCACCGAATGCAAATCATTGTTTTTATTGTTGCTTAATTCCCGGAGTGCAACGATGAATCCACTTTGCATCGGCAATGACAACTCTACGCGATAACAATCAAATTTTGATCGGGCAGCAAATTAATATCAATTCAATCCTGGGTTATGAATCAATGACAAATTTGTTTCCACCCCGTTTAATAGATGGCAGAGCACTCAATAGTAACTGCAATTTTCTTTAATGATGCCATTTGTCTTCGAATACAAATACTTTTTGAACCACCCTAGTATGTGTATATATATTTATATTTATATTTCGGGAGGAACGCATCAAATACGCATTACTAGAGAATGAGATCAGGGGCCGAACGATGCGTATTTGCGTTCTAAGGTGAAATGTTTTCTAAATACTTCTTGATGGCACCCCAATGCTTTTGAAGTGAGTAGTCTTAAGATCTTGAATCTTTGTCTGTCTTAATTCAGTATTTTGCTCACCAGCAGTTACGGGGGAGGAAGGAAAGCGTAATGTAAACAAATTGAACTCGTCTTTTTAAATTTCCATGTGATGTACATTCGTGTTTCAAGTTTTTCACCGAAAGTTTTTTTATTGGTTTTTGTTAGGTATTTTTTCTTTCTTTCTTTTTAGAGCTGTACCGTCAATACTGATTGACTTTACGTTGCTTTGGGATGTTTTATATTACTTACCTTTTTATTTCAGAAGCCTTGACTCCTGTTCATAAATACGAGAAAGCGTTGTTTATCAGAAGAATATACTCACATGGTCGACGATCCAATTAATGATGAGAATGCGATAACTTTCTAAAAGGTTTGAAAAGGATATTTCTAGTGACACAGATGCGGACATTTTGTCAGAGACAGACAAAGTAGGACTGAGCGTTCCTACGAGCTTCGAGAATTACCACACTCGGTCTTCGCATTGAGTTTTGTTATTTGTTGTAAGTCGTCATTATTGGATATTTTTTTTATTAATTCTATATTTAATGATGTTTTTGGCCATAAAACTTTGGAATAATTTCAACAGCACTTCTGAAAATAATTTCTCAAAGTTAGCACTTCTTTATACACCTTTTCCTGTATATTAAAGGTAATTTCTCGTAAATTAAATTTCCGTAAAAATGCTAATTTTAAAATTTTTAATAGATTAATTAATAACCTTAAAGTTTACCAAAAATTAGGACAAAAACTTTTTTTGCGTTTTTTCTTTTCTTCTAAAGATAGGCTTAAGGACGCACAAACAACCAGGTTACAGTTCTTTTTAAATCTCGTCTTCCCTGGGGAACATTCTACGCCAAGGCATGCCGTCTCGAAAGGGTTAAATATGTATATGTATGTATATATATGATCCTTTAGATACGATTTCCAGATTTCCTTAAGTGAAAAAAATCTATTTAAAAAATGACTGGTGTATACGAGTAACGTAACAACTAAATTTAAATATCATATAATACAAGAGAGGAACTTTAAATTAACAAAAATCCTTTCACTCGTGCGCAAATATTCGTTTCTAGGAGGAGAAAATCTCCTGTCCTGCTGCACTCGTTTTTTTTTTTTTTTTTGGCGAGTGTCCTCCGTAGTATTTCATTTCTCATGTTAGTTCAGTAGTTCGCCCTGTTGTGGACATTCAGGATATATATATATATATATATATATATATATATATATATATATATATTGGAATTATACTTAATGGACGAGTAAAAATTGTATTAAAGTTCATGGCTGTAAAGGGAGCATCATTTTTTTTAAATAAGTATGTTTATTACTTTTGATGAGAGTGAAGAAATTTTACACATAGATGATGAATGCCGTCAGATTGCATGGGTTTCAGTACACATTTTTAAGAGGTGAGCAGTGTGGGATCGACCACTTTTTCCATACTTTTCTTTATATAGAGGGATTTTTCCCTTTTACACGTAATAGGCAACATGATATAGTTGTAGGGATTCTGAGGGATATACATGGCCTCCAGCAACCTTGTAGGGATTATCCTTACAGGGCTTCAGCCGTGAGAACTGAATATTCAGCAAATTTTTATGAGCGCGTGAACGCATAAATCAAAGGATAATTTGATTTGTATCAGGAAATAAAATAAACACTTTACTTTTAAGTGAGAGATTGGGAGAAATTATGAAATTAAAGTTGAATCATAATATATATATATATATATATATATATATATATGTTTGTGTGTGTGTGTGTGATAATATTTTGGCTCTTTAGTTGCTGATCTAATGTGGTGCATTATTTGTACTCATTTTTAAGAAAGTGTATAAATATGTATATTTTACTTTCGAAAGCTTAATTTAATTTGGCTGAAATGAATTTTTATTCCTTTGTTTAATTAGTTTCTGAATTGATAAGCTTGCTTGCATTTCGTTATAAAGTAATTATGCTGAGTGTTGCGTGTTGGATCCATAATATAAATAAAATTAGGCATTCTCAGTCCTATGCTTGAGGTAACATTTTGAATTCCTATATATTTTCACTTTTGACATAACTATCTTATACTTCTTTTATCTTGATTTTTACTTTGCAAGTTTAGGTGGTAATTGTGTCTGTTTAAATCATTGCAGTAATTGAATATATTTATGTTACTGGTTTTTCTTCTTATATATTTAAACTAATTTGTATTTTATATTTGATAGTTCCGTATTTTATTATTGGATTATATTCAGGTATATTTAATATTTCTATTAAACATTATTGATTAAATTTTTTATTTTATACATGTGTATATATATAATTTATTTTTAATAACTGTAAAAAAATAGCTTCTTAAAAACGAAAGTAGGGACAAATTTGTTTAAGAAAACAGTTTCTGTAAACCCCCTCCTTATCCCTGACAATAAATGTTTACAAAATTAAAAGTTTTCTTTGAAAACATTTTTATTTTAGGAGAATAAAATCATGCTTTAATAAAATGTTTATTGATATTTTTGTATTGAGAATATTAAGTAAACACTATAAGGAAAAGTTAACTATTAATTGTTATGAAAATTTTTAGATTGGTTGGTTGGTTGCTTGAATTTATAGTACTGTATCTTCATGGAATATAATGTGCCAGACACAAGGTGATATAATTTCTAGAAAAGATGTGAATTTTGTTTTGTATATCTTCTAAAAAGGTTTATCTAGATTTTTACAAAGTTGATTATTTGGTAAGCATATTAAATGTTTTTTTTGAACTCAAATATTTGATCTGTATTCAACAATCTTAAAACAGTAAAACGAGTTTTTACTTTTTCTTAAAATCAAGAATTTCAAATAATTTAGGTGATAGAAAAGTATTTAATGCAATATTGAAAACATATTTTTTAATAAAGAATTTCTCTTTATCAGCCAATGGTGCGTTTGAAATGCAAATCAAATTCTGTAATATTTTGCATGTTATCGCTTAGGCTTATCAAAAGAATAAGTGCTTTTAGTACTTTTAGTCTATTTTTATTTAAACACCCATATTGCAACTAGATCGTCTACAAAGTATTTCATATAACAAAGTAGAAACATCATCCCACATGCTAAAAGCAAAAAATAACGGCTATAATAAATTCTTTTGGTGCTGCAGCATAAACCTCACCTGTTTTTATCCGGGGCATGCCTAAGCATAAAATATCTGGAAGACGTTTAAATGTGCGGGCATTATTTTCTTGAAAAACAGTAATCGTAAATTTTGCTTTTAAATACTCTGAAAGTAACCAAAGTATATTAAATCGTCCGACTCTAAAAAAATAAATATTTTCCTTTTTAAAACGTTTTACTTTTTATAATCTACTGTTTTCACCATTACTTCTTCGAAAAGAAAATTTAGTAGCATATAATTACAACAAATTATGTGTTAGAAAAAGATTAATTTAACGCGTTTCAAGTTTTCCAATCCATTATTATTATACACATATTATTAATCATTTGCTACCTAGAAATAAACCTGAATTAAATAAGTTTCAATCAATATTTTATTTGAATAGTTTCTAACTAATTTACTGAAATATTTATGATAATGTACTCTCAAATAAAATTTGGAATGAAGGTGAAGAAAAAAAAAAAAAAAGTCGTCGTAGAACATGATAATATTATAAGCGTAGAGTACTTGAGAAATTTGTTTTCAGTTATTGGAAATATGATAAAATATTCTTGCATTAATATTACTCCTCGTTTTTTTAAGTGAACTATAATAAATATATTACACATCAATATCTTTTTCTTTGTCCTTTATCAGTTTCCAATTTAATCTAAGCCCGTGGGAAATTGTCTCCAATTTTTGTTTAAATATTCGCTAATTTCCATCAGAACTTTTTAAAAGGTTTTAATAAAAATAAAGTATTGATTCTGTATTAGTAAGCTTTAATGAGTATACTGAAGATCAATATTGTTTTCTTTACCATACAACAGTTTTGAAATTAGTACAAAATTATGGGAAATTATCTTTCATTTTTATTTAAAAAGCTGCAATTTGTAAAGTATGTGTTTGTAAAACAATAATACAATATTACACATTAAAAGAAAAGAAAAGGAAGGTATACGTTGAAAGTACAGGAATTAAATATTTAGATGTGATGCTAATAAAATACACAAGAAAAATGCAAAACGAAATTTGTGCGTGTTTACTTAAAAAGCAAAATTCCTCATTTATCTTTTTTTAATGAAACGATAAATTAATAAATAGAACAAAATAAGATACTTAAATTATTTAGTAAGACATATGAAGTAAATATGTGCAGTTGTAAGTAAATATATTCAATGTGTGTTTGTATTGCCTTACAAATCTAATTAACTTAATTTAGATTATCTCTTAAAATCATTGTTGCTTTGCAAGCTCATGAGCATGGAATGAGTAAATTCTTCAAATTATCAGAAAAATTATAAACATGTTTGAAATATTTCGTTACGTTGAAAAAAATTTTGATTTTAAGGAACATATTGTATTTCACTTAAGAATATACATTCTCTTCTCAACCCCCCCAAAAAAAAGATTTCGAAAAAAAAATATTGCTGAAAACTGAGTGAAATTACTAATAAAATCCAAACGTATATTACAATTATAGCTTTAATTCGTGATTTCTCTATTGTTGCTGCAGTGTAGCGGGTTCGATGTATTAAGGTTCTAAGATCTACTCTCGTTGCCATGGTGTAGAAGATTAGAGAGAAGTGTTCCATCTCAAGTATCCTCTTCATAATTTAACCGTAGATCGAGATTATAAAATATGACTTCCATATTCCCCGTATTGCTTCTAAGTGTCACGGTTATAAGAACTAACTAATCTATTTGTTACTGCTAAACAAAATTGTAACGTAAATAATTTTTTTTATTTTCAAAAATACTGCCCTCATGTTAAGTATACCAGGATAAGCGTGGAATTATGGAACACCATATTTATGACTCCTTATTTTAGCGACATAATATCTTTTCATATTAGAAGAACTAAGATTTTTAATGTGCCTAATAATGATATTTTAATCCTTTTACAGAACTATAAAAATAATTGTTTCAGTAAAAAGGCCCCCCCCCCCTCTTAGTCGAATATGTACATGATTTGTGAGATATATTTGCATTTAGGTACCTTTTTAAGGAAAACTATTAGACAATATGGTTCCGAATTTTGTATACTTCTATAAATGGTACTTATGCATATAGTGAACCTAAAATATTTATTTTTCTAAGTAATATCTAAGTTTATATCCAAAACTATAAAGTTCTATAATTTTTCATAGAAAATATACAGTAATGTTCTTCAGAAGCACGTCCAATATATTTTTGTGCATTATTTTCTGTATGAGAAATAAAATATTTTGTGTATTTATGGAGTATTATTTTTAAAACTGGTGCCTAGGGCAAGCATATTTAAAACTCATGTTCATAGTCGACTAAAAGAGAAAAAAAACTTTTTGACTGAAAAAAAACACTTGTATAGTTCAATAAAGCAATTAAAATATCATAATTAGGCTCACAAAATTCCTCAGCTCTATAAATAGTTTTTAAGACAAAAATGTCATAATTTTTTTAAAACCCCATATATTTTGGTACATTTAGGGTTCGTTATCCTTTACCCGCTTTGAATTCAAAATCATATTTGATACATATATTCAAGCAATGCATTTTTCAAGCTTAGATTTGCTTCTTGTGTAGATAAATATTTTATGCCCCGCTTTAATGTAACTTCATTCTAGAGTTGCACAATATAAACTGTAGCTATTATGAACTATGTCCAAGTGAAGGAAATGAGATCGGAGTGTGTACAATATTCTCTAATTTACATACCACACCACATCAAACATATCTCAAGCACAATACAGCCAATTCAGCACGGTGATGTTTGGTTCAAACGAAACTCAACTTCTCTTTGAGCCATGACATGCGAGTTACCGTGTAGAATTATATATTTTTTTTAAAATGAGATGCAAGTAATAATATTATTACTATCCATTTTTTTAAAATCAGAAAAGGGAAATGCATTTTCAAATTTTTTGGAATTTCTTTGATTCTATGAATAATATATACTCGTGTTTGCAGAAAGGCAACATCGTTAAGAACTGATTACAATTCAGTGATATTAACTCTATAAATTACTGCATTGATGGAAATAAACGATTAAATTTACAAAGCAAATGATCACTTTTACATGACGAAAGTCAGTATTTGGTGAAGTCACTACGCAACATGGTTTCGAACCAAAAAGATTATGAATCTTTAGATGAAAAAAAGAGTTCATTGCTACTTTTGTTTTGGAACCTAATTTGCACATCCGCGTCAGAACAGTATGACTTCTACGAGCAAGAGGCCGATAGATGGAGTCCTAGCCATGTTCAGTTGACTATATATCTGGTGAACAAGCAGGCTAAGAAACAAAATAGGACTGTAAAACTAGAAACAGAAAAAAAGTTACTTATTAAGAAATTACTTATTAATGTCGCAGTGAGGAGCAACGAAAGGGCTATCAACAAAATGCCCAAGGAGACTGAGTTCACCTATTGGGCATTGAACTAAAAGCCGTTCTTCTAGGAAACAATCACCCCAGCACTCAACACTTATCGGCCAAATTTTTTTTCAGCAATAATGGGTACGATATAACAGAACATGTTGGAACCAAGAACGTAAGATAAAACATAATTTCGAAGTTCAAAATTAATTGAAAGCTTACAATGTGTTAACAGAGCAGGCAATGTACGTGATAGGAATATAAAAAAAAATAGCAGCATAATTTTCCTGCAGAAATAATATGTATAATAGGCGATATATAATTGGCTTAAGAGTAGAATACAAAAATCGTCCGCAAATTTAGGAACCAAAAAAAATGAGGTTTTAGACAAATGTATACATATATACAATTATAAGAGAACACACACACAATGAGGAAAATAGGAATAATCATAAGTGTATTCAAATATTGAAACAATCATGAAATTTGTTGACTAATTTTAAAACAGGTAAAAATACAGGATTTAAGCTTGAAAGGAGAATTATAGGATTTTCGCACACGGATTTCAGCCAAATAGGCTTGGCTTCAACAATAGCACGATTTAAACGAACACTTTTGGTAAAAGGGTTAAGAGAAAAACGCAGTGGTCAACATCTCATACAGAGGCATTGAAACTTAAATTCGTATTTTTCAAATTAAAGCTAATTAATTAACGAACGAGGGGATCATGGACAGTTAAGAAGCGAGTAATAAAACCTGAATAGGAATAAAAATCCAATTTTGAGTTTTAGGCGTTGGTTTTTATAATTTTGAACTTCGGTGAAGTGACGAAGACTTTACCTGACATGGCACCTCTATCTCTAAGCTTTCACATCACTCCAACGAAAGTGCTTGAGATCTCAGCCACAATTAATTTGTATTATACCCACTATACAGAGGGTCTTGAAAGGCATCAGGGTTCGAACCCC
>BMAW01004514.1:101092-126049 GCA_019974015.1 Nephila pilipes | reverse complement strand
TCCAATTAAATATCAATAGGTTCGAACTCCAATTAAATATCAATAGGTTCGAACTCCAATTTAAAATGCATGACAGAAAGACAACAAACACACTTTATTGACTATAAAAATACAAGATCATTCTTTTTCGAATCCCTCTTAACTCGCTTAATCCTTGTATGTATTCGAATAATAAAGTCTTAGTTTGCCAAATCACTCAATGCGATTCAAACACTTTTTGCTTATAGCAGATTCAATTCCTATTATTTTAATCAAGGGTCATTTCCAGCTAATTTCAATCCAAACGATTAATTACAATAACTATCTCTAATTTACAAATATATACCAGCTTGTCGTTATCATCTGTATCCTTTCTCTTTCCTTTAAATTTTATTTCGCTCATATATCACTATCACTAATGGAATTCACTTCACTTCTGAATTTTATCTAATTTACCTAATCACATTTTATTATGGTTGGCACAGGAGTTATAATTGCATGCAATTCAATTAACAAAAAGTCTCTACGATTAGTAAAGAGAATATCCCAATGAACATCCCAGTTTCACAAAAGATACGAGAACTGTTCAGTAATCTAAATACAGACTCTTTGATGTTCAATTTAAATTTGTGTCAGCAACAATAAGAGGAAGTTATGTAATGTTTCTTTCTCATGACACCCTCAATCTCTTTTTACGAATGCTTCTGAGAATAGCCATTTGATATAAATAGAAGTTGTAATTTACATCATTTGTCAACATATTTGCATGCTCCAACTTTAAGAAATGCAAGTAGGTTTGCTGGAAGAAGTGGAATTGGTAGCAGAGAATAAAATCGTACTCAATGAGTAAATAATAATAAAAGGGAACTGCAAAGATGACGAAGAATAAAAGATAAGCAGATGATTCACAGAATTTATTTACACACTATTATCCATGAGGGAAATGAAACCTAGTTCGATTTAACGTACAGTAGCAACTATTACTTTGCACACTGAATTTTGGTCAAACAACTACTCTGACTTTGAACTTCCTGATTTAGATGAATTGAGAATTCTAAGTTACACATTTTGGTGGCTCAATTATTTAGGCATTGTAGGATTTGACGTACAGTAATTTCCATTACTCCCCATAATTATCTTCAAGGAACCAAAGTTGGAATTCGACTATCATTAAGCTGTGATTATGTAAACAGACTAAATAGCATAGCTAGAAGTTAACTGACACATATATGATATCTATTCAAATATCATAAGATGTATAATTATAATTATTTAATTCTGTATCAGATATATTCTATAAATGAGTGCATAATTGTCTACTTCTATATATGAAATACATGACTTGGATATTTAAATGCGGTTCTAATCCCGGATTAAGTTATAATTGGTCAGAATTATTTATACGGATATGATTGTATCAAATACATAATGCTTGCATCGTTTAAATTCTGGTTAATCATTTATATGACCTTAACAATTAGAACTCTGATTCTCAATTGTTTGTTTCCTCAATTAGTAGCATATGAATTATGTTCGTAAGCATTCTTAACTATTTTAAGTTGAATAAGGTCACAATAGAATTAAATGGTAGGAAATACTTACGAAAAAATAAGACTTTTTCTTCAAAAATATTTTTTTTTTTGAAATGAAAAACAATAAATAAATAACTATCAGTTTTTTTCGGAAAAGTACGTTCTGAAAATGGAAAGAAGAATTTTTAAAAACATCAGATACAAGCAAAATATTGTGCATTATTGATAAAAAAAACTTTCCCCCTATCGCTGTAAGCAAACAGAATATATCCATGACCTTTCCGGAAACCAAACAAACCTCCGAGTGAATGAACCCTTTCTTCCGCGTAGATATTCCATAACGATAGCAATTCTCATTCTATAGTCCTAGATAACGGTTAGCCCACCACTTGCTGCGACGAGCTTCCCTTCTGTATACTATGAACCTTTATCTTTTTATGACTTAGTTGGAGAACTCTCTACTTTGCTTAGTGTGTAAAGATATTCCCAAACCAAGTTACTTCGATAGAACTAAGAGGGTTTTGAGACGTCTTCCTGTATCTAATGATGCTAGACATTGTGTCGCCGGATAAGAACCATGTTATGAGGATGTGTTTGACTTAGAGAAAGAGAGGGAGAGATTGGGTTTGTAAAATATTTGATGCTTTTAAGAGGTGTTTGGAAATGGTTTTAAGTAAATTAAGGCCACATATATTGGCAAGTATGATACTGTCACTGAGTGTTTTAAATAAAAAAAAATGGGCTAAATATATGTTATGTAATTTAAGATAGTGAAAAAAGAAGATGTGTATAAAAGTTGGAGACGGCAATGCCATTCAAAGAATTTTTGGGTTTTACATTAAATACTGGTATGACATTCCTTATTTTAGTTGCTTTAGTTTTTAGTTAACGGATTTTTTTTATCACAGTAATGAAAAATGTAAATAGATAAAGATGCTTAAATACACAAATTTCATTTTTGAAGTTGCAAGATTTTATGAATAGGCATTTTATTTTTACAAATACAAGTACGGTAAAATTACAGCCGTCATCACTTAATTTTAAATAACAGGGTTAAATTCGGAGTTAATTTTCCCATATAAAAACGATCTAATATTATTATCATATTTTGATACTGTGCTCTTTTAAAAGAAGCATTATTGACTATAATCATGAACATATCTGTTATATGAATATATCTGTTACAAAAACACAAATTTATAATAGTATTGAGACATTTTTCTATGAGGATATTGTTTGGAGAAGAGGTTTATAAGCGAAGGTTATCCAAACTATTTAAAATAACAATAAGAAATATTAGTTGGCTCATAATAACTAAGCATGTAATATGAAAGCAGATTGTTGTACTCATACTTAGAGTAAATCTAGATCTAATTTCGAAGGAAAAATATCTGTTTTAATAAATTTTAATATATGTTTTCCAAATATCTTTAACTGAAAATTGAAAACAATGTCAGTTACAGATAATTTTAGAATTTAAGAATTTCGTCTTAGAATTGCTTATCCAAAAGTTTTACAAGCAATTATACAAAGAACTAACAAAAAGTTATATATAGAAAAATACTTAGAATATTTCTAGGAGTTCAAAATCAATAAGTTTTCAATGATTGTCAGAAAACTTACAATACAGTAAATTTTTCTGTTTATATTTGCCAAACTATAACTGTAATGGTGTATTATAAAAACTATGTTACATGGTGCAAAATTGCCTCATTAATCTAAAAGAGATAAAACAGTCACGCGTGTATGTGTCTTAGTGGAAATATATGTGATATCTCACTAAATGCTAATTATTATAAGAAGAAAGAAAAATTACGAAATTATTGCTGCAACTTCATATAAAACAATTTTTTCTTGAGTTTACTTTTTGAATTACATGACGAATATTGTCAATTTACTTTAATATGTTGTTTAATTAAGTTCCTCTTTTAGTTCATCTTTACAAAAATATGAATTTAAATTATATCTTTTCATTTATTTTAGCTAATTGTAATAGTAAGCATTTGGCAAGCTTTTGTTTATTTGCTTATTGTAACTTGTAACTTGAGTTGTATATGAAAGCAAAATTCAAAATTGTCTGAACACAGGTAGAAAAGTCAATAAGTTTTTTAGAACAAACGTTATATTTTCATAGTAACTATTCAGAGTAAACAAAGTATATAAAAGCCACAGAATCTTAAATAAAATTATATATGAAGTTATAAGAATTCCAATTTCCCAATCTTCCAATTTGGTGTAACTATAGATATATATAAGAGTATTGTACATGTTCAAAATAAGAATAAGTTCTTTCTGAAATTACTTATTAAATTTACAGCAATAACAGCTTAACAAAACGCTCATTTTTCTACGCTTTGAAATATTTAAAAAAAAAAACCAGTTTTGCATTTTTGAGATAGAACTAATTCCCAAAATATAACCTACTGACGTTGAAATATATTATTAATAAGATGAATAAAGTGTTATATTCTATTAAATAATTATTATAATCTGCATAAATTTTTCTTTTTGTCTAGAACCTAGAAATTTAGAAAACAGTAGATGGAGATATTTTGTATATACGTCGAAACCTATCCCTCTTCAAGTTTTTTTTTCATTCTTCTTTTCAGTATGGACAATTAAATGTTCATAGAAGAAAGAGAATATTATAGAGCATTTAAGTCAATCGTTAAATCTATGAAAGAACATTTTCAAAAGCATTAATTCCCCATTTCCTGTCTTTATGTTTTTAATGTCCATCTTGAACTAAGTATTTTAAGCCTTCATAACTAGAATACGAAATCAAACTAAAGAGTGATTCAGTAAAATAAATTAAACTATATATTCTGTTGAAGTAAAGAAAAGTTAATTGAGTTTCAAACTTACTTTTCTAAAGTAGAAGGAATGGCTTAGGAAACTTATTCAGGTAAGAAATGGCACAAAAGTGCAGATGGGTAGAATTCATTTTAATCTAGAAATAAATAAAAGAAATCTAAATGATTTATACCGTTATCTAACCGAATGGAAAAAAATATAGTGAAAGGAAAGTCTGTTCTTCTAGCATTCATTGAAAGGTTTGGAGGAATTCTTTTCATTTAAAAATGGCTTTCAATCGGTCGTTCAAAGTATAAGATCACTTAACTTTTGAATTTTAATTTAACTTATCTTCTTTTATTTATGTTTTAGATCAAGAAACAAAAATAGAAATTATACACGACGAAACTCTCTGGCTTGTTCAAATGTGCATAATATATAAGCACTCCAATATTATTATTAAATGTTCCATAAGTTATTAATGGAGAAAAATACGTTTCTAAGAATTGAAGACCATGAAAAAAATCAATGAAGTACTAGAATAAAATTAAATTCGGATGCCAAAGATTTGTTTTAAAATTTGATTTAAAATTACGTTTATGAGATATTTTCAGGTATAGAAAGGCTCAACATCATTAAAACCTTTGGCAGCCTAATGCTCAAAAATTTATGTTGGAATATTTATTCAATTTTTTCTGAAATTATTATACTTGAATATACAACTTATGCAAGCTATTTTCATTGTTATGAAAATTCGAAAATATAGAAATATTAAAAACTTAAAACTACAAACACAATTTTAATGTACAAAAAGTTTACTCATTATAAGAATTATTTCAATCATGAATTTAAAAAAGCAAATACGTTAGGGAAATGATTCGTGGAATTGAGATCAATTGTTACCGGCCATGAACCATAGGTTTATCTAAATGTATGCAATAACAAAAGTTCATTTACTATCGAAAATATGGAGAAAATGATGTCCAAACATGATAGTGAGAAAGCAAAGAAAGTTTTAATTTTTAACTTTATGATTGTTGGAGATTTCTTTTACAATGGAAAATTAAATATTATAAGAACGGAAACCAATGATAAAATCAACTAATAGTACTATCAGGAAAGTTTGTTTCGATATTTACTTTTGTATTTCCATTTTTTTTATCTCAGTGATTTTCAAAGTGTGGAACGGCATCAAGATAAAGGCACCAATTTTACTTCAAAAATTACCTCCCACCTTCCTTAAAAAGTGAAGAATGGCACAGATGTTGCTTATATACTTTTTCAACATATACCTGAAAAGTCGTCTTATAACGTAAGGACGTTTTGCTTTTGGCCTGCAGAAAAGATCTCGTTCTAAGCTCAAATCCGCCACTATTGATTAACCCTGTAAAGTAGTGGAAGAGCGATGACAAGCAATGCCTCTAAAAATTTCATGGAAAGAAAGATGGAGACATATAGGCCCGAAACAAAGTTATAAGATCGGACATTTTAAAAAATCAGCCTTTACATTTTAAGCAATAAAATATCCCAAAATCTTCCTAAAATGTGTAAACACAATCTGGCTTCTGTATTAATTTTCGCAAGTTTTGAAGTATTAGTTTAAGTTTATACTTAATAAATGTTCTCTTGTAATTCAAAATAAACGAACGATATTCAAAAGTTTACAAAGAAGAAATAAATTTGCTTCATAGAAATTTTACTAGATTTATACAAAGAAAAAAATCTTCTAAAAGCAAATAATAACATAACAGTAATAAAATTTGACAATTTCATTTATTTTACATTTCCAAACTACACTCACCCAAGTAAGTTAAACTATAGGTCCAGGATAGTTAATTTAATAAAATTATAAATTTGTCCTTTCTTGAAACCCAATTTCAGGACTGAGCAAAGACAATGAATACTTATTATTTTATTGTTCCTAAGACATTTGGCACATGATATAAAATCTAAATCTAATTTTTGAAGCCCTGTTTAAAAATAAAAAGAAAATACAGACGAACAACAAGGTACATAACATAACTCGATTACTACTATTCCATTTGAAGAGAGGTACATCGTACGTCTTTCTGTGAAAGCATCATTTACCATCAGACTTTTAGGCGACTTTTCGGGCCCTTCAGTACCGAAAATACATTTATGTCGGGACCCAGTGCCTCGAAGCGCTTCGAAAAGATATAGTTGACGCTCAGTATATATTAGAAGACGCCTTACGCCCTGAAATGTCGTTTATCACAGTCTTCGCTTTCAAATCTCCGTTGTTTGCACTGTTCCGGGCCAGTTATTTGTTATAACGGCTACCTATAATGAAAGGAGATATTAAGCCACCTTCAGCTTCTGTCAATATTTAGTTATTTGCTTTCGTATCCTATGTGTTTTTAAAAGGATAAGCTCTAAAACCATCTGTCTATACTGACACATATAAATGCTTAAGGTGGGATGTTAAATATAGCTTGGAAGTTGAGTTTCATGAAGATGGCAAACAATATTTTTTCAAATGTTTTTTATCTGTTTGGGTTTTGATTTTTCCTTTTGTATGATAAATTAACGAAGTACTTTACAATTTATGCGCATTCATTAAAAGAGATATAAACGACATATGTGTCACGTCTTTGAAATAAAAAAAAACCTCATAATATTTTTAAGAGTTTTGTATCGAAATAACGAAAAAAAAATATTTTATGTCTCAAAATTTTTTGGACATGCTGTTTTTTTAAAAAATCATTGACGGAGAAAAAATGTATTCGAAATGATAACCATCAAAAATACCCTTTTCTGTTTTGTAATAGTTAAATTATCCGGAAGAAATTAATTTTAACTCCTAGTGTTTAGAAGAAGGAGGTTAATATAATGGTACTATATTATATTGCAAGACTTAAAAGTTTATTTAATTAAAATTAATGGGTTAACAAGCTAATAAAAATTGCTAATATTAATACAGTAATAAGAGTCGTATACAATACTCAAACCCAAATTTATTTCCTAAACAGACACATGCGAAATTACAATTTCTATATTTCATCCTTTCATTAATTATGACATTGCTGGAAAATAACATGAATTTCAGTAAGTATTTTCATTAACCAAGAAAAATTTTAAAAAAGTATAAAAAAAAAAAAAAAAAAAAAAAAAATCTGATTGAAGGAATCTTCCTCAGAAACATCTCTCGTAAGATTTTCTAGTACTTCGAAAGTGGGGAAAATATCTAAATTTAAAGACTTTTTAAAAAATAATTCCATTAACAAAGTGACGCTAGGAATAGAATAACTAGTTTAATGCCTTCATGGTTTTCGTTGTATTTAGATGGATTACATTTGAGGATGTGTATGAATGAAGTTTCTGTAATTTCCTCAAGGAATGTTTCGAAAACACAAAAAATTATAATTTACATAAGATAATTATTATTTTGTGAGCAATGCAGAGCATATATGATTTCCTAAAATTTCACGGAGAGTTAACAAGGACTTTAGTGCTTTTTAACAAACATCAGTTCCATTCGCCTTTATGAGCATTACCACATCTTTTATTAAAATGATTCATACATCACCATTCCGTTACATCATTTAGCTGTTTTCTGTAAACGTGACATATGGGATAATGAATTGCTTTTATCTCTGGTTCCAAAGAAATTAAAAGTGAGGGTAATATTTCACGCACAGTTGGTATCTCTACTCTCTTTAACATTATCAGAAACTTTACCATCAATCTCTAACCTTCCTACTCTGAGAGGATGTAATCGACCCATTTCTATAAATTATTTCATGATAGCTCTTATGGGTTTTAATTATGACATCTTATAATTTGAGTATTCTTTAAGTAGATGAATTGTCTTTAGTTTATAACTTTTTAGACTTGTGGAGTCATTTTATTCTTAACAAAAAAAATGCCATTTTACCTGATTAGATTGAATAGACCCATACCAATAATGTACATCAAAATACATTTAAAAATAAGTTTAGAATTATTCGATGGTCTGTATTTTAAATGGCGTTCGATTGCTGTTAGATGACAGAAAACAGTTTTCTCTTTATTTGAATCAACCGAATATGATTTATGTTTCATATGGGTCGGAAAAAAAATAATTCTCTTTTCAACAATACACACTGAGACAAAAGTATGGGATAAGAAAGAACAAAAACCATATATAATTTCATTTCATAATAAAACTAAAGGGAAAGTAGGTACTAGTGTTAAATTAGCTGACATGTATTTGAGGGAACTAGATTTTCGTAAAGTATGCTTATTCTACAATGCACTAACTTGACTACAACGAATGCGTATGCTGTTTTTATAAATGTAAATCTTTCTTATAGTAAAAGAAATATACAAAAGATACCTTCTTTTTCTATAAGATTTTTAAAAATAGCTATCGCAACCTGATAAAAACATTATAATAAAAAATATTTCAGTATAATAAAGAACTCGACAATTGCATCAGGTGAAAAACCAGAGATCAGAACATCTAATAGAGAAGTATGATTGAGGGGAAAATTTAATGGGACAAGAGGTAATGACTAAGCTACACCAAACAAGGTGTAACTGTGATCCAGACGTTTGAACAAGGTGAAAGAAAGTTAAAAGTGACTAAAAAGATGCAGGGTCTAAAACAGTGAATGACTATTCGAGTATCCCAGAGGCACATCATCCGTATTTACCAAAGACATTAAACCCCATGGGAAAGGAAAAGATCACTATATCTTCCTAAAGAAGGAATAATCCTGATATCCTTAAAAAACGAAAGTGAAAAGAATGTGGCCAAGCAGAGACCAAAAACATAACTTAGGTATCCTTCATGATTAGAATTTTTTGATGAGACCATGTAAATATGTATTGTAAATCTTTTTTGTCATTAAAACTTTTTTTTTTATCTAGAATAATATATGTAAAGAAAAATTAATTTGTAATCAAAAATTATATTGCTTCTCGAACTTTTAAATGCTTAAAATTGTTAATACAAACAATAAAGTTGGATGGTTAGAGGGGTAGGGAAGCAATATAAAAAGTTGGGGGGGGGGAGTTATAAAAGATTTCAAATGAGTATGCGTTGCTTGTTTTGATAAAAGCAAAAAATAAATTAAATAAAACTATACAAAAACATTTGTTATGACCTAGTATGAAAAGCAATAAAAAAAGGTATAATAGATCCGTACGGGCAATCCGTAATTTTTTTTCAACAATGCACAAAAGTTAAGCTTGTTATTAAAGCCATTTAACTCTCCACATTTTAACAGATCTTGTAAATTTAAATCATTCTGCTGAGAAAACTACTCCAAAGCGAATGTTTCACTTTAAAACTCCTCGCACTATACCAGGGGATAGTAACTAAGCAAAGTTGAATGAAAACATTTTTCAGAAATGTAATAATTAATATGAAATGACAATGAATTCTCTGATTTCTCTAAGAAAAACTACATTCTAAAAAAAAAACTTTTTTTATTAGTTTCAGATTTCAAAAAATGTTATGATTTCAAAAAAATAGGTAATTATACGAAAGTTGTCTACAAAATACACTCCGAATACAAATAATTTTTCACTACATGAAGGAAGCTTTAAGAAAAGAAAACACTCTCAAATTATTATTGAATTATACATATACGAAAAAAAGATCGAATAAAGATTACTTACATATTTTCTAATCATTTTTCTTTTCATATTTCTAAATGAAAAGAATTAAAAACCTCTAACAGTAGTTTTGTTAGAAACTCCTTATTGATTTATTACATAAGCAAAAATGCCGTCGAAGCTCAAACATTTCCCACAAAAGTTTCGAATTTTAAATAAATTCTTCGAAGAGTAAATTTTTTTCCTTCGCAAAAGTAAAATAAAAACAATACATGCTAAATAATTTGAGCTATGGAAGATCTGAACGCAAATAGCAAAACAATTTCTTCTAAGAATGCAATCAACAACTGCAAAAGAAATGATCTCTAACTAATCCAATCGTCATCAACCGACATTGATTTTCATACTTCCCTCCTTTCTTCAGATTCTGAAAAGGCTTTCTCGGAGCTTTCATTTCCGGGAGCCATCCTTTCCACTACATACAGCTCCTCTACTGCTGATCATCAATCTCACTTATACAGAACGATCCTAAACATCGTCTTCTTCGGGTAGCAACAAAAGAAAGTTTCGGAAGAGGGACTCCAATATCTTCAGGTACATTCCGTGTTCTGCTTTTAACGGTGGTTCCATCGATAAATGTAGTTACCTCTGTCGTTGAATGCTGGGGACCTTAACTGTTCTCTATCCCAGATGGAATAGTTCTCAAAATGATGATAATGAGATAGTGCGTACCATTGTTGGAATTTTACATCCCTGAAAGGAATATTTCTTTGAGTTGTAAACGTATAATATTTATAATGAACTTAGAAATGGTATAAAATAGTTCGAAACACTCAGAAAACGAATTGTTAGAGACTATTTTATTTGGGAATGAAGAAATAGGGTTTTTGCTAGTTCTAGGAAATATAAAGACCGAACAGTAAGGAAGCAATTCATATACTCGCATATATATATATATATATATATATATATAGAGAGAGAGAGAGAGAGAGAGAGAGAGAGAGAGAAAGATAGATAGATAGATATTTATATATAAGTTTTCTTTATATTTTCATGTTCATATTAATTTTTTTTGTCTTAAAAAATCCAGATTTTCTACTTAAAACCACAGTAAAGGTTGATCCAATGAGTTAATTAAACCATTAATAAAGTCTGAATGAGCTGCTTGAATTCTGTGACATCCGTTTGGAATGTAATGGACTTTTTTGTAGTTACGAAATTCTAATTTATAGTATACTTTTACATATTTTATGGATCATTTCCATTTTGGTACTATATCGTCCGCACTCTACCCTCTGTTCTTTATTTTTGAAACTATTCTCGTAACGAAACCACGTATCAGTTACAAATGATAGTTTCAAAACTTATTTTCTAGAATGTCTGAAATAATTATTAACACTTTCTCATACTTTATAAATAATTGAGAATTCACTATGGAATTACAATATCTTTAGACTTTAAACAATCATAAATGATGATATCTGAGCATTTTCTTATTTATAAGCTTCTTTCATATCTTAACACAAAACTTTTTGAATTAAAAATATCATTATCTTTGCTAGCTGATTCCTAACTGGGTTTCAATATAAACCAATATAAACTTATTTAGAATTGCAAATATCCTGAGTAAACCTTTTAATTAACCACTATTAAAAAACTTAATATTAATTTTTCTAATGGAAAAACATTTATTCCATTGAAAAGATGGACTAAATGAAAAGTTCGAGGTTAATATTTTTTTTTATGTTAGTGTTCCGAATAAATAAGACTATAATTATCTGCATTATTAATTTGAATAGTAAAAAAAGTCCTCAGAGAGCTGATTTTGCAATCTCCTCTCAGTAATAACTGTTTTAATTACAATGTTCATTGCTTATTTTAATGTTATAAATCCTTGATATTTATTTTTACCCGGTTAATTTGGCATCGAAAATACTGCGTATTTTTTCCGTCGGATACATAACATTTTTTTTTCTTTTCACAGAATTTTGCTAACAAGGATTAAAACGACGATTAATTTTTACTACAAAAGCCTTTATTTGTTTTGGTGGATATTTTCATAAAAATTAAAAAAAGTGACAGAATTAAAAGAAAGAACTGACCACTAATTAAGTGCGCCACAAAAGATTTCAAAAAAAAAAAAAAATTAAATCAATATTTTTTAACTTAATCAACTATTTTAAACGTGCATACAATGAATCCTAGGATTTGTTCGCAGTTTGCATATAACTAATATTTATTCTATTTTGTGAAGGGAAAAGGAATTTTTTTTTTATTTTCTTTCGTCTTTTTAAAGAATTTGAAAAAGAATAACATATTTTTACTCTTTTCAGAACAGAGATCTTATGTAATACAAAGTAATAAAGGTTAGGCAAAGTTGTATTTAACATCATAAAAATGAACAAATAGAACTCGATAATATTGTTTAAAAAATTCCCCCATACTGGTATATACGGGTAAAAGCAGGATAATGGCAAATGACGCTATACCTTCAACTATTCAGGACAAGACGAACACAGGTAGCAAAGCTTAGATAGATTAACAGACTGAAAGAGAAACACCACTTGTACAGATTAGCAACACTATAGGAACAGAAACACTTTTGTAATAGCAATCACCGTATTTTTACTGCCTTTCATCTCGCCAGCTTACTAGTTCGCTCTACAGACAAATGTCCATAGTAATAAATATTTTGTATGGATTCCAATAGCTTCAGGTGGATTACCATGCTACTAACAATTCCTCTATTCAGTCAATGGCGACTTTTTCCAAAGACAAACTCCGACCGATTTCCTCCCCCTCCCTTCTAATCTTTCCATTTATTTTTCCTCTCCCGCAAGGTGTGACGTTTTAGAAAAAAATTCTGGAAAAATCCTTAACTTTTCTCCCAGTGAAGATTTCCACAAGATTTTAGCAATTTCTAGAATCTTTGTTTTGTCGTAAAAGTCACCTAGTTTCTTGTCAACATTTCAAAGTTATCTCCAAATCTATTACCAAGATCAAGGGGTCATTGCGTAAGCTTTCCTTGGATAACTGAATCGCCGGATATGTCTCTTTTCCCTAAAAAGAGAAACGTTGCATGGAAGCGTCATCTCGGATTCGTAATAATATTTTGCATTTTCTGATAACAAATTTTTTGACCATTTTTTTTAATTCGTTCAGTTATATTATTTAAATTATCTTATGCATGTAATACTTGTTGAATAAATTCTTGTTTTCAAATAGTAATTGTATAAAATAAATGGATCCTCCATTCACTTTTCTCCAAGTTTTCTCAAGTATATCACTGGTAACATTTTGGTGAAAATTTGATTGATAATAACTCATCGACAATGCAAAAATAAAAACAATAAATATATGAGTCTCTTAGAAGCCAAATCGGTTAATTCCAAAAAACTGAGAAATTCAATATTTTTAATATATTACTTTCTAAAATTTTTGATTTGTTAATTTTATCACAAAAATATATGGTCTTTTTTTTCTCAGGGTAGGCTCGATAAGATACATACAAAATGTGTAAATGAAAATGCAAGTTTTTATTTAGGACAATAGCAGCACCTTAAAAACTTCTGGATTTATACCTTTTGGCAATTGAAAAAGGTATGAAATTTGAGTAAGAAGTATACAATAATATTTGTTGACATAAATTTTATGTTTACTCATCAAGACAAATATCTCTTTTTCCGAGTTATCTTAATCTAAATTTTGATGTGCACGGATTGTTCTAAATGGTCTATAAAAGTCGTGTTTTATTGAAAGTATGTACTTTAATAAATTCATCTTGTCTTTTTTGTTTTTTTTCTAAATTGTTCAAACATTAGGATACAATGAGGGTTGATTCATGTTTTTATGAGGTTCCTGACCTATGTATTTTTTTACGTCAATTACATGAAAGGTATCACCTTCGTCAAAATTGTATTTTTATACATACATCCTTAAAATATATTTATTTTTATTATTTTAAAAAGTCATAACTTTTAGAGTTATTAAAAATATTTAATGTTTTCAAGGATACAATGATTTTCATAAGCTTTTCAATGTAATGTTTTAACCAAAGTTTAAATATTTCAAATTAAAAGAAAGCAAGCACATAGAACTCACTAAACAATTGGCGTTCTTTTCAAGTCTGTATCTAGAAGAATATTATTTATTCCATTAAAAATTTAAGAAAATCACAAAATATCAAAAGATGGACTTACCCTCATTGGTTTCTGAGCAACTCATTTTCGACGCATGGATCAGAGATATAATATTTTTATGAATGAAAAATATCTTGAAAATATTAATCTAAGAAATGTATTAGAAGGTTTTTGGTGGAAAATGTTGCAAAATATCGTGGAAATAAATGCGAATTTTTTTTGTTTTCTTCCAGATTAAAAATAAATCTTTAATTTCCAGAAACTATAAGTTAAAGAATTACATAAAGAGTTTTATGTGTTGTTTTGACTTCAAGAAATAGGGTTTTAAATAGCTGTTACTTCTGATTTGAAAGAGTTATTTTATTTTAATTTATGTTCCTATTATTATATATGCATATATCATTTCTAAAGGTTTTGAAGAAAATATTTCCGTGGGAACTATTAAAATAATAAATTTAATTTTAAAAAAAAATAATACTAAAAACATGATATAGAAACATACATATCTTTTAGCGTAGAATAAATAATATATAAATAATGATGCACAAATATAATATTAAATAAATAAAAAATAGATTTAGTTACTTAAACATGGCTGTATATACTGTTATAGTCTATCTAGGATAAGAGCAGTAAGATGTGACACGGAATTCTTGATGGCAGAATGTAACTTATACCGCTATAATGTATTACATATATTACAGCATAATCTAGATAACTTTATAAATTTTCTAACTCATTCTACTTGTTAAAGACTTACAGGGCTGAAAATAGAGATAATGCACCCATTTCCCCCATCCAGTATCACTAAACTAAGAACTCTTTTATTATCTTCCGCTTAAAAGCTTCTTGTTCTAAAGTATAAATTCCATTCTTATCATGTCCATAGCCCAAATCAATTTTGATCAAACCAATTAATCTATTCAAAATACATTATACATTCAGAATAAGGGTAAAATAGATCAAAATTCCTGCTGGACGTGAGATCAATCTCTCTCGAATCGGTATCTCTTAATCCTTTGTGGCGGTTGGCACTACACACTCCTAGATCCATATTAAGTCCTAAGTTAATATCGCATTACCCGAGCTCTCACGCGTTGCTATTACGTGCGTGAGAAATTCGAAGGGTAACGCATTTATCATTAAAAGGCATCTCGGATTGATCTGATACGGACTGCGTCTCTGTCCATGGCGTTTGATGAGAATAGTGTATAGAACTCAGTAATGCGTCGCAATCCCTTGTTAGTGAGTCCATAGCGGTGGTTTAGACACCGATATAACTAAGTGCGAGTGAGAATTTAATAACGGTGCGGGACGTACGGTAATTTGGGGGATTCTGTAGTGGTATTTGGAATCAGCTGCTTGGATTGGAAAGTTTGTCGGATGGTAGCTGACGCTATGTAAATGATATATTAACAACAGCTACATTTATTGTAACTATGTATGGAAGAATGGTTTTAATATTGTGAGTCTTGCTCATATTTTAGTTGCATTACTTTGTACGATTTGATTCATTTTTATAGATTACACTTCTTCGAGTTAACTCACATTCATTCCCTGAATTTTATGAAAATAAATTTCGAATTGAAGGAATTGTAGCAGTTTAAACTTATGTAGAAATTATTACATATTTACAGATATTGAAAGTAAGAACAAAAAAAGGTAAAAAAAAAAATATAAGAATCTGTTGTATAGGTATGCGTAATAATATGCAATATTAAGGTAACATAATAATAATAAGATATACATAAAAATAAGAATCTGAAGTATAGGATTAGTTGAATTTTTGTCAAGACAAAGAGAGCTAATATTAATATCAAGCATAAATTTGCAATTGAGATTTTCTACATTTGGTTTTATATTAAGATCTTAAATTTAGCTGTAATATATATCTTTATTTACCTTTTTATATTTGACTTCCTCCATTTTCTTTAAATGAATGCATATTTTAATAAATCCTTACAAATTGGTAAATGTAAATAAGTTTGTTGGGTTAAAACTATTACTGAGTTCTTTGAAGGATGCTTTTGCCCCTTGAATACTTGTAAGTTAACCGAAGAAATATTTCTAGATTCTACAATATACATTTTCCACATTAAATCTGTTTTCCCTTCATAATAAATAATGAGATTTACATTTGAAAAAACATTTTAAGGTAGAAAAATATTTCGATATCAAAAAAGTTCATGTGAATTTGTTGTCAAGCAGAGTCAATTAAAATTTGAAGACAGAAGTCTACTTTAAATGTGATCTTTTTCCTTTTGGCATGTAAAATCATTAATTACCTTAGTATCACAATAAAGGAGACAAAATATGAAGCATACCTTATGTCGAAAAAAAAATTCATTCAGAAGATATAATTAATTTTGTTTTGACATTCTTTTCTCTCCGTGATAGTAAACTAATGAAGTCAGACTATAGTATTAACTGAACAAGTTTAATATTTTCAAGAAGAGCTTGAAGATTCGAATGCTATAAAATACTCTTATATCAATTTATTTTTGTATATCATATGAACTAATGTCCCTTCCAAACTCCTTTCTTCCCTCTGCCTAATTTTATAGGGCTGTTGCACACCAAGGAAAAAAAATCACGCATCTAGAATTTAAAAAAAGACATCATGTTGAGGATAAATGTTAGTGAAATGATTGAAAAATCATTCTGTGTAATATTCTGCTGATTTTTGCAAAGAAAGTAGTATTAGTATTATTTATTCACTCAGAAGTATTTGGAATGGTGAAATAATATCCAATATGCTTCATCTAATAACAGAATAAATAGCTTTCTTATGTTATTTAAAAATAATTTCCTGATTTTTTTCAATTCAATTCCTATTATATAAGAGTTACCAAATCAATATTCGTGCTATTAGGAATGATATTAATTCTCAAACTATATGTGTGAGCATAATCCCACTGAAATCCCAGGAAACGGGAAACGACTCCGCTATTACTACGAATTCGCTCTTAATACCACATGTCTGACACCGAGAAATGTCAACCAAATACTGTCTCGTAGTAGCGTAATTATTCCCACCAGGCTGGACGAGATCGTTTTAAACACGTTGCAATTGACTAAGACGTGCTTGTATCTCTGTTACCACCATCAATGCACAATATAGCCCGATAATGCGTAGGAAATGTATGTATTGCTAATTACTATTTAAAGTATATGTGAGGTATTTCCCCCATGTTTTTACCAGTTGCGACTCCTTCTCATTCTATACACGTTTCAATAAAATTTTTAAGTGCTGCATTATTATCTTTTCAATGTTTTTGTTAAGGGATATTTTAATATCTACTTTCATAAAACTGGCGAATAAGTAAAAACATTACAATATTTATAAAATTTAAAGAAAAATACATTAAGTAGCAATTATAATTCTATATCTATACAAGTTATGGTAAGAAAAGTAAAATAAAATATTAAAAAAATAAATTCAGAAATATACAAAAACAGGTAAAAAAAGATTAAGAAAAAGCTACGAACAAATAGAAAGATAAAAACCAATCAGAAAATTAATTATAATACTTTTAAAGTCTACAACTGTTTTAAGATAGTGTAAACTGAGTTAATTTAAATTTACAGATATAATATTCTAGGTACTCTAAAATATTATATAATAATTGTTTTGTATCTTCCATGTTATGAAACCAAAAGTTCAAAACATGGAAGACACAAAAATCTGAAGCACAGAATATTTAAGAAAAATATCAAAGAAAACCACAGGAGTCATACAGATAAAACTCATGATTAAAACAATGATTAAAAATAATTAACATAAAAACTTACACAATACCAAAAACTAGCGAAAGCAAACAACGCTAAAAGTGGCAAGGTCCACCAAATAGAAAGACACTGCAATTGAAAAACGTAAGTGGATAGCAATGATATCTATGACTCAGTTTCGATTGAATTATAGAAGAAAAAGCAAGAAACAAGAGAGAGAGAGATTAATATAATATAAAGTACAAAAATAAATAAAGAGAAATACAATTCTTATTTAATTTTATAACTATTATACCTATTACATTTTAAACTACTATTAATAAAATTAAAAAAAAAATATTCAGTTTGTTGGCAGAGTTAGAGAACCTTTTCAAGGTTTTTGTAAATATAAGATAAATTATTCACAAGTCTATTGTTACGCAAAATATAATTTAAATAATGTTCTCAAAAATATAAAATCTTACGGAACTAGTCCAAAATAATACCTTATAAATCATAAAAATCCAATTATCTCTGTAATGATAAATTTACGATAAATTTTATTATCTCATAATTTTAAATAAGTATCTAAAACTCCGATTTAGTAATATTTTCATTCGTTCGCAATAAATTTGAATGCACAAAATAAAAAGATAAATATGGTTTAACTTCTTTATTATTATTATTTTGAAATATTATAATATCAGCAATAATTCTACACGTATGTTAAAACCATTACGTTCAATATAATTATTTATGTCATAAAGCAAATAAAATTTAGCCAAGCTATCACTTGCAAGCACATTTTGTAGTACATTTATATATATATATAATATATATATATCACTGAAGATTATGTGAAATAAAAACCTGTTATTTTCTATTCTGAACTATTCAGGTAAGGATTTATCGTAGGAATGACTAGAGGGAAAACGATTTCTTAATAGGCATTTACGTATCTCGCACTCAAAAGTTTCTTCTGGGTTCAACATTTTTTTGACAATGAGTGTGTGTGATTTATTTAACATCTTCCAGATTCACTTCATCCCAAGTTTGTGGGGCAATAAATGCCAATTTCTTAATTTTTATAATTATTTTCTTAAATAAAATAGCCTTATTGGTATACAATTATCAAATATTGAGCAACACCGATTGGTGCCATCGAAAATCATTTCTAGAATTCAATTAGCAACTAAAAATAATTCAAATCATTACACAATATTTTGAAAATATCGGAAGAAAATCTTAGCCTAGGAGTCCTAAGGAATACAAAAGATAATGCAGCTGCATTTCATGCATCTATGTTCAGTGGACACCACTGAAAATTCTTGTTCAGGCTTTCCGAGTTCGAATCACTGTTGGCTAAAAATAAAAGTCAAAATCAGATTATCATGATTCTGAAATATCTGTAACTGATATTCATCTTCAGTTTCATCTAAATCAGATTGACTCAAATAAAAATCCTAAGACTGCTTGCAAACTATTATCATAAGCAATCGGATATGAAAACCCATAACTACTACGAATTGTTGAAAAATAACTAAACTTCACTTTAGACCTGTAATTAAGGAAAACTTTGAAGTATTCTGTAGTTAGAAATAAAACATAACAACAAACAAAAGCCTCAAAGAAAATATAATTTGAAAAAGGTGTGCTATAACAGTGTAAAATTTTTAATTGCCCCAGCAACACTCTGGATAAGACATTCGGGCAAAGCTGGGAAGTGGTTAAGCATAAAATGAGAGATTAATGCTTTCCAATCAACTGATATCTATACAACAACCAATTCTAAGTATAATAAAAGGTTTTAAGCATTTTTCTAATTGGAATAAAATTTACGAACATAAGATTTAGTATTTTTACTTCTCTCTTTGTTTCTTTTAGAAATTATGAGAACAAACCAATATAATCTGTTTTAAGCGAATTTTCGAGAGGATATTTCATCTGTAAGCTTTGGGTTCTTATTTATCTGAGATGCAGGGCACCAGACCCTAAAAAACTTTTATCTTCATTCTGCTCATCCGAGTTCACAGAATGATAACGTTCCTAATCTTTAAAATTTAAACAAAATCATGCCGTGGAATTAAGAAAAGAATTCATCAATCAGAGATAATGTGATAATTGGTTTGATATTAATATGTTGCTTACGGCTTATAAATTTTAAAAGATTAGACGAGGAAAATTTTTCTATTCTATAATCTATTGTCATTTATTATATTATTTCAGTACAAATGTTTATTTATGTGTACTAATAAAATAAAATAATCATAATTATACTTATTTGTAAGAAACTAATTAAAGAAATCTCTTTGGGCATTAATTACAAATATATTTATGTTTATTTGAATCTCGTGATTTAATTAGTTCTTTCTTTGATTAGTTCTAGATGATTAGATTGGAAAATAATTGTGTTTCCATTTTTGAATTGCTATCTATTCTATCAAGGGATAATACATTTAATTTTAGTAGCTTATCTTTTGTGTATTCTCTCTTTAAAAATAATTTCTGATCAAATAATTTAAGAAAAGTAAATATCCTTTCAAAAGAATTAGAAATGAGGATTTGATTTTTGAAAAATATTTTATTTGAATATTTTTTATAATAGTGAAGTTACAAATATTTTCGTAACGAAAACAAGGCAAGGGCACAAATTCATTAATTACCTTTGTGCTTTTTGTTAATGATCTTTATGTTTGAATTAGTTTCAAGAAAGGTTGTTTTACAAATCTGGATAATTTTAAAATGGAAATCAACAAAAAAAAAAAAATTGAATAAAGAAAATATCTTTTCATTTGGAAGTTTTTTATTTTGTAAGTTTAATAAAAGAATTTTTCTCGTGTAATCAAAATAAACATTGAAGATTTCATTTCTAGTAAGTATTTAATGGAATTCGCATTCCTGACAAGATTGAAATAGATTTACTAAGATGTATGTGTTTGTTGCAATATTTTTTTGTTACTTTTAGTATTTGATTATTTTAACAAAAACATCACGAAAAGTAAGGACATTTACGCAGCATTGTAACGCTATAAAGGAATTGTAACGTGAAATACATTTTGGCACAACCTTACCATTCTGTGATTTTCATTAGAAATGCTAGGGTGGTTCAAAAAGAACTTATTTTGATGACAGATGGCGTTGCTAAAACAAGTTGAGACTACCATTGTATGCTACCATTTATTAATCTGCGCAGAAATAAATGTGTTATGGAATCAATGATTAATTTTGATTTGGCAGACGTTTGGTGTCAATTATAATTTGATTGCTACCACGTCGAGTTTACTTCGTCATTTTGCGTCGCACTATCTCAAGCGATGAGACCCGGATTCCTCATTGGAAACCTTGATTCATTCTGGTATTCGATTTATCATCGTACATCAAAATCTTCGCAACAACCAGTAAATGTGTGTGTGTTTGCTTTCGGTGAATATACTTCACAGAAGGTGATTCATCGATTTTTTGGAATGCGAAGGCCTTCATATGCATGAACTTTTTAAGAAAAGAGACCCAACCACTTCAGTGTGTTACACTATTTAAATTCCTCATTCCTAACACTCCATTTGTCATTTTTAGTACCCAGTTTCTCATTTTCTAACAGTGATACTTTTTGACCTGAACTCACAAACGAGATAATAGGCAAATAACCATTATTACAATAAATAAGCATCTATATTATGAGATAATGCGTAAGTCGTCATTAAAAAAGGCGTGTCTTTTGTTTAATTTGTTTAAATATATATGTGTGTATAATTACACGATATCCCTTAACTGTTTCTTAAGTATTTTTATTTGGTCATTATTATGGGAAATATTGATCTAAAACAGAAATTCCACGGAACTGTTCATATGGGTGTCTGTCTCGATTATTATGCGAACTGAAGCTGATTTGAATAAAGTCACACTGTTACTCTCAACAATCACTTATGAAATGAGCTTGTAACGAAATATTGTTTTGAATGCTGCAAAATCATGTGAACGAAGTTTTTTAATTACTGAAAACGGAAAATAATCAAAAGGAAAATAAAAGTTAATGGAAGGAATTTTTTGCAACTGATTTTAACGATTCATCTCATTCGTTTCTCACTAAGCCTTTAAATATCAGTGTTTTATAAATCAATCTAATTTCTTACAAGCTATGTTAAAAAAATTATGTTTTACCTTTCGTGATTCTTATTTTGGCATTAATAATTTGCCTACCATAGTGTTATCCTAAAGAAATAACAGCTGTTATTCTACCACCTTATTGACAAATTATTCGAGCTTCATTTGAAAATAAAAATCATAAAAGATTCTTCACCGAAAATAAAAAAAAAAGATTATATACAATTAGATTATTATAATTCAATGCTGACTTGAAATATTTTGCATTGCGAAACATTAAACGTAATTTTACCTTACTAGCGTATCAAAAGACATGACAACGAATTACTTGGTTTATTTATTAACATAAATATTAGTATATTCATGTTTCTAAATAAAGAAAAAAAACCCGCTTTGACCATAACTAATGACTTAATCAAAAGAACATTAAGGTTTCTTTTATGCGAAAATTGCGTGTTAAAAGGTTGAATTATAAGCAAGTTCGTGACTCTTTTTTTGCATGAGTGAAGATTTTGGCACTTTATGCAATCGTTTTAGATAAATAAATTCCAAGAACAGAAAACCAACACTGAACAATTCTTTACTGTTTTGTACCTGAAGCCATTTTTAAATAATGCACTTCGTGAGTGCATTTCCCACTTTAGCAATTGATTGTAAGCTTGCAACTATGTTTCCTTTTATTATGAATATTGTTAAAAGTAAACAGAGGAAAATACGTAATGTTAAGATCGATTGCTCCGTTAATCGTCAAAGCTCCTTTTTAATAGGTAAATATGGAATAAGTTATATCACTTTTAGCAGGAGTTATAAAATGTATAAATTAAAATGCATTTATCACTCACTTTGTAAATTAATGTGTTGAGAAACCAGTTTGATGCACTATTATAAACATTTCCGAGAATTGGAATAAAATTTTTTTAAAATATGAAATTTCTTATGTTATTTTATTTATCAATATCTAATTAAAGGATTCAAGTTATTTAAAAAGCTAAATAAAATTCAGAAAAAGGTACAATTTGGGCATACGCAAAAAAGTTTGAATTCTCTGAATATATTACATAAATCTATTGACATTAGTATTGAAACTATTTTCAAGAATATATAAATTAAAGCCCTGTTATCACTATCATTTATCAGGTATCTGTTATTATTTAGAAAGGAGGAGGTTCCATGTTGCGAGTTTTTAGCCACCCAAGGGGCTATTGTTTTCTATAACCTATAAATTGGTGTACATTATTTATCTTGTTTTTGCGTATATTTTGGATGTCTGCTTTCACAAGTAACGAACTTAATTTTCATAAATACTTCATAATAAATTTCTCCTGAATTTCTTTTTGGATTGAAATAAAATATATATCTTATACCTGCTTTCACCTCTAATGACCGCAATTTTCTAAAATATGTCGTAATAAATTTCCCCCATTTTTTTTTTGGATTGTAGCAAAACAAATATAAAAATCAAGTATTTTATTTACTTATCGACTCATGTATTACCTTAAGTCATATGTAAATTGGAATTCAGATATTACTGAAAATAAATAATATTATTCCAAATTTTAAGTCCGGCCTTTTTTTAACCACCTAAAGGGCTATTGTTATAGGGAGATCAATTCCGGCCAACCAGATCACTTCAATTTTTTATCATTTGCTTTAGTTTTAATTACATTTAGCTTAAATATATTCAATTTGATAATTTAATGTTTTCTTTAAATTTAATATCGAAAGGATTACTATTGTCCATTTCTCGATATTTCATCGTTTACTTGAATTCTTATATTTAATTGAAAAAATTAACAGTAATTATAAAATAAGCTCATTTTGGGTGGCTAAATCTGTTATTTGTAAAACTTTGCACAGAACCTTTTCGAATATTTTTTTACTCTGTTTTCATCTAAGTTGCTTTTTTAGTTTAGTTTAGTTTAGTTTTTATTAACGTCGCACTAGAAGCAACACGAGGGCTATTGGTGAAAGTGACGAGGACGACACCTGAGCTGGCACCCCCCTCTCCTAACATCCACACCACGCCAACGGGAGGACTTTGGGCCCCGAACAGATTTAACGTGCATCAGCCCCGGCTACACGGCGGGTCTTTGGTGGCCAAGGATCGAACTCGCGACTGAACGAAAACCGCCAGCCGCTATCCACGACCTTGACCACTAGGCTACCGCGGCCCCTTCATCTAAGTTGCATTTACATTTGAAATGAAATAGAAGTATATTTATCAGGATTATGTACGGATATTTAATGATTACAAAGATAAGTCAAATGTTTTAAAACTCTCTCTGTATATATATATATATATATATATATATATATATATATATATATGTACATATAATTTCCTTCTCTTTCTAATTTGGCGGGTGTTTTTCCTTTTGATTGTTTGATCATGTGTTAGTGTTTAATTTTAAACTTTTTTAATACTTTTACTGTTATTTTATTATTATTTTAATCTTCGACTACGAAATTTATTTTGTACATATCTCTTGTTTTCGGTGGTATTTTTCTTAAATATATTTTTCTCTTATGATTCATATCTTAAATCTTTTGAATTTTTCGAGGATGTTAGGATTTTAAAAGTAGAGTAACCCATTTGAAAATGCATTAAACCAGGTATTAAATTAAAAATATTGTAATTAACTTTCTTATTGGTTTTTATTCTTCTTTACGTTTTTTACTGTGTTTGTTGTTGGAAAATTTGGCGATAATTCTAAAAAAAACCCAGCCTAATAGTTTAAAGCCCCTGTTACAACTTTAAATATATTATCATCCAATTTTTTTTAAAAAACATTTGGTCTCTTAAGTTTGTTAATTACTACTTTTTTGATATTTATGGTTTATGTTTATTTATTTTTCATTCAGTTTACTTTCTTTGAAATTTTTATTCTTCTTTTATTGTAAAATTTGAATAATTAAGTACCATCTCCCTCACTTACCAGATTGCAATATATACCTGTCTATTTTTGGTTTGGTTCATGTCTCATTTCTTAATGCTAAAGTAATAATTTTTTTTTGCATTTTATTGTAATGCTACCTTTTGAAATAATGTCCCAGTTGGTTTGTGATTATTTAAAAAAAAGAATTGCGTTATTGAATTATATATATATATATATATATATATATATATATATATATATATATAT